>JACAXG010000030.1:2420981-2935373 GCA_018881555.1 Amblyornis subalaris
AATAGGCTGCTGCATTTGTCCCTCAACTCAGTTGCATAAGGAACAGCTTAGCCTAGCAACCTTGGTAAAAAAAAACAAACAACGAGATAATAACAAATATATATGTATATAGACACAAACATATAGATCCAGCTGGAAGATSAGCTGCAATTTACAGATGAAATTCAGAGACAAGCACAAGCTGTCTCTCTTGCAGGACAGTCTGGACAATCTGAAATATTTTGTACTTACAAATTTTGACAGGTTCTCTTTCTCTCTGAGAGAAACAGAAATAACAGAAACAAGAATACTGTATGCACTAAAAGAGAAAATGAAAAAAGAGAAATYGAAAATGTTGGGAGGGTCAAAAGAATTTTCTCCATCTGGAGAAATCTGTAACTCAGGGGGAATCCACAGGTAGCTGGTTAAGGCTGCTCTGTGCTTCTGGGCAGTCCTGGGAGTATRATCCATTATTACTACCATATAAATCTGAGACTTTAAAGCCTTTCCTCTGGAAGATGTAGGCATCAGTCTCATTATTCAATCATTCTTATTTTTAAACAGAGGGAACTATTTCAGAGGTTGGATTTTTTTTTCTTCCTTTGCTGATTTGGTGTTTGTAGCCTGTTAAAATTTGCATTTAATTGGCAGTGAAACGCAAGGCTGTCTAAACCAAAATAATCATTTAGATAAGCCGTGTCCTCAAAACATTTTTTTTCCTTCTACTAAGGAAGCAATTATTTGAATAGTGCCGTGTTCCTGCCTGCCACATCCCTCTCAGCAGCTTGTTCAGAGGCACTGCAGACACAGCACAGGGAAACCAGAACAGCTCTTTTGCCATTTTTCATCACTGACAGCGCAGCTAAACCCTCACGAAGGCTCTGTCTCCAGAAGAGCAGGTGCCTGACAGAGGAGCTGCTCCCCACTGCAAGGCACGGAGTTGCTTTCTCAGAGCTGGAGACTTCCATTAGGTTGAAAATTTAATTTCCAGGTGTTTGCTGAGGGATCCTTTGTAGCCCTTGCGCTGCTCAGTGGCCATAAAGCAGCCTGTAGTGTGAGGGCAACAGCAATGCCTCTGATTGACAGCYACCATCACCCTTCCTTTTAATTTAGGGCTGGAATATGATTCCTCTGTGTGCTGTTGCTGAAGAGCTGTTCTTTCACAATGAAGGTCTTATGTGACCATAAAGTGGAAGAGTTTCTTTTGTGCCAAAGTCATCCTATGTACATTTTATGAGCCAAGGGAGTTAAAGAGCAGAAAGGTGCCAAAGTCATATTCTGCTCCTTGAATGTAGAAGAGCTTTCCCAGCCTTTCAGGAGCACACGAGTTGGGTCTGGGAGTGGAGTCAGACAGAAGAGAGGAGCTGTAGGCTTGCACAGCAAGGATCCAGCGTGGACCTGGGGCCCATCATCAGCTACCACTGCTTACAGAAGTTTTGGCACAACTTCAAGGATCATAAATCTACTTTATCCCAAAATGCAGGGTCACAACTGATCCTTGTTTAATTCTGTAGGGTCACTTTGAAAGAAGTCGCTTTGCCGGCACATTTGGCAGGTCCTTGGGTTTGTGATCTTCGTGTCTGAGCTGCGACAGAGGAAAGGACAAGACTGGACCAGCTCAAATCTGGTGGCAGAAGTTCCATGAACGTGAGGCCRGTGTCTCCTTAGCAGTAATCACGCTCAGCCCCTCTCAAGAGCAGACCCTTTTAGTGTCACTGGAGCTTATAGGATCTGCCCCATTGAATACATAAATAGCTACAAGTTACAGCCCTGTAAAATGCTAAATGTCCTTCTCAGATTGCTGAAGGCACTCAGTTCCCATCGACCTCCAGATGAACTAAATAAAAGCTGATGTCAAAGGGACTTAAACACACTTGTAACATTTCCTTCTATTTGGGAAAGTTGTGAGCACCAAGATAAGCTATTATATCAGATATCTAGCCTGGATTTTCTTTACTTCTTGTGCTGGCTTCTATTTGTATGTGAAACATATATAAATGGATCTTACAGGTACATATAAAATACAGGGGAAATAATAACCCCCACAAAAATGAATAAATGTGGAAAAATGGTAGCTGATGTAAAGTGGCTGTTTCTATAACGGAAATTGCTCCTTGTAAATTACATATTCAACTCTGAGAAGTTTTAAATTAACTAATGTGTAGATCATTGATTTTTCTCAGGAGTCACAGATCTGTAACCCAGATAGAAATCTTTTTGTGTTCAGCAGCATTGTTGGGTTAGGACTTTGCTTGTGTGGCTGTGAACATATGGCTTTCCTCAAAGGCAGCCTGTTGTTGCAGACTGGGCCTGTCCTGCCTCTGATTCCTTGGGGTGGCTGATGTCCAGCCTGGATGCAGATGCTGTCCTTGGGTTTGTGTGTGCCCCGGTGGGGATGGGCTAGTGTGCTCTGCTGGGCAGTGATCGTGCTGGGGAACAGCTGTAATGGATAAYGTGCACAAACCCACAGAGATTAGCCCTGACAAGATATGTGCTTGTCAGGGTTTAGAAGATTAAGTTCTCCAGAGGTGACCTCGAGCTGTGGTTACTACCCCAAAGCTGAAAGCAAAGCAGACTTGGATTAATGGACCTTGCTGGGCACTCGTTTCTCTRTCTCTTGAGTTCCAACCCCCAGACAGGCTCCTTTTCTCAGCCAAGGAATCCTGGGATGCAGCAATACAGATGCTCAGGAGTGTGCTCTGTATGGCCTGATGTGGAAAACTGCTGTGGGAATCCCTTGGGAACAGCTCATTTCACGATATTTTCACTTCAATGCCTCCCACTGCCGCCCTTGGCATTGCTGGGTTTGGGGGGACTGGCTCTCTTTCCTCCCCGAGAGTTTTTTAGGGGTTTTGGTTGGCTCAGAAAGGTCCTGTATTGTGCAAAAATGTTCCCCCTCTGCTGATGGTGTCTGGGTGCCAGTGACAGTGCTGGGCCAGGGGCCATGGTGTGCACAAGGAATTAGTGCCKTGCTGGTTCTCGCCCGTGGGCAGCTGTCCAGAGTGCTGCTCCGGCAGGATCAGCTCATCGCGCACAGCCCAGGTGCTTCTTTCACGTCTAACACCAAATTCTTGTAATTCCTTTGAATGTTGGATTTTCTCTTCATATTTCTGCTTGTGTGTCAGAGTCATTTTTTTTTGTTTGTTTGTTTAYGCCGTCTCAAAGGCCACGTTGCCCATATTGACACTAATTTCCTAAATTCACTCAATATTTCCAATTACTGGTCTTTAAGCCCTGGYTGTTTAAATTGCCCACTGATTTATTCTCTTCTTCTTACAGCATGTGATGGTTTGGGGTTTTTTTTAAAATTTTTTGTCTCAGTCACAAGTAATTATCACCCCCCACACACATTACAAAGGGTACATTTTGGAGTTCATGATTCCGGAATGTGTCACCACCCCCAAAAGTCTGTGAAACACCAAGAGTGAGATTGAAATATGGTTTTATTTGGGAAAAAAAATCTGCTTCTCACTACACAGACCACACCACCATTGCAGCTGGGACAGCGCTGAGGCACAGGGATGCTCCCAGGAGTGTCTTCAGTGTCTGCAACTGCAAATGCAAAACAAAAGGCACAAAAATAGCCAAACCTGATGGGCACCRAGAACAAACCCTTCAACGCAGCAGCACAGAACTTGGTGTTTGTGCTAAATGTGCTAAATGGTTTCTTCTTATACATTCCTGAAGTCTGGGAAGCCTTAGGGGCAGGAAAAAAAGAAACCACACCAGGGGAAAAAGTTGTGAACATATTCCAATTAGTATGGTAAAGGAACTTTATTTTTTTTAAAATTGTTCTATTTGGTGTCTTTTACTGATAATCCAGTCCACCCCCTGGAAATACATGGGTTTTAGATGTTTTGCAAGAGTTGTTCCAGATAATTCTTTATCAGCAGAAATTGCTCGAGGAGATACATTGTAAAGTCTTCCTTCATTTGTTGAAAACTTCAGATATTTAAGGAAGTGAGAAATAAGATTATTTGATAAAATCATTACTCTTTCTCCACTTAAAGATTTTAAAGGAATTGATTAATTTAAAAGGAAAAAAATATCTCCTGTAAGATGTCATTTTTGCAGAATAACCCACAAGTATGACTGAAATCAATTGGCCTTGGGATCTGAGGAAACTGTCATTTTCTAGCACGTTTTCAGTTAGGAAAAGCAGTTCATGGACACACACTTTTAATCCTTAAGGGATGTTGAGAACAATAATTTTTCATGATGGAATGAAGTGAATGTATGGTACTTGCATGTGTAGTAAAGTGAATTTTTATAAGCCATTAATTATCCATTCCTGGAAGTAGATGAGGAATGATTTAGATGCTCAGATGATCTGTCTGGGATGCTCTGGGCCACGGTGCTGGCTGTGATTTATCTCCTATCAGCCAGGAAACAAATATCTCTGAAAGATTAAAAGTTAAATTTTCCTGTGAACTCTGTGAAAAGAAACCTGGTCCTTTCCCCATTCCTCCTGTGTCCCTTTGCATTCTGCAGTGCCCTCCTAAGGTGTGCCATAAATACTGCTCAGGAYGGCTCTTTGCAGCCACAATTCTTTTTAAATGTTTTGCTGGGAGCACACAGGAAAGCAAACAAGCACCAAAGGAAAGTGATGTTTCAAAGGTGATTAACAACTAGCAGAAGTTTGTTTTACATAATGAAGAGACTTTCTTCTGTCACCTTTGGGACAGCAGCGAGTTACCACCTTTCCTTCTGTTCAAAATCCCATTTCAAATCCAACCATGCCAAATCCATGTATTTCAGTCAGTCCCATTTAATGCTTTACTCCATGTTCTCCCTACAACACACGAGGGGTTAGCACCTTCCAAACCTGATGGAGCCCAGGCTTTGGGATGAGCCCAGAAACGTTCATGCAGGTCCAACAAATCCATGCAGCCCCGAGCAGCAGCAGAGGAAACATTTGGCTCTGAGCTGAGTGCAGCAGTGTCAGTCCTTGCTTGGGCACGGTCCCTGCAGTTTGTTTTCATTTCTGTCGAGCCACTGGAGTCTTTGGTGCTGCCATGAGCACTTCGGAAGCGTCAGGGAGCAAAGTGAGACGGATTCAAATCCATAGAGGGGCAAAATCAAACCAAGCTTTTTGTAGCTGAAAGTGAAATTCCGAGAAGCTCGGAATTCCTCAAAGTCATGTCTCCAAATTTATTGTAGAAATCATCAAAGCACTGTTTTTCTGCTTTATCTCAGCCTGAAAAGGAGAAGTTACTTCTCCTGACTAGACAGTACATTTTATATTCCAAATACAACCCAGCCCCTGCTCAAACTGAGCCCTCGTTTATTCTGCAGAGCTCCACGTGAGAGCAGCATACATTGCCTACAAAATGACTACAGAAAATGCTATCTGTGGGAGAGAGAGCAGGAAGGAGCCAGCAAACCGATCCTTTGAAGTCTACCACACAAATACAATTAAATATMATTTCTTTAAAATAAACAGTTCTTCTTTGGGGTTAGCAGGGAAGCCCACACAATTCTCTGCCCTGTTTTGATTTCTGTGCATGCTGTCAAGCTTGGTAAATTTTTTAGCAGCTGTCAAAGTAAATTTATTACCAAAGAGGTCTGTGTTCCTGTGCAATCCAGGAGGGAAAAGCCCTGCTGACTTGGTTTTGCTTCAGCTTTTGTCTTTACAGCACTAAAAGSCTCCTATAGTTAAGATTCATGAACAGCACTAGTTAAACAAAATTTTTCATCTGCTACAGTAGAGTGTGTTTGTGTGTAAAATCTGTGGTGTTTATATTTAAAAAATAATTTCCTGATAGCTCACTTTTTAACAGGTCTGGTTTAATCACAGAGTCTGCTAAGAATGAAGTGTTAAACTAATGAAATGGAATTTGAGAGCTTGGGTGGGCACACCACAATCAGAGCTGCTCCGAAACAAGGGAATTTTGGCTGATGTTTGGCTGAGGGAGCCTGATCTTGGTGAGGGAGAAAAGCTGCCAGCTCCGTGACTGAGGGGTCTGTGTCCCCACTGCTGGGGACACTAAACGTCAGCAATGCACAGAAACCTCTCAAAGAACCATACAGAATATGGCACAATAGGAATAAAATCAAGGAAAAAATTTACTGTCTTACAATGTGTTTAAATTGGTTAAATATTCCATATATACTGATTTTTTTTGGGGGGGGTGGGCGAAAAACGTGAGCTAAACTTCATTCATGAATCTGGCTGCTCAGTAGGACTGTGCCTTCCCTTCTGCTCCAGGAAAGCTGCACTCCCTTGTTCTGACATGCAACCATCTGCTCCCAGTCTGTGAAGYGAATTCCTCGCTGCTCTGCCAGTCTGGGTCACTGGCAAAGCACTTCTGTGTTGTCACTCCCGAGGAATTAAAGCCCAGCCAGTCCCTCCACTCTCGTGAGGAGCAGTCAGGACTCTGAGTTACGGCCTCGAACAGCGAGAGGCAGGGGGAAATTAGAGAGATTTATTTTTCAATTCATTCCCGCAGAAACGTGCGCGACTCTGCTCCCGACAACCTTCATCTACATGAGCGTGTCTGCGCCTATCAAATTCCACTCAAACAAAAAAGCCTGGAGTTTGCTTAAATTAGAGCAAACTCATGTTGAAAAACAACAATAAAACAAGCAAACCACCTACTGCCCTCAAGAAAAAAACCAAAACAACAAACCCACCACAAGTGGAGATGGAGCAGTTTGAACTCCCAGTGCCTGGCTGATGYTGCTTTGATTTTTGGGGAATGCACACACAGATCTCCACAGGCTGGGCAGGAGGGATGAGGAAGGGGTGAGCACTCAAGCATCTCATTTTCAGTGCTGTCCTGGGCTTGTGCTCACCTTGACTGGAGTCTTTTTTTATTGTGTGATTCCTCTCAAACACCTGGATTCCCTTTCTTAGCATTATTTACATCTTATTGGTCCCCTTTAGCCTTTCATAGTTTGAAACACGTGAGAACTCCCAGCCCCTGAATCAGTGTCCRTTTGTAATGAGTCTGACTCGAGGTTTTCCAGCTTAGTTTTCCAGCAAGTTTAATTTAACTCAAAGAAGGTCAATAGGATCAATCTGCCTCAAACTGATTTTTGTTTTTCCTCAGCAGGAGGAATAAATGAAAGGGGGGAGGGATGATTAGTTCRACATGAGAGGTTGTATCATTTGCTACCCAGGCCTGCTAATGAGAGTATCATTGTTATTTGTTTTATTCTGTTTACTACATCAGTTCTTTACGAGGAGTGGATTAATATGGCTTCAGGTTGGGTTTTATAGTTGTTACATTTGGGGGGAAATTGTTATTTGCATAATATCTGTATTACTTCTTTGCCTGTGTTTTTCAARTGTGCCTTGTCTTGCATAACTAATATTACTGATGTGAAAGATTGACATAMATTTGCTGAAAATACCACCTTGGTATACTCTTTAGAATATTTTCTGTGTTTGCAAAATGCCTAATTTTGTAGGGAAATGTAAGAACAGAAAATTACCCCTTTTTTGCACTGTCTAAAAGAATTCCAGAGTCCTTGAAAAAAAAAAATATTGTAACAAGGTTTTATAATGGTCTCAATAGATTTACACCAAATATTTTAATTTTTTAAATTTTTAYGCAGTAAGGTYGGAATTTGCAAAGACTTCAGCAGTGACCCAACTCTGTTCCTCCTGAAGTCAGTGGAAAACAGTGATTGGTTTCAGCAGGAGCAGAGTGAGCCGGCAGCAGGTAATCATGAAAATCATACCCACGTGGGAGCAGACCCAGGTTAAACATTGAAAAGCGCCTTGCTGACTGAGGCCTGTGAGAGCTACTGATTCTTATTATGGGTGAATTTCTCGCCTATGACTCCAAATGCCTCCAGCACAGAGCGTGGAACTGCATTTTGGTGGTTTTTGGGCTTGGGCTGCCTTTCAGATGAGCATGTGGAGCTGTCCCCTGCTCACTGTGCGACCCATCCACAAGTCAGGTCCTGGCTGCAGACATCCCAGAGATCCAGGGATCCACACTGGCTGTTATCCACACTCAGGCAGTGGCACTCTCCGTGGAAGTGCTGCCTGAGRTGGAGGAGGGTGTCAGGATAATTAGTGTTGCTGCTTCTCACAATGCAGCAATTTGGAAGCAGAAGGCAAAGTAGCACATAAAAGCTGACAAAAATAAATTCCTGCATCAGCTGGAGCTGCAGCCTCAAATCTTCTAATCTGCCAGGCTGAAACCTGCAATTTCTTCCCATTCAAAATTCCCAGTGAAGTCATGGGCTTATTTCAGTTCTTGATCAACTCCACCGACGTTGTCATTAYGGGTGCTCATTTCCAAACAAATCTGAGCTGCTGGTTCTGATTGCCATGAAGCCACTGTACACGGTTTGAGTGGTTTAAGGGGTTAAAATCAGGATCTATAATTTTTCCTTGAGTCTCTTTACATAGGAAGGAGATTGGGAAGGACCAGACATGAATAAGGATCAGCACCATTCTGATCTCAGTGTGGGGAGTTTGGGGATTTTGTTCATGTAGCTTCTACTGCAAATTTTATCTTCAGTTTTGCAGCATCTGACTTAAAGCTTTTTAGTGTTCTCTGTGACCTTGTTACCTCCAGGATCTCTGCATGAAACTTGCAGAACCACTGCTCCTGAGTTGCTCTAAATGATTTTGGCTGTGTTCTGACTTCCGCCCTTCCCTTACCCCCATTTGGTTCCACTTTTGCACCATCAGCAGATTTCATTCCTCTGCTTTATATAATCTGGTTTTGAGTTATTGACATACAAGCTGTGCATGTGTTGGGGGTCCTGATCACCCTGCTGGTATTGATCTGGCAGCTCTGTGATTCTCAAATTGCTTCTATGCCAGGTACCTTTTTCACATCAGACTAAGAGAATTTAGAGTGGAAGATATCTGATATTATTTTTCCTCTCAAAAGGCTCAGTTCCTCCTTAAATAAGATGTGTGTTTGTGCAATACTTCTTTTGCCTTAGGCAGAGTTCTCGTGGACATTAGTTCAGTTGCATAATAGTCTTGTAAAGTAAATAAAATATTATCTTCACACGTAAAAAAGCTGAGGAGAAGCAGCTAAGACTTTCTAGGACAATGCTGGAAATCTGTGTGCATCTAGGATTTGAACTTTTCATTCAGATCACATTACCTCCTCAGTTATAACACCATCTGATCAGAGATATCCAGTATATCAGCCCAGCAGGATGAAATTCAAGAGAGAAGGGTTAGTTACTACAGCTTTCTGTAAGAATCTACTTTTAATACATTAGATTCCTGCAAAGCTTTTGAGATGTGTTTGTTGTCACTAAGGTTGTATTTTTAGGAGCTGTATAATGTTACCTTATGGTAACGAGAATCATAATTAGCATATTTTTGTTAATTTAATCACGCAAATGTACTTGATGTAGACAGCTATGGCACTTCTTCTGGGGATGCCAGGTAAAGCATCCCCTGATGCTGCTCAGGAACAGCTCCCAGGTAGGATAAGGTGTTGTTCATGGACCACGTGGGTACAGCCTCTTATGGGTTGAGTTGTAATTTTTTTCCTTGGGTGGAGTGATGTAAATCGGGATAAGTGTTGGAAGTGAAATTGCAGCGGCATTAAACTGCTCTAAAAAGAGTCAGATTTATTTCATGTTTGAGGTTTGGTTGTGGGATTTCCTCCGTGAATTCCTAGCTCCTTGCAGCCAACAGCAAAACTTCCTCTGCCTTCAAATGCGACATCATTTTACCTCTTATCTGTTTGCCTGAGAACAGCCAGAATGTTTTCTGTCATCATCACCATCATCATCATCATCACTGAAACATTCTCATAGTGCCAGTGGGATCAATTTACTCACTACCTTCAGGGAGCAGTGTTTTGTCAGTCTGTGACATTATTTAATGTCATAAAACAATCCTCATTATAGATTCTCCTCTGTTCTCTGTCTAACAAAATATTACTATCTGTTTTTTCTTTCAGCACACTTAAACCTCTATATCCTGTTAAGTCTTTGATCACTTCAATACCAAAATACCTTTTTGACAGAATTTTCCCTTCAAGGTGATATTCTTTCTCTGTGTCTGTTATCACATATGTTTAGGAAACCTTCTGTTGCCTGTTGAGTAGAGAGGAGATACTGTGTTCTTTAAAACCTTAAATGTACCTTTATTTACTTGATATTCTGCTATTCAACATCCAGGATTTATTGCTCAGCTTTCTGTTTGTTTTATGTGGAACAGAGAGTAGGTGTTATCCCTTATAAACCAGGGGTTTTCAGGAGGAGAATGGATGAGGATTTTAAGGGTGAAGGACCTACCACCTTTCCAGGCATCTTAACAAACTTATTTTTAACATGACCAGAAACTTAATATCAAATTTTGAAAGGGAATAATCCATAGGACAGAAATTAAGTAGTAAAACCTTAAGAGAAAGGCAGAGAGAGGCAGCAAAATTCAGCAATGCAGACTGGGGAGATTCTCAGCCWATTCTTGTGTACCCTTGCAATCCTTAGTGGGTAGAGAAAGTTTCTCTGTGGCTCTCGCTTCATTTTTAATTTAGATTTTGATTATCTATTTTTATACTTAAGCATTGTCAAAACTCTTTTTAATTTTGTAAACTTGCAAAAGTAGAAAAGCCCTCAATAAACTGGGGCTCAAATCCATAGCCAAATACTTCCCAGTCTGATCACTGATCAAAGTTTATCCACAACATATGATGTGTAAACCATGGCACACGGAGGAAAACCAACTTTGTTCTTCCTTGGTTGAACCATCACTGTGGTTTCATGTGAGTCTTCAGGTGACCCCGTCAGCTCAAGTTCTGTGATGCTATGATGTTAAATTGGAGAGAAATTTGGAGTTTTGAAWGAAAATACAATTTTTTTCCCATTCTTTCCTAGAAAGTAAGCCTTTATTGTCTACTACCTACAGCCCACTGAAGATACATATACAGAAATCAAATTCCARCTACAGAAGTCTATAGAGCTGTTGGAAGGGATTTACAGAAATTGTTTTAGTCTGTGATATTTTCGGAATTTCTCCCTATTCCCACTGCAGCAGGGTTTGTTTTTTTCCTATGTCTGTACCATTTGTACAAGCAATTTGTAAACAGGGAAACAGAAAAATTAATCACATAAATTATTCACAAAGGAATTATTGGCTCAGTTCAAGGATTTCCTTGAAACAAAACTGGAAGTTGTCAACTCGTGTGCCTTGTTACCAGAGTCAAAACTGTGTTATTTAAAAGAGCTCTTTATAAAAAAAAGAGACAAAAGGAAAACAATTAATCTGACAGAGCTGCAGACTAGGCTGGTTTGCAGCTGGTTTGGGGTATCAGCTTTTAGAAAAACAGCACAATACACAAATGTACTCCACCAGAGGATTCAAATTCTATTGTCTCTGTCGTGCCTCTGGAGAATATACAGTCATAAAAATTTCAGAAGTGGCTAAATGAGTTAGAAATGTTTGTTTCCTTGGGAGAAGAGTCCTTAAGTAGCTTTGGTGCAGTTAGACACAATGATTTCACAGGCTACGTGATATTTCCCCATGGTGGAACACAAGCTACACAGTGGGCTTATTTGAGATTTCAGGTAAAAACTCTGTTTTTTTAATAAAAAAGCATAATGAAAATCTGAGAAACAAGCATCTAGAAAAAGTAAGCAGTAAGATATTTTAATAAAATGCCATATTAAGAGGTAAATAGACCTTTTATTTTTACTTTAATGGTTTTTAAGATTCAAGGATAATAAAGTGAGAGTATTTTTATGATCATTTTGTTCCTCAAAAATGTAGCACATTTGATTATGGAATCATGACTCCTTGATTATGGAATTTTGATTAGTCTATTAACTTGAAAAATAATGAGCTTAGCCATCATAACGTGAGGCGCAGTCCTCAGAATGAAAAAGCTCAATTCCCATCCTTTCTTGAGAATATTGGGCATCACACCTGCTCCAGTCACACACATTTGCTTTTTCTCACTTTCTCCCACACTGATGGGTGGGGTTCTCGTGTTGAAACTTGTTTGCTCGGAGTAGGTGGTGAGAGGAAGCCTTTCAGTGSAGGGGAAATGTTGGATTTATCAATCCTGAGGAGTCCCAGCCTGTCAGGTGCTGAGGGGGAATCAAAAGCAAGACTGAGCAGCAAAGAGTAGGAACAGCCAAAGGCATGAGCACAGCATTTCATCTTGGGGCTGATTTGAGCCTCACTGCTCCAGTATGGATACTTTTGGGTTTGTTTTTATTTTCTCCTGTTTGYACATTCTTATTAGCAAACTGTCAACGGATGTGTTTCTGCATCCTGCCACTGTTTGCATTCATTTCTGTCTTTATGGGGTGGCCTGGCCCAGTAAGATAAGACAGGGATGGGATGTGGCCCCAAAGCGGGTGTAGTATCAAATACTCCAGATATTTCAGTTGCAGGATTGTCATGGAATCACAGGTTGGGTTGGAAGGACCTTAAGGCTCATCCAGTCCCACCCCCTGCCATGGGCAGGGACACCTTCCCCTATCCCAGGCTGCTCCAAGCCCTGTCCAGCCTGGCCTGGCATGTGGAATCCACAATTCTAGGGATGTGGAATCCACAATTTCTCTGGACARCCTGTGCCAGGGCCTCCCCACCCTCACAGGGAAGGATTTATTCCTGATATCTCACCTAAAACCTTCTGTTTCTCAGGTAATTGTGTTTGTATTGGAGCCACGATGCGTGCATGGTAGATGAACAATTTTGCCAACCTTAAGAAGTTCAAGATGAGGCACTTTAAAAGCAGAATAACTTAAGGTAGATTAACAATTGCTGGGAATGAGTTTATTTAGAGGAAATGCATTTGGCCAAACAGCTGATAGATCCTGGAGGAGGATAAGACAAGAGCCTGATAGTTTGGTGCTCCTGTGCGGGAAGAATATCCACTGAGGAAGGAAGATGCTGCTGATTTGACAGAGGCACAGGAGCAGTTCAGGGATCTGGCACCAGCCCCTGACCTAGATCAACCCCACTGGAAGCAGAGCCTAAAACCCTGGAGAACTGGCTGCTGGGGTGGGGAGTGGCCCCCAAGCAGGGGTGAGGGGTTAACAGCARGTCACAGGGGTGTTGGCAGGGACAGTAACTGTGAGCAGACACCAAAGGAGCCACTCAGGATGTATTGCCCGGGCCCCTCGTTTGTTTTTCCGGAGGAGGATATTTGCAGCCCGTGGAAAGCTGCATCTTCTGTCAGGATGAGGCATGGAGCAGGCTCTGCTCTGAGATCTGTGCAGAGAGAACAACGTTTTAAACYCCCGGGCTGGTTTTAAATGTGAAACACTGAGCTGGATGGAGCTCCAAAGGGGATGGAGCCTGGTAGGTRTGTGGGGAAAAAGGGATGGATAATGGAAGTAATGAGTCCCAGCAGGCAGCCTGCTGTTTGCRGGAGCTGCAGCAAGGCTGGCACTGATGGAGCCACGGCATGACAAAACGAGCTGTGGGGATTTCCTGAACGAGGAAGCATCTCCCCATCAGATGTACTTTCACTCTAAAGCAGGCAAAATTAAGAAGCATGGTCTCTTTTGTTGGCTGTGCTCTGCAGCTTTGCAGTTCCTCAGCTGCTCTTCCTCCTTCGGTTCAAYCAAGCAATTAAATCTGGCCTTGGTWCTGCAAGGTCCTTCAGAGTCAGAGCCTCTCTAYGGAATTCAGGCTACAAATTAGCATTATTTCATGGATTCTCCATGAGAATTTTGGGGGGTTTTACTTATCAGCTTTGGATCCTTCTTTTCTGAAACAGCTGCTTTTGGGTTTTGCTGCTGAACCCATYTGTACCTCCAGGAACACTGGGGAGCTGTTCAAGTGGGGCTGAAGGAAAAACATGATGTTTGTAACTACTCTCTTTTTTCTAAAAGGAAGGTCAAAAAAAGAGATTTTGTTTTGACAGCATCCTAAATAGTTTTATGAGGACAGAGATGTTTCTGCAATGAAATGATTAATTAAAAAGAAAAAAATTCATCAGAAAAAGTAGCTTCGAAAATGAGTTTTGTCCCATTCCTGGTTACTCTTCTTCAATGTCAGGAAAAGAGATGGTATTTTATTAYGTTGTCTCTCTTACTTCCAGGTGGTTTTGTTTGGTTTTCCTTCATGCTTTCTCCCCTGCTGTTTTCCCCCAACTTAGACCCTCAGGTAGTGTTTTTTCCATCACAAGAATTGCTATTTAATAGCAGAAGCTGACATCCATAGAGCTCTACCATAGCATTTCTGTCATACACCACAACTCTTGGCCTTTATTTTAATCTGTTTAACTTGCACATGGCTAGGAATAACTGCCTTGGAAACTTTGTAAATACCAGGTGTTAATTTGACTGAAGTGTCCTTATCCTCTGGAGGACATTCGTATTTTCATCACTTCCCTGTGCTTTGGGGGGAAGCTTGAAGCCCCTGCGAAGATGATTGCTGGGTGGAAAGTGTGAATTTGTGTCTGTATCCAGCTGGATCATATGCATTAAAGCCTGAATGTATCCTCTTGAAACAGAAAGATGTGTACCTGCCATCCTAAACCCACTGCTTATCCTAGGAAACAAACCTGGCAGTGTTCGTTGAGCAGTAAAGTAAAATGTTCTTTGTTTCATGCTGGTGTCATATGTTTTGAAAGGCTGCTGCTGAAGGAGATGATAGTATTCCAAATTCATTTCTGGAGCTGTCCATTCTAGCACACTGCTAGAAATAAAGTACCTACAACTGGATATATCCATTACCCCTTTACTTGGGAGTCAGTGTGTTCCTTTTGTTTTTTTTTTTTTTCCTTTTTTGATTTGCCCCAATGCATCATCCCTAATTRAAGGGCTTAAAGCTTTTTTAGGTTGCACACAAAAATATATAGAAACATCATTAGTGAAACATTCCATCTTTATGGACTTCTCTGTGGGGTGCCCTCCCTCAGCTGAACGCAGAAGCGTTCACAGATGCAGGATGTAACTATTATATCCACATCGCCTGCTAATGGCTCTTAAATCTTCCTGCAGCACCCACCACCGTTCCATGCCGGTCCTGAATCCAGGCTTCCCAAAACCACCAGATTGCATTTGATGGCTGAGGAGCTCCTGACGGGAGGCTCTCGACGGCCTTCGTGCCATACCTACCTTACCACATAAAAACGTTTAATTACACAGAAATATTGCTTTTGGTTCTTCCAGTGTTAATGATGCACATCTGTGGAGGCAGATGAGACCTGGGAAGATAAAGCTGCCACGCAAAGGAGCCAACTCGCTGCAGCATCTCAGGCTGCAGAGCAGGTTCAGCTGCTTCTGCTGGGAGGAAATTTTAGCTTATTTGAAAGGTCAGGGTTAGAAGAAATATTGTTTGTAAAGGTTTGGGGGTATTTTCCTGTAAGTGGAAATCCTGCTGAGCTGTAGACCGGTTCATCTTACACATGTAAGTGGCATTAAAAGAAAAATTGAACAAAATGCGTCATCTGTAAAGGTTTAAGAAACCCTAATTAAAGTTTATGAGGGATATTGCAAGTGGGATACACTGGAAAATGAAGCATGTGGATGTAGAGTGGTCTTTTCACATGTCTTTGGCGTGGACCTTTATTTTTGGTGTGGTTTTTTGTTGTTGTTGTTTTTTGTTTTTTTTTTTTTTAATGGGATCTATATAGTTCTTTATGAGTGGTTTGATTTTTTCCTTTATGGTTGACTCAGGCAATTCTCATCACTGCATTATTAGCAAATGCAGCCACCTCAAGCAGCTGTTTGTGGTCCCATATTTTCTCCTTCATGGGTTCCAGAGGCTTTAGGTATTTTTCCAAACCACAGAGGATTCACAGGACCAAACTACAGCAATATTGGTGCTGGCAGTGCTCCCTTGTCCTTGCACAGTTAGTGCAGTTAGAGGTGGGCTCTTAGTGCCTTGAAAGTGTTGCAAGAATCTTCCTTTTCTTTTAAAATATATCTTTAGTCCATTAAAAGGATCAGTTTGAGAACCTGTAGAGGCAAGAGCTGTACTTCCTATTGAGATGTACATGTATATATGTGTGTCTAAGTTTATAGGCAGCACATCCTAATTCCTGCTTTCCATTTCTGTGTGTTTTTCCTTGCATTCTATGGCTTGTCTCTGAATATCTGTTACTGGGGTGCGTGGCGAGTTTGTGTGTGGAGTTAAATTGAAATCAATATTAATTCAAGATTATTTGAGGAATTCCTCTTCTCTGATCGTGTTTTCTCCTGTTTTCAAGACGCTCATACCTGTGTCATCTTTTAGCTTATTAGAGAACTCAAGAGGAAAACATAGTTAAAACAAAGAGAAGTTCTTCAGTCAGTTCTAAGATTTCCACTTCCTATATTGTTGGGATTTTTTAATTTCATCAACCACCTGACAATTCATGCTCCTGCTAACTTTCCAGGGCGTCTCCTTGCTCAGGGTCAGCTAAATAATCCATGAAGATCAACCAGCAGACAGCTGCTGTTGGTTTTTAGTTGTTCATATTTATGCCTTGCAATATTAGTTTACAGGCAGCATTCACAGTTTTTGTTTGTTCTTTTAACAACAACATTGCATGGAATTGTAGTTCAAAGGRAGAGTCCTGGCTCTTAATGGAAGTTTTTCTAAACTCCCTTTTCCTTTTGCAGTTGTGGAATGTGGTGCTGAGCAATATAAATCCTGCTCGTGTGAGCAAGAGGGAAAATTCCATTTTCCAGAATTTACACAAAGAAAATGGCTGAAGTAGCCTGTGGAGCAAATGAAAATCAGTGTTCTAATCTTTGCTCTGATCTAAAGAGATTTTTTAATTGTTTATACCTTTTTTCAGTCTGATTTTGAGACTTGGAAGGAAGCGATGTTCAAAAAAATACAGAAATAATCTGGCACAATCACTCACGTTCTGGTTGCTTTTTAAAACGAAGCGTGCAGCTATTTGTGTTGCAGGTGAGCCTCACTTTAAATAACTCGAAAGGAGCTGCTTAGGTGGTGAAAGCTTCCTACAGCTTTGAGCATTGTCTTGAATGAGAAAAGGGGCATGTTGTTTTCTAATATCAGCCCTTCCACCAGCAGGGAAAAATACCCTGTGAGAAATAGGCAATTTGTAAAGATGACACTCCAGGTGTTATGAAATCACTCCTGAATGCAAGCAGTGCTTTACTTTACCAAAAATTCTGTCGAGGGTTATCCATGTTTATCATCCAGTCCTCCACGCAGTTATGGAGTGGAGCTCAAGTCCCAGACACTTGCCAGGAGCCTTGAACACGTTTGTGCTTCTTGATGTCATCCTYAGAGAAACCCAGGCTGCCTGTGGCTGTGACAAGGATGCTTGGGAGCGCATGGGGATCCCGGGGTATCCACGTTCCCGTGGTGCTGCTACCCCTTGTGAGAGGTGTTTGCCACGTCCACKTTCCTGATCAGCAGCACAAACCCAGCTTTGGTTTTTCCCGGAGTGGCTGGACAACATCCCAGATCCCTCCTGTCTCGAGTTTTATGACAGTTTCCCAGCATGTCCAGCCTCCAGCTGGCAAAAGGCACAGCTCAGCTCACGGACACCTACGGAGCCCCAATGAAGCTGTCAAAGGGAATGAGCTCGTTTCTTCTTCTCTAAAAATTTCTGATGAACTGATGCAGAAGAGACTTGGAATAGCTGAAAGCAGTACTCCAAGTGTGATCAATGAGTACAATCCTGTCTTTCAATTTCCTTGTGAATGCAACAGGATAAAAGGAAGAGGGTTTTTTTTTTCCTTTCCCTTTTCTTTGCATAACAGCAATTCTTTGACTTTAGGAAGTGAAGCTCGAACTTATTTTATGCATTGCTTTCATCATCTGTGGAGCAGCAGTCATTTTAAATATGCTAGATTTACATCTCATGTAAATGCATGAAAATAGGAGCTTAAATCCAGAGCGAGAAATAGAAATTCTATTTCTCACAAATCAACGTAGATAATTTTTTTCAAAAGGGTTAGACACGAAGCGATAGTGACATTCTTATCTCAGTAATTTAACAAGTTGTCTCTTTCCTGTCCTGTCTGTGGCAGTAACCCCCTCACTGACTGTCAGGGTGTGATTGCTCTTGGAGCAGAGCGCTGGAATTGGGATGGTGGGAACACAACTTTCCAGTCACTAGAAATGTCCCAGAACTCATGGATTGCTGCAAACCAGGGTGTAAAGGAGAATGCACCACTGACATTTCTTTTGGTTAAGGCCCAGCTCTGTTTATTCTTTCTACCAGGTGTTTAACCCAGACTGTGTAAAACTGCCTCAAAGCTTTATGCAGCCAACCTTGTTTGTAACACAGGAGTGGGGCTGTACCTGCAGCACAGGTGTCTCCCCGAATATGTGGGTGTGTAGAAGAAAATTTCAGAGATGTGAAATTGTCTTTCCTTGCTATTTGTAGTCTTCTGGCTATCCCATTTTTTTATKCTGTGATCAAGGTAGCCTTCACGGGTGAAATAAGTCCTCCCTCAAAATCAAATACTTACRTTTATATTGTCCATAAAACGAAGGAGCAAGTTGTTCTGCTGGCTTAAATCTTGAATGCAGAGAAACCTGTTCTAATTCAGAGGGTGCTGGAGTCCTGGTGTGGAACTTATTTCTCTAGAAATCACAATAAAAGCTCGTTGGAAGGAAGAACTTGTTCTTGCTGAGACAGAATCGGTTCTGGGTTTTGGGCTAATATATTGACAGGTGAGAGCAAGRCAGAATAACAGCACAAAGTAGGAAAGGTGTATGTTATTCCTATAGGATGTATGGCAGACAATAAGGCTCTGGCAAGTTTCACTTTTAAAAACTGYATCTATTTTAGCCCACTCTAGAGTTAATAAGTATATTAACTAATGTGGGTATGTAAAAAGAGAGATSAGGTAGCTTAATATTCTGGTGTCTGTGGTTAAGATTTAAAAAATTCACTTTGTAATTTAGTATTGAAGGAACATAAGATCAGCAGRTGTTCGTGCAGCTTCTTTCGGTAAAGAGATAGAACAGAGAAAGAAAACTGTCCATAGACCACATCCTACTGGGATTGAAACAGAATTCACAGGGACAGAAAACATGGACTGGGTAGAATCCCAGCAGATGATAATATGGGAACTATTTGGGGATGGAGGTCATAAAGTCATTCGTGTTCRCCTGCTGCTCCACAGGTGATGCAAACACCTTGGGGATTTTATGATGTAATCTTTATAATAACCTCAGCCATCCRGAACAACCCTTTTCTAGCAACAAACCTAATTCTGTTCACCTTTCACAAACAATGGTCCCATTAAGTTGTTGTGGAACATGGAATTATATCTTCTATGATGTCATTGAGAGTTGGTGCCTCTTGAGGTAACTCTGCCTCCAGCCTGGCAAGGTTTGAGTTTTGGGGCCAAAATGCAAAGCACTGTGTCCCCTGGGGAAATGTGGCTGGGTAGGCGGGGGGGGAGAATTCCTCAGGTTTGTGATCCTGCAAGAATAATTCATGTCACTTAGAACTACATTGTTAATGTACCTTAATAATTGCTGAGGGACCCATCTAAAGCTCCACACGAAACATTGCATGGTARCAGCACTGCACTGCTAAACAGATKAAAGTCGGGAGTGAGGAGAAGAGTKGGCTGTGAATGCAGTTGGTACTGAYTCCTATATCCTGACTTTTCTTCCTGGAGATGTCTGTACAGCTGGGAGAGGTCCCTTGTGATGTGCAATGTGTCTGTGCTGTGTGTCTGAAACTCTCCATGTTGTGGAAAGTTTCTGCACCTTGAGGCTTTTGTCTAGAAGTTGAACACCTTTTTGAGGAGGAAGAAGGAAATATCTTGTGGAGAACGTGTCCTGCACTAAAAACTTTAGACTTGCTTTAGGCTGGCAGTGTTGAGAGGAACAGAAACCATCCAAAAGAGACAGAGAGGCTGCTCTGATTTAGGTAAAATGCGTKGTCTTAAAAGTAATTCTGTTATAAAGTGCCCAACCTGTTTTATTGCAACTTTCATTTGATTATTGTTTAAACCTTAGCGTGTAGGTTTATATATATTTTCTGTCCCCATTTTCACAGAAACAGATGGTACATGTCTGCCCATCGATCTGTCCTGAAGTGGCAGAGTAAAACACTTTTATTATAGCAAAAATAATTTAGAAAATTCCTGAGCTCACCCCTTTGTGTACAAAATTGACTTGTGGTGCAAAGCAAGTTTTATCGCTGCTTAAACTGGTATTGATCAAACTATCAAAAATTGTGTTACGGGTTCTGCAGACAGTCTGGAAACACCCACAAGAACAAGGTTTTCTGTCTGAAGTCTAAAATCAATCTCGATCCCGTGAAATATAATCTTTTAAACCAATTTCAAATTTGGTTACTCTTTTTGATCTTCTATAAGACAAAACGATAGCTTGAAGTAGTGTTGTCCCTCTTTTTTAAATTTCCTCCTCTGAAAATAATTACTTTAAATGTTTAAAGGTCTTTTTGCGCACATCTAGGTCAGTTTTAATTTTGAAATTAAAGATACTGCTTAAAACTATGGTTATTGAGGAAATTCTTAAGAGTAATTTAAGGGTTTGCTTAATTTAGAGCTCTTAGTAAAACGCTTTGTGTAAAATCTAGATATAGACAAATGTCAGGGTACTGCATATTTTAGAAAGGTAATATAACAAATGAAAAAATATATATAACCATCGCAAAAAATATTGTAGCTTCAAAAAACTGAATTATTTTAATCTACCTTCAGGTCACAGAAAAAAACCCACTATATTATCATTCTAGGAAATAGTGTTAAAGATAAATTTTTATTTTTCATTACTCTTAATGACTTTCTATCTCCACATGTGGATAACCACCCCAGSACTTGAATTTTTATTCCCCAAATTAATTCATTATCTAGGAAAACTGAACTCCACTGGTGAGAGTTTGGGCTCTAAATACGCTCATTGATTTTGAAAGCTGCACTTTGAACCTTCTCCTTCTCAAACCAAGAACAGGAACCTCTTTCAGACCGAGGTGTCCAAAAAAAAGTGACTGCCCCCAGCTGCTTTATCTTTCTCCACCTTTATGGTTTCCTGAGCTTTTCAATCCATCCAATGCATAAATGTAGCAGTAGAAACACTTTGGCATTAAAAAACAAACAAACATAAACCCAAAACCGGAGCAATTTGGCCCTCAAAAACTGAGCTGTTGCCACTTGGTCCTGCTTGAGCACCAGGAAATGGTTTGCAGAAGGGCCTGTGGGTTTTGGGTGGAATTTATTCCCAACACAGATCCAGACTCTGAACACAGGGTCCATGTGAGGCGAGGTTTTTTTGCAAGAAATTCTACTGATTTTGGTAGAAGTGCCTTTCTCAGTTTACCATCAGTTAGTCTCACAATCCAGTATGAAAGAATTAAATGAGGAAAAAGTAATGTATAGCTCTAAATCCTGCCTGGAACACCCTGCAGCAGCTGATGTGTTCTCCACTACAATGGGAAGGATAAAATCGTTGCACGTGAGAAAGTAAAGCTGTGGCTTTTCGGAGTGAGAAATCTCAGTGCTGAGAAGTATCTGTGGTTTTAGCAGAGATTTGGAGAGATTTCAGGCTCGAATCTCCGAGGTAAGCTCCAGCAAGGCTGATTTCCCACAGAAAAAGTGGGTCAGGGAAGAAGAGAGGTATTAATTACACTTAAAATCTCTGGAGAACCATTCTCTAAATCTAGATATAGCAGAGTAAGAAAGGAAGTAGAGCTGAACACGTCCTGATTTACAACACTTCAGGTTGCAAGGTTGATTTTTATTATATTAATGTCATCAGGCAACTCGAAAAAGCAGTGATTTAAATACATTTGGAGCGTTTTTGTCAGGATTTGTTTTTAATGACACCAGGGTATATCAGCAGTGTTATCTTGAAGCAATAGGTTCACACGGTGCTGCTGTTGGTACGATGAGGGGGCAGGTGCACATCCAACCCTTAAAGTACTTGGAAATAATTATCTTGCTCACATAAATTTGATAATATTTTTGTGTATTCATCATTAAAGTACCTGTTTCTTGCGGTACTTATAGTGTGCAAATAAGTCTGTGTGAGTAAGAAGGTACCTGGATGAGTGTGATGCTATTTGGTGATTTTTTTCACACAGTTTTTTCTGTGTTTTTCTGTAATTGCCGCTACTCTGACTTATTTGCGGGGCAGGTGGGGTGGAAATCAGCAGGAACACGTCGTGTCTTGATTCTGGAGCTGAAATGTGAATCTGTGCTTCCCCAAAACTGGGGGAAACTGCAAGTCCAGTGCATTTTTTAAGGGCCCATTAGTGRCTGGTGTGTGGGGAAACACTTGCCCTGTTTTGAGCGGAAAGCACCAGTTGCACCGAATTTCCTGTGCTGTGCTTCCTTCAGAAAGTGGTGAACCCTGAGCTCTCCAATACGCTAAAAAAAAATAAAAATCTTCTTAGGCTTGGTAAGATTTTATGATGCAAGAGCTGTGGATAATTACTGTGTAAATATTGGCATAAATTAACCAGTGCAATTTTAGCAGTTGATTAATGGAGTGAGTAAGCTACTGGGATGTGTTAATGTTCACAGATGTAGCAGACCTTAAAACAGGAAATGAAATGTATAATATCCAGATGAAATTAGGGGGAGAATTCCCAGAAGAGAATTGTGTAAAAGCAGCAGGGAGCTCGTGTAGCCTGCATGAGAATTCCCTTTTATCCCTCAAAACAAATGCAGATACCCAGCTTCTCACACATAAAGGGATAAGCAGGGAATTATGCTAGATAGTGCCAGATGGAGATCTGTCCTGGAATTTTAGTTCAAGGAAAAAAGAATTGAACTAAAAAACCACGTTTGCTATTCAGGGGGAAATGTCTGTGGTCAATGTACCAGGCACAGCTCCCACCCTCATGTTGAACTCGATGCAAAAGTCGTGACCAAGGYGGATCTCTGTGTCATCAGGGGAGTTGTTCCACTGAATTTACACCCAAACCACCTGGAAAACCTCTCTGCTGTCCACCTCCGTGTCTTTTYCCAGACAGGTCTGTAAACTCCAGATTTAGTAAGGGAAAACGGCAAATGTTTGTTGAGGGGAACAAATGCGTTCTCTGTTTATTTTCCGTATTAAATTGGATTTGCTGAAGATTCAACAGAGCACAGCAGCACCTGGCAGTGTAATATTGCATTAATATCAGCTTGCAGAGTGGGGGCCCTGCTTAATGACAAGGCTGCTGTTTGCCTGGGCTTGATAATTGAGATGAGAGAGTTTTACCCTGTGCTTTGCACCATGAGCTCTGTGCTTCGTTAATCACCTCCTCATTATGTCTGGATTGTTATTAAAATAAGGCATTGGGTRTAAGGTGTGACTGACAAGTGGAAGGAGGAGGTTAGGCTGGTAGAACACTTGTTCCTGACTTTTGAGTTCTGAGAAATCATTTTATTTTATAGTGTTCTGCTGCAAATTTCCTTTAGCTTTCCAGTTCTGAGAAGAGGCACTTATATTCTCCCAAGTTAATTCATCCCTACTTACAACTGTCATAGTGCAGGGACTGGTTTTTTCGTCTGATTCAATAGTGAAAGTATAATTATGACCCTGATCTCAATTATAACCTCAGGTGGTGYGGTGGAAGTAATACATGAAAATATAAAAACTAATAAATTACCTATCAGAAGAGGAGTTCACATGCAAGTTCTTTGGTGGAATGGTATTGTAAAGACAGAGAACAAAACTATGCTAAATATTGGAAATAAAATAAAATGGGAAATCCTATAATTTTTATTTGCATTTGGCCTCATGAAAAATTCATCATAAATTACATGTGGACCACAGTGTTTCTGAAAGTCAGTAGTAATGCCACAGTGAAGTGACACYGTGAGTGTGCTGTGTGTAGAGATGATGCAGTGAGACTGTTGGTAAATGCTGCAGAGGAAGGTTTAAAAAAAAGAAMGAACAAATGGAATCTTCAGGTTGACAAATGGCTCCTTCCTGCTGAGGAGGAAGCTTGGCAGAGAGCTCAAAAAGTGAGCAGGAGCCTCCCATTTCTCACATTCTSAGAAGCAAATTCAAGATGATGCAGCTCTTATGAAATGTGCAGGTGTTGTCACTGCCTTATTAGACAGAAAATGGCTTTACTTCTTTTTCCGAATCTGCTGACATTCCCTCTCAGCTGGTCCCGCTTCATTTTCTTCTGTTATGCAACTCCATGCAAAAGTTGAATTTTCTGAGAATTGCTCCCTTGAAGTGAGAATTTGCTGCATCATTGGGGTTTTTCATAACAGCTGAATCATCCAGTGTGTCGTGGGTGATCTTTTAGAGCCTTTTGGACCAAGGGAGGAAGCATTTGGTGCTGTGGGCCTCTTTACTCCACCCTGGTACCCCAAATCCACGTTTGGAGGAACATCTGTTTGAGGTGCAATGATTGTCTTGTTACATTTCTGAGTCTTGTCACATTTCTGAGTCTTGTCACTTGTTTTTGTGATGCAAACTCAGTGCCAGGCCATGTCACAGCCCGAGCACTGATTGCAGGGAGGCTGTTGAATGTTACGAGTTTCAATCAACTCCTTTAAGGATTGTGCTCTATTGGACTTTATTGTACTCTATTTATTGCTACCTACAGCAATAAAGTTCCCTCCTGTCCCAGAGAATGTGGTCCCCTGAGTAAGAACAAGGGTTTTCCAGAGRGATGAAATATTAATTCATCTCTTTTTTAAGAACTGTAGTTTTATGGTCTGCTAGCTCCCCTGTTCATCAGAAGGTTCAAATGCAATGAGATCTGTAACTTTTCTTCCTACAGTGCATTAAGGAGAGAATTTACTCCTTTGAACTCATYCCTCTGAGCCAATATTAGAAATGATTAAGGGTTAGAATTATCTTCTCTTGTACGGAGATTATTCCCACGTSAAATGCTGAAGCCCTTGTTTAACCCAACTGGTCCATTCTGTAGCAAATCTCAATTTTTTTTCCAGTTTGCAAACCTGATTTTTATGTTATACACACATAGAACACACAGGTTTGAGTAAAATAGTGATTTTGTTCAGCATTTCTTGCCAAAATAGAGCAACTTGGTCAAATTCTGCTCCATGCTGTAATTTTAACTAGAAGTATATGATTAATAGTGCAGGTAAAATATTGTTGTAAACAACTGGATATTCAGTCMTCGCCTCTGGTAGCTGGGTCTGTTGAACCTCTAAAGGGTTATTTTACTGTCAGACCTCATTAATGTAATAAAATCCCTTTTTTGGGACGTCCCTGAAATCAGTGTAAAGCAATTAAACTGGAGGAGTGGGACTGTTTCATACCTGGAAGATTAGACCATTGCTGAAGCAGGCCCAAAATGCCACTTCTTTGCCTTCTGTGGATGATTCTGTTCATTGGGCTGTGTGTGTTTGATCAAAAAAACTACATCAGTGGTCAAAGGGGAGGCTGAGGGAGAGCCCCGAACTCAGTGCCTTTCTGGATAACTGAAAAATGGTGTTAGAGGATTTTCCTGGAGTTTTTTTTCCGTGTATTTCACTGCAGCAGAGGGAAAACATGGCTTTATGGTAGAAATCCTTGATCTTGGAACATTTGGCTTTGCTTTCTCTTTCCTTCATTGAATTCTGATAAATAGGCATTTAGAAATAATTGGATACAAGCAATTCTATTTTTGCCCATATTTAGTGCCTTAATGCGAATATCATTATTTGTTCTATTTCTTTAAAGTTCCTGTGCACAAAACTTTACTTCCATGCAGATTATGGCATTAAATAATCTTGAAATTCCCACTGATTTGATAGGGTGTTAAGCTCTTAAGGGCTTTTTAAAGTGTTATCTCGAGTTCTAAAGCAGTTTTGGAGATCAATAATTAAGCAGTTTGTCAACAAAACTCCCGAAGGAACTTTCCCCTTTAGCCTTTATTAAAATTTAAGTCTCGGGTGCTTCGGAGCTCCTGTTTAATTAGGCTCAGCCTCAGATCTGTTCATTTCCAGGCAAACAATATAACAACACTTTCTGCTCATGCCCTGGGGAAGGGAAGTGTCAGCAGTTTTGGATTCCATCCTGCTAAGTTGCAGCCACTGGGGCCTCAAATAGTGTGAAACCGAGATGTTCCCTGCACTTGAAATGTGATATTAATGGATTATYCCTGTGCTTAATTCAAGCAGATTCTTCAGTGCACTGTTCCTGTAGTATTTTTTCCAAGATCAAACCTTTAGCCTATTAAAGTATTAATCATCAGTAGCAGAAGGATTATCAGGGAGGGGTAGGAAATCAGTTTTTAGCTGGAAATTCTTCTGTTAACGTTTCAGTTCTTCAAAAAAGCTTTTTAAGCAAATCCAACCCAAACAAATAAGCCATCAAAACCGGAGGAAATCATGCTCCATTTAGCCAGATCCTCTGTTCTTAGGTCGGATTACCAGAGAGTGGTGATCTTTGATGTGCTCATTTGCTTCTGCTCCATTGGAAAGCCCTGAGAAGTAAAGGAAACTCTCCAGCCTTGGAATGCAGCCTCAGAGCAGGGCTGGTACCCAGGGCCGAGCTCCCTGCTCGGGGCTGGATGCTTTCCCATCCTTGTTGGGGTCTTACAGGAAAAACAAAACAAACTCTGGGACTCAAATACAGAAAACCAAAAAATGAACCCCGAAGCCTCAGGGGCACCTAGAGTCAATTTTAATTTTTAATTACCACTGTGCTAATGAAGGCGGTGAAGTAATAAAGAATTATTTCCAGGTCTGATTGAAAGCACTAAACCTGAATTCCTGAACTACCAGTTAACAGTAAGAAGTGAAYGCCTCATCCTTTAAAAAGTGCACATGTGAGTCTGTTTATATTTTATTCCTGGGTCTATATTCTAACCCCAACTCCACAGAAATCAGATTCCAGCTCTGCCACAGGGTTGTATGAATCTGGGAGATGGCTCCATAGCACTCGCTATGTGATAGATGAGCTGCTCCCGTGAGGAAAGGGTTAGGTGTCTTTTTGGGAAACCATGGAACTTCAGAGGGCCCAAATGCCCTGGTTTGTGGGCACCAGTGGGTGCAGGAATGTTCTGGAATTGGACTGTGCGGGGCAGGAGGTTCTGACCCCACTGCTGGTGTCGTGGCACTCGACACATGGAGCTGTTTGCAAACAGCAGCAGAGAGGAGGAGGGGGGGAAGGAGGAGGAGGAACAATCCAAACTATTTATTTACAGATAATGGGAATAATTTATTTTCTTTACAGACTGTTTAAATTTCCATTAAACCTTAGTCCTTTCTCCGAGGTCTGGATTACTGTGTACTTACAGGCAAGCTCTGCCATGAGGAAGGGGAATCTCATTTCTATGGAAATTAAAACCAGATCTTCTATGCAGGATTAAAGCAGAAATACAGTTTTGTTTCACAGACTGTTACAGGAAATTGTCCTTATTTAAAGCTGTATTCCCAACCTTTTATGTTAATTACATTTTTGGGTGACGACACTACGAAAAGGAATTGTTTTTTGAAAAAAGATTGCTATAATGTATCTGATYTGCTATCAGAATTTACTCTCTGGTGATAAAAATTAATCCCTGCCTTTCTCTTCCCCCCTTTGATATCTACATTGACTTTTCTGTCAATGTTTCTGAGTTTTTCCATTATATCCTCTCAGTAAAATAATTTGAAAGCAACGAAAGTATGATACTTTTGCTCATTTTGAAATTATTTCATGCAAAGTTGGTTTTCAACCTGGYGTGAAGCTGGGAGGCAGCTGAGAGATGAAAGGGCCAATCAGCTCACGTGTTTCCACTAAACTTTAGGTTTGAGTGAGAGGAAAAATGTAAGTTCACACTTCCAAAAATATAAAATTTCCTTTTACTGCTGCTCTCAGGGTACTGGGACAAAGAGGAGTTGTGGGGGGTTGGTTTTTTTTTTATTCCAGACCTTTTTTTTGAAAAGATGATCTCAAAAAAAATATGGCTTTTTCCCAACCTGAGATCCAAACCTGTTCCTCACTCTAAAGGTCACCAGTGAATTCCAAAGCTCCTGTGTGTGATTTCCTTGGGAACCACTTCTGCTGGAACACCCACTCACCAGGCAATGGCATGAACATTCTCCTGTTGATTACTATAATATTCCTGGTGACCATATTTAGTGGACCCAATGCAAAGCTGAAGCGTGGCAGGGGTTGGGAAATCTTCTCCTGTTACAATGGGTTGAGGCTCAAGAAGGTGCACGTGCTGCTCTGCTGCTTCAGCAGGTTATAAATGGATAAAAAAGGTGAGAAAAAGCAGCTCCCTGCTTATCAGTGTGATGTCTTGCTCTGAATCAACTTTTCTTCTAAAAGCTGAAGCCTATTCTGAAGAAAAAATGAACACAGAGTTCAGACATGTCTGGAGTAGTCCTGTTTACCCAAATGATTGTGCTGGTTTCAGCTGGGATAGAGTTAATGTGACATGATAGAAACTTTAATTGAACACTCTGAAGGTCCCTGGGCAGGTGCACAGGTAGAGCCTTGCTCCTGGCACCTGGAATAGAGTTCTGGGGTTATGATTAAAGATGTTGGTGTTGAATGGCTGAGCTGGGGCCTTTCTGCTCAACCTCCTGGTGCTGTAGAGCAAGAAATTGGCAGTGATGGCCAGAGCAAGGTTTCCTTTATGACAAGGTTTAGACAAAAAGCTGGTTTCTCCATTATCATCTGTTTGTAACTCCAAGACTAAGTTTTTATCAAGATTTATTGTTGCTGTCTCAAATAGAAGCAGTTCTTTGGTTGTAAAACCCATTCTTATCTCTGGACAGCTGCTGAGAACTCAGTAAATGCATGTGGTAGGTCAGGCACGTGTTTAGGGGGAGTGTTCCTAGAAGAGTTTGAAAACAAGTTTTGTGTTCCTCTTGCTGCTGAAATATATTTACAAAAGTCTCCTTGRGCTGAGCTGGTTTTAAATGTGGACCTTGTAAAACAGCTTTCCGTCTAAAGTAACTTCTCCGTGGTGAGAGAGAGAGGGGTGTAGAAAATTTATGGGGCATAGGGAAGACTAAAAATAAAATAGTTAAAGTGTAGGGTTTTATTTGAAATATTCTTGCTGTGGAATGATTCCTGATCAGCCTTAGCCCTGAGCATGATTTTTTTTCATAAACAAATTTATTGCCATATTTAATTGGTCTTGTTGAATCAATTAAAAAGAAATTAAAAAGAAAAAAAWGTTGATTGGGTGGAAAAAATCCAATAACAAAATTGACTTATTCTTTGGTTGGGGATAAAAATAAATGGTGTAAATCATACCCAAAGTGCTGAGAACTTCAGGAATATCTCAGTTTGGGGCCCTGGTTTTTCCTCATCAACACAAACAGCTGAAAAATCTCTACTGGTGCTGCTTGAACACCATGGACTCTGTCATTGACTGAAATTTGGATCAATAGTGGCTTGCAAATAGAGAGGTCTCTTATTTAACTGTCTATTAGTGCATGATCATCTTTCTCACTTCTGCTGTTGACAAAAATACAATTATATTGYACATATGAATCTTTCTACATTCTGGCACCTGAAGTGTGGGCTGTGACAATATAATGGAGTTTGTTACCAGCAGTATCAACCATTTCTTTGTTTCTACAAGCATAGAAGTTTCTGTGGTCAAGAGACAGCATTGTGCCATCCTTTAGCAGCTTCACCAACTAAWGTCCATCCTCAGAGAAACTTTCTCTCATAACTGAAGTAGAAGTTTTGGGCTGAGTTTTTCTCTTTTTACACTCTTCCTCTGGTTTCTGGTTTAGGCACAGAGGAACTTTTTTTTTCCCAGTCTGTGATGCTTTTGCTTCATCTGGAACTTTGAGGTGAAACTCTGCAGTTTGTATAAGGAGGATGCTGAGTTTTGCTTTAACCCCAGCCCTGTGTTGGCCAGCCATGCTCAAGGTTTGAGTCTCTCAGCCCTGGCTACAACTTCTGCATTGTTGTTATTCACTGTCTCTGAGAAGAGACTTTTTCTAAACTTTCCCATTTTTGTCTTGATTCACCTTGCCCCTGAACATTAGGCAGGTTTCACAGTAAACAAGGCAAAGATTTAACAGGAGCAGAGGTCAAGGTTTAGTGGGCAAGGCTGGAGGCAGGAGATCACAGGTGAGCCCAACACAAAGCACAGCCCTGGTTTATATGGACACTATTTCTCCCAGCCTGTTCTGGGATCTCTCATCTGGAATTCTCTGCCACAGCCTCCTCGTGGGCACTGAGCTTCCAGGTTCACAGAGTCACTGTGCTTCCCAGAGTACCTGTTCCTCCAAACCCCCCTCCCTCGTGTGGCAGTGGGGCTGGGGATGAATACAAATGTCAAGCCCTTGGTGGCTCAGAGCAGGAAGGTGGCAGGGGCACCCCGTGGTGATTCCCCCACCTCTGYTCTTCATRCCAGAAGGARCTACAAATKCTGCTGGTTCCGGCCCYAAACCCCCCATTTCTGCAGCCTTCMCCCCTYGAMAGCTTYGTCCTTGCTGCCACTCRGAGYARTTTGTCACCTCCCCAGGCCTGGTGAGAGCAGTGTTACATTAATATTAAATATTAATATTGTTTAATTCATAGTTATATGTACGATCTGTGAAAGTCATAATCTTTTTTATGTCGCTAACTTTCAAAAGAGCCCACATATAAAATATTTGTTATTACGGTCTGTACGTGAAACACATATTTAAGGTCACATTGAAAAAAAACCAAACTTGCTAACTCTTTTAAATTCTACCAAAAAACACGCAGAGGAGCTTACAGATTTGTGCTACAGGTTTTCTGGATTATTGATTTAGAAACTTTAATGAGCTTTAGTTTGCTAGGGAAGTAGCAAGGAGTAAGACCAGTATTTGCAAAAGAAGGAAGCCTCTAAATTTTGTTGTTTTCCTCTTGATGGCACTTAAAATAACTTTGAAAAAACTCAGTTCTGAGCCAAAGGTACTGAYTGAACTGTGACATCAGCAGCTTTGGGTTGTGTCCCACCCTGCAGAAATGTTTGACAAATTTTCACTGTCAAAGTTTTCCTTTGAATTCAGCTGGAGTCTYGCTGACAGTGAGCCCTGGGTGGGATTCTGGGGCAGCTTAAGCTCCTCTAAATTCCAGCTGCTCTGCTCATGCCTCGGGTCACAATCTCAGCACGCTCAGGTCTGCCCCTGCTGCCTCCTGGCAGCGCCGAGCATGGGCTGAGCTGGCTCTGGGAGCTGACTGAGGCAAAGGAATAACCCCACAAAGGGCAGAGATCAGTGCTTAACTCAGGCCTTGGCCATCCCATCACACACAGCGTGCTGGGGGGAACGTGGGACACAGAGAGAAGGGGGAACCAAACYGGCATGGACTGCAGCTCGTTGGGAACAGCATCCTGAAACGGGAGGCATGGATGTGGAGGGATATGGACAATTCACTGACCGATGAATGGTGTCTCAGAGAGTCGCCACTTGCACTGGCCTATCCTGCCGCTTGSTTTTGTGACCAGTTGCCAACAGCAGTGTGGCTGTAGCCCTCACAAGGCAGCTCCAGGTGAGGTCCCTCCAGCTGCCTTCAAAGCTTGACTCCGAGGTACCACAGGCCAAAGCTTTGCCAATGACAGAAAAAAATCCCTTATGTTATTGTTATTTCCCTCTGCCTCACTGAATCACAGGCTGGGACAGTAGGAAGAGCCTTTCTGGCAGAGCAGAGCTCAGTCTGGGGTAATTTACCCTGCTCATGGGTGCTCTGACCTCCCCACACACTCACCCCGTTTACTTTGGAAATGACCAATTTAATCAGGCACACGTACAGCGCGGGAATGGGTGTGTGAATATCCAAATATATGAGAGAGGGAACTTCAGATGTTTTATCTTTCATTAGCTAATAACAGCAGTAATGACCTCAGCAGTACAGGATGTCTTTTGCAAAATTAATAACCACATGAGGGTTAATGGCCCAAGGCGATGAACTCTCTCAGACAATCATTAATCTACCTTGATGATTATCGCTTCATTACTGAGCACTGAAACCTCCTTGGTGTGCCAGTAAACGCTTGATTTCAGCCCTCCCCGCTGATGTTCACAATGTGCCCTCTTTTCTTTCTTCTGGGCAGGCAGGAGAGCAGGAGGAAGCCCTGAGATGCAAATAAACGTAACGATCATGAGAAGTATGAAACTCATTTGAATATGAGTTTGGAGAACATGTTTCCCCAATGATTGTCTGTTTGCTACCTACATATTAAATAGAGCTTTAAGGGGTGTTTTTTGTTTATGTTTTTAAGTAGCTGTAGTCTGGGAAACAATACCATGGCTTATGGAGCAAAGCCTCTCCGAGGTGGTTATGTATAGACTGTTTAATTGCTTGGGCTGTGTATTTAGATAGTGCCCATTAGCAGAGTTCTTGTTTTCCTCACCAGGAATAATAACATCCTGCAGCTCAAAACGTTTCCCATTCATTGCTGCTATTGATCTGAATTTAGACCTGTAAACTCGGTGTGGAGAAATGGGAGCTGAGACATCCAGAGGAAAACTGCRTCAGGATATTTAACACAACCAGCCCCTGCCACAAACTGAATTTTTTATTGCATCTCATTTCTGTCTATCTGGAATACTCTAGTTTTCTGGAACAAGGCCAGTATCTCCAGAAGAAAAGGGCTCTGAAAGCACATCATCTTGCTGGCTGTGGAATATAGGAACTTGCACAATCCCATATCCAGCCTTTTTTCCTCCTTGTCAGCCTATGACAGCTGTGCACATTAACCTTCAGAACCCTATTTTTTTTTGCTGCTTTATCATCTCTGCTGCCAGGATTAGTTTTAGTTGGACAGTGATTAATACAGAGAGAGTGCTGCATAACCAGTTTAAATTTGGATAGGTAATTAGGACCTCTAACGACCAGCTCCAGGTTAGGAACAGCTGCACTTCATTTGGATTTTGCAGCAGCACATAGACCTGGAATATAATTTTGCAATTTCTCCGCCTTACTGAGGTAGAAAACATAAACTGTTGACTCGTTTCTTGCTTTGTTTTCTGTTTTCCTTTGTGGAATGTGGGAAGTGTAGCCGAGTATTATTGACGTAAAGAAACTTTAATCATCAACCATGATGATTGGAGGTGGTTTATTAGAGGTGGAAGAGCTCTAAAGGGCTCCTCAGGAGCAGGCTGATACTATACAAGTCCAGCCTGACAAGGTTATGGGAGCTCAACAAAGCACCGAGGTGTCTGAATCTCATCCATAAACTGGGGATTGGGAAGTGACAGCTGGGAAAATTCATATCCTCAGCCTGCAGGGTGTCTTTCCTGCACTCTGTGATGGATGGAGCCAATGGAAACCTCCTTAGCAAGTCCTCATCCACAGAGTTTGCCCAGGCTGTAACAGGGATTTTGTACTAATAAGCAGAAAAAGCAAAGTGTATCAGGAACTGTAGTGCTGGCATGAGTACTGGCTGWTCCATTCTGCACAGGGCTTTGTAGCTTTGGCAGCCCTTGTGATCCTTGTTTTCCATGGAGATTGATCCATGCTGGCTCCCTGGACCTCCCTCATCTCACTCTTCTGTAACCCTGTAGGATCTAATTCCTCACGGGTGCTCAGCAGCAGATTTGATGGGAGATTTTCCATGCTGTGCTCTCCAGTGAGTGCTCACCACGTGTCCAGCAGTTCCAAAATCCTCATTCCATTGCCCAACTCATTTACAGTGAGGGAGATGATAAACAAGGTGATGACTGAATGTAATTCATGGCCCATGTAATGATAGAGCTGTCAAACAATGGATGCAGCCGAATTGGTTTCTGGGTTTGGTGAGTTTTTTGTTCTTATCATTTTTGCACAGACCAGGCCTGGGCTTTTTTTTCTGGTCTGCTGAGTTCGTTAATTGTCCACGGCTGAAAATTTATTTTTCAATTGCAAGGTCACAGACCTTCAATCTGAGAACAGAGTTGTAGCCAGTTGTAATTAACAGCAGGACTGATGGGACATTTTGCCTATTGGTCTTGAAACCCCCTCAGGTAAATGGGAAAAGGTTTTTTGTCTGCTGGTCAATGACGAAGAGAACTTCAATTCTCTGAAAAACAGCCAAGATCCTACAGTAGTAAATACATTTAAAAAAAACCCACACTTGTCAAAACTGTTGCTCTTATAAAAGATACCTTGTCCACAAGCTGGTTGGAAATATGGCCATATATATAATATAAAGAGTAAGTCAGAATGAAAATACTGAAGACCTGCTTTTGGTAGGATTATTGATAGCATATGCATAATTTTATGATGGATTAAGCAACAAACTTGTGGAGACCTGCATGGAATTGCTTTTCCACAAGCGTTCAGCTAGTGGGGAAAGGGCAGCATAGAACTGCATCTCCTCTGTTTGAAAACTCCCGAGTACACTTTTGAAATGGTGGTAAATAAATCATATAAACCAGTGCAATCCACAAATAAAGAACAGAACAGCACAGCACACGACTCTGCTTAATAACCAACCAACCAACCAACCAGGGTATTGTCAAATTATTATCTGATTCTTCATCCATTCAGGTTGCCAGGCTGTGGGAACGGGGAGGCCTGGGAGGCAGCTCCTGTCTCTCTGACCTTCACTTTTCCTCTCACCAGATTCCCACCTTCAAGGGGGAAAAAACCAACCAAAAAGTCCCCCAAAAGTGCCATTGCCACATGCCTGCAGGGCTGTGGCTGACTGTGCAGGAGCAGCTGGCAAACACCTCTTCCCCAGCTGAACCACTGGTCATTACTGCAAGTGTAAAAGGAGAAAATAATTCTCTGGATTTTATATCTCTATCTGGCCCTTGCCAATGTCTGTTTCATTAACTGAGGTGTTTTGGACTCGTGTTTCTAAGCTGGGGAACAAACAGTTGTAAAAGGATTCGAATGCAAACTTCTGCTCCAATTAAAACTAGAAAAAAATAAGTGCTTGACAAGCAATTATGTGATTATCTAAGTCTTTGGCAATACAGACAAGTATAATTTTGTTCTACTGACCACAGTCTTGTGGCTTTATTACAGAGGGCTATTTAGCTTTCTCATGCAGAGGGGAAAAAGAAGGCTAAGACACTTTATTCTGACACTTGTAAAGCCCCTGTTATGTAAAAATGTCAGCAGGAGAGAATCTATACCTTTCTTACAGAAGAAGTTGGCAGTACTTCAGGGTTAATTGCACTGACTGCAGGGGAAACTGAAGAAAAGGTTTTTCTTGTGCAGTTGGGTCCCAGAGACAGAAATTGTGTGTTCAGTTGGTGAGTGAATTATTCTGTATAAACTGATCTCTAAGACTGGTCACTGTCTGTGCTCTCTGTGCCAGCATAAGAGGGAAAACTTATGAGAAGAGAAAAGAAAAAAAGAAAAATATTAGACTTGAAACTGAGGCTCTAATAATGTGGAAAGGCTCCTTTGCCCGTGGTGGATTTGCCCCTTTGATCCTACCTGTGCAAGGCTGGGCATCACTGGTTTGTATGAGTGCAGGGCAGTGCATTGATGAAGTAAAAAGTGATTAACTTTCTACTWCAGCACTGCCTCTTAGAGCAAATCCACGATTATTTTGAAGGACTCTGGATGTATGTCAAGTTTCCAAGGCTGTCTTTGATTTTGGAAGCTGCCTCTGTGTTGCAGCGAGTGCAGGCTGCAGACCACGGCCCAAAGCTGGAATTGCTGAGAGTTCCATCAATTATCTGTGGCACAACGTGAGTGAACAGGGATCTCTGTGTCTCAACGGGAACGAAACATTGAGAAATTATGGTGTCTTGGCAAGGTTGCTTTTGTTTTGCTCTTCATCAGGCTACATCAATAAGTTTCATTTTCTGAAAGGACTTTTAAAGGGCAAACCTGTGTTGGCTTTAAGAATCCCTGCCCTAGTGGTGAGGTTCTGCTTTTGCTTTCCTTGTAGGAAAGACAAAAAAAAAAAAATCCCATTTGATGATTGCTCCTGGATGCAGAATGTTTTAGTGCTTCCAGTCTAGCACAGGCTGCTGGTGCAGATTGGGATTTCTCCCGAGGCTGCCCCTGCGTGCGCTGGCACCTGCTGTCCATCCACGCAAGGATGGCTCTTGCTCGGGGTGGCAAGAAGTTCCTCCTGTTTCCATGAGCAGAGAGCTCCTCTGAAGTTGTTCAGGCGTGTCAATCGTGTGAGGCTGCTTTAACTCGGGGCTAATTGTCGGGGATTGTTCCATCTGTCACACGTCAGGGGAGGGAACAAGAACATTTGTCACCCATTCACCAGGAGCTTGTGGCAGTGCCTCAGACATCGTTCCTTTGCTTCTCCCGGTGCTTCGCTCATTAATGCTGCCTTGAATCAATTTGGACTGCCGTGCCCGCAAAAGTATCACAAACTAAATGAAGATTTCAACAAAAGTATTGATCGCCGCCTTCTTATTAAATCGTATTTTTATGGTCATGTCTGGGCACGCTGAAATAGCCCTCKCCAATGTTCAGGGTAACTGAAACCTTGTAAGCTTCCATCCCTACCAGTTGTGCCCCAGATGAATTTGACCATGTTGAGACTATTTTTTTATTGTGCTGGACTCTGGTTTATTCATTTGGCTTGAGCTGTACTCTGCTACCTGGAAGATTTCTGCCTTTTCCTGAGCCCTGTSCGTGGAGTGAGCAGCACCAGTGCACGGGAGGGCAGTGACAGGAGACAGGATGTGTCTGTAAACCCCACTGGCAGTGCAGAATTTACAGGGGGAGTCCGTGCTGGGGGCTTTTTTGATTTTTTTTTTCCTTTTTTATGTTTTTTGTTGTTTTTTTGAAGAATAAGTGTGTAGGTGTTTGCAACTCAAGTCAACGTTCAGGCTCAAGGACCTTGGTTCACCTCTCAAAACTGACACACTCTGTTTGCTCATTAACACCTCACCCCTGACCTCATCTCTCTTACCTCCCAGCCCACCTGCTCAGAGGGCATTAAATACACACTTAAGGAAATGCTTTAGCGGGGAGTTTTAGAATTAGATTCTGAAACAAYCCACCTTTCAAGTAAACACTTTTTAGTGCACTTGGCTTCTCTGGCTTCCTCGTGGAGCAGAAGGATCACACTCTGATTTCTCCTTCCCCCTTCTCCCCCCTTTTCCCAGCATTGATACTGGCTACCAGACATTGAAGTTTTATTGAGAAAGRCCTTTTGATGTGTTGCTTTAGCTGATGAGAAAGATGGCAGAAGGTCAAGCGAAACAGATTTGTCTGCTGGCGTGTCCTGCCTGACAGCCACAGCRCAAAGGAGCAACGTGTTAAGGGTTTTGTGTATGGAGTGATATTTGCAACAYGTTTTGAACACCAGTGTCCAAATCTCGGGCCATCAGCAGTGCTTGTCACCTCGCAGCATGCCCCAGTTTGCATCAATAAAATCTGGGGCCGTCAGTCACAGCAAAGACCYGAGCCTGTATCTGAGTGCTCTGGGCATAGAAATGTATAAAGTGGCGTTGGATGGTGTTACCATAAAATCAGCTTATTAAATTGCTGGTGTGAACCATGAGGATGCATGGCTCATTTTTAATGCAATTCCTTTGAGAGCAGCCTGGTCCATTTGGCTGCAGCCCAGCTGCATCTCTCACCCTGCAGTCTGTCTCACAGGATCTCTCTTTTTTTCTCCATTTCAGTAGGACTGTCTACTATTCAAAATATTTTGGATTCAAACCTGTTAATCRTGAGTAATCCCCTTAGCTGACTGAATGAAGAACATTTGCTTGAATAAGAGTGACAAATAATAGCTGTGAAGGCTTTTCTCCTGTCTGGACATTGTAACAGAGAATCTTCTGGAACACAAATGGTGGAGTTTAGTCCCAGGAGAAGCTGTTGAGATTCTGGTTCTCTATGCAGGGAATAAGCTTGAAATTATTTCTTGCTGTTTTTTGAAACTGTGTGCGCTCCACTTTCATTTATTTCCCCAGTTTGGTGGGACTGCTTGGAGTCACAGAAGAYGTCTGGCAGGTCAGAGGAGTGGGAACAGTGTGGAATTCTTGAGAATGCAAATATTCCTTCCCTGCTTTGCTGGGAAGAAGTCCCTGCAGAAGGGAATCAGCACTTGCTGTCCAGTGTAAGCATTYGCTGCCACCTCTTCCTTCTCACTGTAGAAAAATGCTCTGCAGCTGAGTTGGATTTGCCAACACTGAGTATCCTTCATGAGAATACAAAAGCATTCAACCACTGAAAGGAAAAAAAAAAAAGCTCTAAATACCCACTTGCCTTAAAATCTGTGAATTGTTAAAGCACAATTTCATCCCCTAAGCACATGGAATCRATGATTATTGTTTGAGATGCTGCAGTGAGCTTTCCCTACTCTAAATAAACAGACTTTGACAGCCTCATATTTTCATAGTACTAGAAAGACGTAGCTAATAAACTGATGTAGGCTGAATGGGTACAGAAGCATAATTTATTCTAAGAAATGATGATTYGGAAGTCAATTATGTGAGGTTATATGGGATGCTACAAGTGAAAGCCAAAATCAGTGGGCAACAAACTAAAGGCATCTAGATTTTCCTGACTTGCCTTGAAAATGGGAGGTGATTCCTGTTCACAGTTCCCAGTTTCCAGAGCCGTGTTACAAGTGCCCATGTTCTGTTTAATTTGTCTATTGTGGTTGCATTTTAATTTCCTGCAGAGGCTTTAGCAATTACAGATTGTTCTGGTTGCCAAATGGAAAAAATTGGTGTCAGTGTTCAACTGAACAGAATATTTTCAGGGAATTATGAGACAGTGAATTAATAAATGCACTGCTTTATTGAGTGATACATAATTCTGAAATTGTGAACCACTCTTCAGTAAAATGGCCACTTTGAGACCAAAAAAAAGATTGATATTTCGGTGAAGGACTTCTTCTTTCTCTTTCTGAAATTTATCAGTTTATAAATATTATCAATTTATAAATAAATACTGAAAGTATTTTGTTATGGGCGAACTTGCTACTCATTAGAAAACCTTCTTTTTTCAGCTCTGTGCAATTGTGCATTTCGCTMTTTGGTGGTGGGATTTATTAGGGAAAGACCTGTCCCCTCCATTCAGTGCAACTTGAAACTCTTTGCTTTCTGTGATTGTAATTTGCAGGGAGAAAATTAAATAAGCTAGTAATAATTGGAGGTTGTATKTAATAGAACTTCAGTAAAAACAAGAGTCGGTAAAACTGGAACAGGCAGCTGTGAGGAGGTGGGAGCTGTATGAGATTTTAAGACCAGGTCCCAGTACTCAGCTCAGTAAATTTTAGGTATTCTGGAAATTTTTATGGCTTTCCTCCCCCCTCAAGCCCCACCTTTCCTCCCAAGATGAAATTAGGCACCATTTTCAACAAACAGAGAGTTTTCTTGTTCCCTTGTTGCCTGAGAAACTGTTATTTTCTGGATATTTAGGGAAAARAAAGAARGAGATGCCATCCTTAGCGCAGAAGTTGATAAAGAGATGTTTCAAATGATCCTGAGTTTAGATGAGAAGGAGCAGGTGACGTGGCAGTGCAATAACCCCGAGTATCGTCGTGCACCAGCAATCTGATCCAATTATCGCCTTGTGTCATGATGGATTTGGGATTAGTGCAGCTCCACTGGCACAGGGAGATGGCACTGGGAAAGCGTCTGGAGGAAAAATCTATGGAAATAATCAAAAAGTTGCCCGTGCTCCTTGTGTATGAAYGCACACATTAATCACAGAATAACGAGGAGGGAAATGTGATCCAAGTGTGCCCAAGTGGTTGGAGCAGCTCTTGGAGACTGCAGTGTGAAAGCTCGTGGTGCTCTCTGTACAGATCTCATTCTAGGGGCAGCCACAAACCTGTCAGTCTGTCCTTCTCCTGAGCTGTGCCATTCCTGGTACACCTTCATTCACACAGATTTTGGGTTTTGTTTTGTTGGGGTTTTTTGTTTCGGTTTGGTTTGTTGTTTTTTTTTTTTCAGGAAATATCGATTCGTCTAAACAAAATCAGATATTCTCTGGTGCAACAGTAAAATTGTGTACATGATGTTCTCCAGCGAATAAAAATTTGATGCTATCATAGGCTGGAAAAATCAATCACATATGCCTATTTTCCTTCGCTGCAACTCGAATTATTGGTGTGAAAAATGACTGAGAAGGGTCTGTGTGTTGGAGGAGTTTAAGCTGGGAGATCTCTTTGGCTTAAGAATGTAGCACTTATTTTTTTCCCTGGCAGAGAATTTATTTAAATAAATTGTGTGAGGTAGTTTGTAGCTACAGAGTGGGACTGCAAGTTACTGTCTGGCTACGTCACACTCCCAGAAACACTGAGAAAGGAGACTTTTCTGGCCTGTGGGTTTTGTGGGGGATTTTTTTTCTTGTTTSGTTATCGATTCGAGGCTATTATCTTGGATGATGATATCTGGAGTTTCACTGCTTGAATATCTAAAAGGCACGTTTAAGTTACTCGGGGAAAATTACAGAGACAATTATGGGATTGTAATATAAAGTACCATAATTACACTTTAATGCTTCTTATCGATTGTTGAGCTTTGCTCTTTGCTGTAGCATAAAACACTGAACACGTTTCTTGGCCCACCCAGAAACTTAATGCTTTAATATCCATTTTAGAGACAGTTTTCCAAAATTAGCAAGTAGGAACTTCTGAGATGAAAAACATACACTGTATTTATATGGCTTTAAACTGAGAGGTGGCTTAGATTGGATATCAGGAAGGAATTCTTCCCTGTGAGGGTGGKGAGGCCCTGGCACAGGYTGCCYAGAGAAGCTGTGGCTGCCCCATCCCKGGAAGTGTCCAAGGCCAGGTTGGATGGGGCTTGGAGCAACCTGGGATAGYGGAAGGTGTCCCTGCCCATGGCAGGGAGTAGGACTGGATGGGTTTTAAGGTCCTTTCCAACCCCAACCATTCTGGGATTCTACAATGATTCTATGAATACACACGTGTGTGTGTGTATATATATATACACATATAATGATTTGAAAGTCACATTTCAGTATCTCATCTTTCAAGTTTTTTTCTCCATCTTTGAGGGGCCCWGAGTAGAGCTACTCCAAGGGGCAGRCTTGTTTAGACACGTGCATGAGGAAGGAATAAAACTTGCCAAACAGAGGCAGATGCGGTGGTGGCRACACTCTTACTTTCTGAGGCTGGAACAAAGGCACTTTGTTATCTCCCAAAATTATCAGAACGTGGAGAGGGGACACGTTCTTCATGGAAGAAATATTTGCTTGGGRTTTCAAAATATCAGCTGTATCAGCTCTTTGGGGCTGCAGGCAGAGGCAGATTCTGAATAGCCCTTCATAAACCCACAAGAGGAAATTCGAAGGAGCTGTTTTACTATTACATTAATAATGTGTAAAATAAATTCTACAACGAATGCAGGCAAAAAGGTTTTGGCTTTTTTGCTTCATTATTCTCCTGTATCATTATTCATCTGTATYTCTTGCATCTATTTCAAAGGCTTCCTGAATAAGGTTCTCACTGTAACAATGAAGCAGAAGAGCAATGTTCTATCACTGCAAACTTCCTTATCATCCCTGTGTTTTCAGTGCCTGTTGGTGCTGTTTGTCTGTCTCTCCCACAGCTGCMACTTCCAAGTGGGCTACTCTTGGACAGTAAAGGCTTGTGGGGCAGATGAAATGAGGTTCAGCTTTACCCCCCAGTCCCACAGGCAGGAATTTTATTCCCTCAYGTTCCAGGTGTCAGGGAGTGCTCATTTACCTGGTTATGCCCCCTCAGCTCTCTGCCTGACCCTTCTCTTTGCTTTGGTACCCCCAAGCACTGGGTAATGCCCAGTGGCATCATCACCTCTCTGGTGTCATTCCTGCTGCTGCCTCTTCCAGTTTGATAGCGAATGTGACCGATTCAATGTTCCTTGTTCGCAGCGATTTGAACGGTGAAAGTTCTTGCACATGAGCGTGTCTCAGCCTTGTTGTCAGTTCATGATCATTTTTATCCATGAAATTATGAGGAGGGTGAGAAAAATCCTGCCAGGCCCCTCGTGAGAGGCACAGACAAGGTCTGGAGGTTTGCATTCACACCCCATCCCTTCGTTTCCCACCAGCTGCCTCCGGAGGCTCCTGCGACATTTGGATTGAGCTCTGCAATAACAATACTGACTGAAGTGTCTTCATGGTCAAAGCAGCAAGGCTGTCCTGCTCTGTAAATGCTGTATCATCCTGTGGTTATCATCTTACATTTTAAACCCTTCTGATGTAAAGTGGATTTGTCTTTCACACACATGTTACCCACACAGAGCCTGTTCTTTCTGTGAGTGGAGGCTGCCAGGTGCTCTTTCCTCTGTGCCATGTTCACCTTCCTGTGGAGGTAGCTGGGATCATGCTGCCATCTCATGGCAGGCCACAGTTTAATTAGAAATGACAAACAGCACGGGACAGATTGGTATTGTTATGTAAATTGGCAAAGATAAGTAAAAACAATGATAATTCACCCTGTGTTTTAAAACTAAGGACATTCAGTGCTTTCCATGTAAGAGATAATGAGGCTGTAAGTGGCAGAATTGTGGCTGAACCTACTCTATATCCTTCTACATGGACTATTTTTTGTGCTTTTAGGAAAATAAAAGACCTTGACTACCCAGTATTAATATTAAAGATGTCTGGGATATTGCAGCAAATCCCACTGAACATTGCTATCAGCACAGCTCACTCCCCAGGAAAATATCTTCCTTTGCTTTCACCACCACATATTGGTATACATGGTGGAGGAAACCATAATTAAATCTATTAAGGTGACTTGCTACAGAGCACAAATGTCTGAACACTCGAGAGAAAAAGGGAACATTTTTCCTTTCTCTTCTGAGGGTAGATAACGCCGTGTCTTTCAATTCTTATTCAAGAATTCTCAAGTCTGTGAGTCTGTTGAACCATTTGACATTTTTGTGCTCTGCTGGGATTCCATCCTGCACCCAGCTCCAGGATATCTGCTGGGTGAGATATCCTGCCACCATGAGAGATCACTCCTGAAAATCGGAATCCCCCAGAGTCTTCAGCTATCACCGAGGGTATTTTGGCACAGGACCCGAGGGGAGGAAAGGTCTCTCCATAGTCCCTGTTTTGCTGTTGAGATGTTTATCTCAAGACCTGGATTTGGCCATGTGCTCCCAATGGTCCCTGCTCAGCAGAGCTGGAATTYGGGGCATCACTCTGTGTCCTGCTGCCAGCAGCAGCCATGGGTGGGTTGACTGGGGATGGAAGCAGCCCTAGAAAATGTGTACCCAGCCCCTTTTTGCTTTTGGGATGTGGTGCCAGCCATAGGGGTGCTCCTTCTGCTTTTTCCATCTCCCATTTGTGAGACTTAGATCTCCCAGATTATAAAATCCTGATCACTGTTTGGGCTCCCAGGTAGCAAGTGACAGGACAAGCAAATGGCCTCGAGTTGTGCCACAGTAGGTTTAGATTGGATATTAGGGAAAATGTTTTTCATGGAATGGGTTGTAAAGCCTTGGAACAGGCTGCACAGGGAAGTGGTGGAGTCACCATCCCTGGAAGTGTTCCGGGACTGTGTGGATGTGGCCCTTGAGGACAGGTTTTAATGGGGAATGTGGTTGTGCTGGTGGGGTGATGGTTGGACTTGATCTTAAAGGTCTTTTCCAACCTCTATGATTCTATAATTGTCTGTAGTGTGTCTCTACTGACCAGAGAGAGGAGGAAAGGATGATTTGTGTTTCACAGTGACCATTTTTATGAATTTGTTTGGAATAACGCACCTCTGAGTTTCCATTCTTCTTAAAGAGATGATGGATGGAGTTTGAAATAACTAAAACTACATAAATTATCAACTGAAAAACCTCCTCAACCTTCCTGCAGTTTAAAGTCTGAATGTACTGGCCAGCTCTGAGGCAGAAAATAACCTTGTGTAGTCTTTCAGTCAAACATTTTACCATCCTTATTCATAGAAATTCAGCCTCTGATATGTTTGCAGGCAGGAGTGTATTTTCTCAGAGGAGCTTCACCACTCACCAGCAGTTTGTAGCTGTGTATTGATACTTGCAACTCCAGGCTGAGCTACTCTGATTTGCACCCACCATTCGTTCTTCTCTCCTGCTGCGCCTCCATCTGTGGGCTCAGTGCTGTCTGGCAAAGGAAGCTCGGGAACAGCAGGAATTTGCTCCTATTTTATTGGCAGGTGAGGACCTGGTGTGCTCTTTCTGGTGGATATTGTGGGTAGAAGAGGGATTCTGTGCTGAGATCCTCTGTAATCTCTGGAATTGCCTCTGTTGCTTCATCTCCAAGAGAAAGAAACACGGTGGAGGTTTTGCCTCTGATGTGAGTTGGAAATCTTGTTAACTCCACCTTATAAAATGGCCTTGCTGTGGCCATGGCCATTCAGAGAATGAATTGGAAGAACTTCCAGTCTCCCATTCCACACATCTGTGCAGTTTTTTTCTGTGTTGTTCTAGTGCAAAGAGCGGCAGAAAATTTAACTCACTATAATTTTTTTCTTCTCAAACATCTTCATGCTTTGAGAATTTCTCTGGGCTGACTCAGGTCCCTCACACACAGCAAACAGAGCAGGATGTCAGTCCCCACAGAGCCTTCTGAGCTGGATGCTTATGTTGAGATCAAGAGAATGCTTGGCAGGCTGAGATCRCATTACTGAGCCAAATCCATGAAATAAATTTTAAACCCCTCTGAATTTTGACAACTKAAGTCTGAAAGGCACAGGGTTTTTTTTTTTACCTAAACACCAACTCTGTCAAAATCCAAGGCTCTGCCACCTGTTAATAAAAGACTGGTGGGAATTGACTTTTATTTTCTATGCTTAACCTCCCCCCATCCAGTCAATTGGATTACAACCATTGACATTACCCAAACCCAAATGCTGCTTATCACCCTAAGCCTTGCCGTGAGTGTTCTTGATTTATCCCAAAATGCTCTCAGTGAAAGTRCCAGCCCCTTTTCTAACTCCCTCAAAATGAGAAGGAAAAGACACGGCTCTGAAAGCTTGCAGATGACTTGTATGTGTTTGGTATCTGTAGTTGTTTTCATTACTGTTTTATTTGCTCTGCTTTTCTCAGAAATTTATGTCTTTGTAGTTGTCTGCTACCTCTTCTGTTTCTGGACAAACCCAGAGAAAACAGCCATGTTATTCAAAATAAGAGTGAAATTTTCAGTGATCAAAGCAAATGAGCAGTTGTGAAACACAAGAATAAGAGAAACAATGAAGTCCTTTTTTTGGATGCTCTTGACTTATTTAGCAGCCTGGTGACATGCTGTCTGTCACTCTACGATGGACTGATACAGTTTTCCTCCTTAATTTTTTGTTCTCCAGTTGTCCAGCATGGTATTATTCTTCCTTCCCCTCATGTTCCTATTTTTATTCCCAGTCTGGCACAGGCTGCCATGTAGTTCAAAAGTGATAAACAAGCTTTGCCCTCCCCTTTCTTGTGCAGAACCTCGGTTTTAAGACTGTRTTCATCCCTTGGCACCTAAATGTCCTCTTCACGTTCCCGTATTGTCTGAAACACACATCAGAAATGGCATTTTCTGAGTGCCCATGCACTGTGTTTATCATCTTTCAATGACTTTTGATTCTGCTCAGAGGTCACAGTGACATTATTTYGCACACAGTGGACTTGGTGTGGACAGTGATTGTTCTAAAYAGCTTTGCCTTGCCACGAGCCTCTCTCTATCAGTTTTAGGGGATCACACTCTCACARCCATTAAAATAGAATGTTCCTGCAGCTTCACTTAGTCTTTTTATACTTCCTACAACAAAAACTGTGAGAGGCTTTTCGTTCTAGCCGAGGAGAGGAGGAAGCCTTGCGGGAGGTGCTGGCTGTTCCCCCAGGACGCTGCCGTATGAATAAAAGATGGAGGAGCATTTCCATACCACACTTTGTCTTTTTGTTAGATACTTAAAAAGAATATCTATTCAGACTCCCGTAGRCTGAATGAAGACGTTGGCATTTCCCAGCCCCGCTGGAGGGCTGAGGAGCAGGAGCTGTTGGTGGCTGTGCTGTCCAGGGCTGTTGGCTCTGCCGTGCCCTCTGCTCCAGAGGGCTGGCCTGGTGAGGTAGTTGTGGATCAGACGTGGGAGATCAGAGATTGCAGGGGATTCGTGGCCTTTATTGCTGCACAATCACCCCCAGTGGTGCAGCAGGTACTGGGAAGAGCTGTGCATCAATCCTTTTAATAGATGGCAGCTCTCTCTCCAAATCTCTGCTTGGCCTAACTGAAAAAAGTACTTAAAAAAGGAGAATAAATTAGTACAGGGAGACTTTTTCTATCAAGACATTCTGGAACTAGATTGCCCTGCAAGTGGATCACAGTGTTGTTAGGATAGCTCCAAGATTTCCTCTAACAGCTGCCATCAGTGGGATATTCCAGACAGCAGGAATGGTGCAGTGGCAGTGGGGCAGTGCACACTGGGACTGCACTTCACTCCAGTCCCTCCATCATTTTGTTGTGACACCCTCATGTTGCTGACCTGKGCATGATAAACTGGCTCAGAACCCTTCAGCTCATCTAAAGTTTGTAATTTTTAGTCTCTTGTTACTTAAATGGGATTTTGAGGATTTAGTCATGTAGAGGTGCTCAGCCCCTCTGGGAGTTGAAAGCCAAAGCTCTGTGGAAAAGTGGCATAAGGAATTTTAAAAAAAGGAAGACAGATGTAACTTCCCTGTGCAGCGTTTTTAGAAGGAACAGAATTCACCCTAATAGAATACAAGGCTTTTAAGAGTTCTGAAGCTGCACATAACATTAGGAAAAATTGGATAAATGCTGTCATTATTATATCCCTGACACTTTCAGTTACTTTGTGTGAGAAAGACTATACAGAAATAAATGGAACACAATTCAGTTTACTCTTCTCCACTCTTAGGAGACTGTTCTGTCCTGCTTAGAAAATGGATGTGTAACAGAATTACTAAAATGAATACAGGCCAAGGTGGGGGGTATTGTAAAAATGTGGGGAAAAGGGATCTTCTTTTAAATATTATTTTTATCCACAGGACTGATTCTTACCCCTTTCTAAAATGGTGTATTTTATTCTGTGAGCAATTGTTCTGATCTTCACTGATGTTATATCTGGGGAAGACTTTTCTAGAGGAAAGGAATGTGCTGTGAACAGAGCTGTCACAAGACGTTTTTTCATGTGGTGTTGAAATAATTTGGAAAACCAGTGATCCCAGTTCAAGTTGCTAATGAAATTCTGTGTGGTTATGGCTTGGGCAAGAGAGTGCAATGGGTAAATCTGCAGAGTTTCAATGAATTCTTACCTCAGTACCCAATTTACCACAAAGAAAGCATTTGCCCTCGAGGTATTTACCTGCCAATGTTTAGCCACCCCTGCTGTGAGCTTCCTCTGTTTCATTCAGCCCCATCTGGGAAAATCTAGCATGTCACTGCCATATTTTTTAAGGCTTTGAAGTCTTCAACAAACTCTTCTCCTTTAATCCACTTTTTCCTGTAGGAAAAATAAGCTTGCAGTATTTTTTCTCTTTTACCTTTAAAGGAAAAAATGCTGAGATGTATGTATTGGGAATCTGTTATCCACCAACTTGTGCTGATGGTGCAATTTGCCAATTGCCAACAATTAGTCCTAAATTTCCTCTTTCCCCTGACACTGCTGTCCTATAAATTTTGATCATAAATTCTGAATAAACACTACTAAAATCCCCTTGATAATAAGGGGGATTAATAGCAGCAAAACCCAAATTACTGTTGTGTGCTTTACAAATTAGCACAAAGGTGAAAGATGGCTGAAAACTGCTTATTTGTGCACTGGGGCTGACTCTCCACTGCTTTACAAGTGATCTTGTCATATATATTAGTACAGTGTTATAACGTAAGAGTGAATGGKCTATTTTCCATTAGTGCAATTTGTTAATTAATACCAGGACCCTGTTGTGTGGATGCTTCACGGGGAGAAGCCCAAATTACAAAGAGCTTCAGTTGAATACAAAAAGAACTTGTGAGCAGAGACAAGAACAAAGATTTCGTCAAAGGCACGTGTCGGATCAGTAAGGGAGTTGTGGGAAAAGTCTGTTCTGCTGCTCTCTGCAATGGGGGCTCAAGGCACAAAACTTTGTCATCTGGGGGCTTTTGGGAAGAGTTGTGTATGGTCCTGTTGGCCAGGAAGCTTTAAAATTCCTCCAGGAAAGAGCTACAAAGCTGTCTATTTTAGAGGAGCCTTTCAGAGCTGGAAACGATTGAGCAATGCTGGGTCGATCCTCACTCTCGGTTTCTTTCAGACCCTCTGACAGAGGCCTCACAGACATTCATCTCACTGAGCAGTTATTTCAGGCATTCTTTAGTCAGAACATTAAGTGCCCTCATTCCATCCAGAAAAGAATTTAGGAAGGAAGGTCTTTTTTTAGTGATATGTGGAAGTCAAAGACTTTTTCCAAAATACTTTTTTTTTTTTGTTTAATGAATGCAGCATTATCTAACTGCCAAGATTTTTTTCCTATTTGACCAAGTATTCAGAAACTTTGCTACTCCTAAGGCTAATACTGCACAATTCAAATCTTGGCTTTATTAAAAAACCAACAAAGATCTAAGCAAGTTTCTCCAGATCAAATGCTTTGAGGAATGATCCCCCACTACAAATAGCTTCCATGATATGCTAGGTTGAAAAAAGATAATGTAGGGAAAAATAAATTCCCAATGTAATTGCCTTTGTGGATTCCTCTCCTTCCAGTTTAGAGATACCCTTGGTCCCATTTTCAGCTGATAAGAATGTTGCATTGCTAATGGAATGTGGAAGTGCTAATGGGATGCGCAAGCCCAAATTTCTGACTTCCAAACTCTTGTAGCCACCTTAATGAGAATGTGCAGGCAGCAGCGTCCCAGGAGTGCCCATGAGAGAGATTCCTTTCTGTTTGCCTCCTGGGAACGAAATTCATGTGGACTTTTCTGAGTTCTCGTTGAGTTAGTAAAGCACAACAGGTCTACTCTTACAAAGAACTCTGGAGTCTCTCACACACTCTTCTCTTTTGCTATTCTCTTTTGCTGTTTATGAATAAAAATCTTTAATAATACCATGAATTCATGATACGTACAAGTATTCCCTGGGGGGCTCAGTATTTCAGCCTGAATCCTGCTTGTCTGAAAAAGTTACCCTACTTAGTGGTGTAGAGTGATTTTGTGTGGGCTGGTGAAGAGAACTTGGTCTGCTGAAGTTTTGTGGTTCTTTCCCGGCTGTGCTCTGGGGTAGCATTGCTGGAAGGGAAGAACATTTTCTTGAGTCTAAATGGAAAGATCACTATCGATTTTGGAGGGAGCAGGGCAGCTGAGGGTGAGCACTTGGGAATATTCCTCCGTCTCTTCCCAGACAGTCTGGTGTTCCATTCTCCTTGCCTGTGCCAGGTTCCTTATGTGGCATTTCTGTACCATGTCAGAGCACCTTGTAGTCACTAACAGTTCTCAACAAGCTTCTCTTTGAAGCCCCCATGGTGTCCSTTTCTTTCTTTACTTTCTTGTGCATAACAAAGGTACAGGATGTTGCCAACCTGTTGCAGATATTGGCAGCAGCACAATGAAAGCAGGTTTTCTAGATGCAGGAAGAAGCCTTAATCACTGTATCATGCTTCCTCCCCAAAATCTGGCTCTGAATATGACATTAGTTCAGGATGGCTTTTTCCTATGTTAACTTCCCACCTCTAACGAAGGGAAAGTTGCAGATCACTGCAGAAAATGACATTGCCTTAAAATATCTGGAGTGGATGTCACATTTGAAATAATATCTGCATTATATTTAGTGTCTCTTTAAGCACGTCTCTTTTTTTCTTGAAATTAAAGTTTTGGTGCTAGATCCAAGGCAATTCTCTATATTTCAAGGRAAGCATTGGCTTTTCTGATTTCTGTGCTGATTACCTACAAAGTATTAGCCTGAAGGACTGTTTCATATTAGAGCATGAAGTGACACCAAACGTCACACCAAGAGTTGTTCTGCTCAAGCATGACTCTAAAGGCTTGACAGTACTGGATATTGTTCTTGGATTGATATTTTGAAATAAGCATGAAGTCTTCAGTTGCTGTCTCTCCATGAAATGTTTTTCTTTCAGTCAAAATGCATAATTTGTTTTTGAAACCCTTCTCAGCCAGAGGTTACAATCGATGGGCTGGGGCCCGTGGGCTCCCTGTACGAGGCAGAGCTGCACGCAGAGAACTTGCTGGGTTGGGTCTGTGATGTCAAACTTCACCTTTCAGAGTAATTGTGAGGACTTACTCATAGCACAGAGCGTGCTGGCTGCAGGGAGCACCCCACACTGTGGGATTTCCCTGTCTCTAACCTGCTGCACTCCGTTGGAAAAACTTCCATCCTCCCCTGCCCAGCCCTCTGGGGTAGGGGCATTTTTTGTGACTTGTTTTGCTCAGCTCACCTTCCCGCAGTGTTCCTTGTCCTCTTTTGGAACAGAGGGTATGGCAGATCACTATTATGGTAAAAGAACTGGAAGTTTTGAACAAGTAGACAAAGAGCTTTGCTTCTCTCATTTCCTCTCATTTTGGCTCAGTCTGCTACATCACAAAAGGTGTGTCCAGTGGGGAGGACTCAGCTGTGGCTCTTCCATGAGTTCAGAGTCTCTGGTGTTGCCTTGGGCTGAGCTGACAGCATCAATCAAACTCTAACACAGCCCTGGTTGCACTGGGCACTGCAGTGGGTGCAACACCTTGGGTGGCACATCCCAGCCCTGCCCTCCCTGTGGAGAAGGACACGGAGTTATTTATTTGGTGTCTGCCATAACTCTCACGTTGTGGTTAATTGCCAGAAGAACAGAAGGTAGAAGAATACATTTTATTACCTCACAGTTTGGGTCACAGTTTTCTCTGGAGCATGTCTTGCCACTCCCTTCTGAGCTTAGGGACTGGTGTMGCTTTTTTAATGTGTATTTCTTGTTTCTCTGCCGTAGAAATAGTGTGACTCCTCTGGTTATGGAAGAGCCCAATAGCATACAGAATGTTTTTCTACACAAGAGATACCCTCAGATATACTTTTACACCCTTTTATGCATGTCTGTCTGTGAATTTATTGTGAGGGATCACTTCTTTACTCTTATATGACACAATTTATGTGAAASGCTTTGATTTCAGCTGGAGTTGAGTGAGATTTTTTCTGTTCTTGGATATTGAATACTTACAGCCATGCAAAGTTGGTGTGGTTTACATACAGTAATATTTTCAAATATTTAAAGCTCCAAACTTCTGAAACATTCGTATTTCTGTAAATTCATACACTGTGACCTGAAATATTTTTCCGGTGTATAGAAGGTAACAAGATGTAATTATGTATAGCTGAGCTCAGAATAGTTTTCCCATTGTCCATTGTGCTAAAAATGTGAATTCTTTTTCCCTTTGTCCCCTTTCTCATTCTGTTTTATTTCTTGAATAAACTATTTTTATTATCTTTTTAAGCTTTTTATCTAATCCTATTCACTGCCTTTACTGTGCCCATTGCCTACTCTTTTCTAGGATGGATTTCTTTTTTTTTTTTCCTTAAGTCTTTTATTAATGCAGCACATATGTATATTCTTTCATTTCCTCTCCTTGGGTTCCATTTTTTCTTGCTGTCCCCTTTTTCTCATCTCCCACTCCTTGTGATAAATCCCGTTTTTGCCTTCTGTTTGTGGATCCTGGTCTTCACAAAAGGCAGAGATACCCGTTTGACACCACAAAGAGGATGTCAGTGTTTAAACATCGAGGGCTTCATTTTGTAAAGGCTGAGGGTGCTTACAGTCTCCAGTAGTTCCACACTGAAGTATARGTGCTCACTTCTGCAAATTTGGTCTTATTTTCTGTTTTTCTAGCTGATAACAAACTGATAATGAACACAGGACTTTGCTGGATAAGTACATTAACCATTTAACCATTGTGCAAGTCTCCAAAACTTGGAAATATCAAAGGAAACAGAGATGAAAACTTTGTAAGGAATTTTTTTTATCATTTCCACTTTAGCTGCTTTGTCCTCTATTTTTTTTTTTTTTTTTTTTTTTTTAAATCCTGAAGTTGTGGATTTCTGACATTGCTCCACAAAAGAGTTTAGCATATGCTGGACTTGGAGCATATCAGTGGAATTTGATGAGATATCAGTGTGTGCTCACCAGCCCTCAGAACAGGAGCAGATTTTTTGTTGCAACAGAGTCATTTCCAGTGTTGCATTCTGACAGGATCCCTAACAAGGCCAAGACTCTGATAAATGTAAACACCATAACAGATACCAGCAGATGTCTGGGAGTCGGAGGGAATGGAGAGCTGRGATATTATCATTAAAATATATCTGCAGCTTTATTCCTGCTGAAATGTTCTTTGTCTGCCRTGAGCTTTTACTGTGGCAATCTCTGCTGTTGAGCTCTGCCAAAACCCTTCCTTCTCCTGCTCAGGGCTCRTGTTCTCCTCCCAGACCTGTGCTTTTCTTGGGTACAGTGATCAGTCATGCCAGTGATAACACATCTGAGGCATTATTTTCCTCAGCCTCGTAGGTCACCCTCAGGTGATGCTCCCCTTTTGCTTGTGGGTTTTGCTTGCTCAAATGGAGGAGCTTTATTTATTTCTGGAATGACAGCTAGTTACCATAAATCTGTCCAAAAAGCTTCCCCCCCCCCCCCCCCCCCAACTCTTAATGATACCTGGTTGATGAAATGTTTGTTCTGTCTATTTCTAACTTTGTAAATGCATTAGCAACCGAGGTTTTTACCTCAGATTCCCTCCCTGTCATACACTTCATTAATTCCACACATCACATTCTTCCCAGCTTTATTCTAAATTGCTGTATCATTTACTCAGATAAGTTAAGTTGTCATGGAAGCTCTGTGAAGTGTTTGGTCTCTTCGTACCCTTTGGCAGCATAGTTTTGATTTTTAAATAACAGCTTCTCTTTCTCTTGTATTCTCTGTCTCCTCTGCTGATAGATCAGCTTGCACGAGTTGTCATGATGTGAATGGGTATTTATTCAAACTGAGACCTGTGGAGGTGTACAACAGGCCCCAGTCTGAAACCACCTTGTAGCAGCATCTAGGGTTGGGTAGTGAGGGGGTAAAATGGATTTATAAATGGATTTATAAATGGATTTATAAAATTAATTTTCCCTGCCCACCTCACGTATCTGTTTAACCTGTTCTCCACAGTTATTAAAATAACGATATTTTTGTCTGTTGACAGAAAAGGAATCTTGTAAATATTTGAGCAAATAGGATTACATGAAGATTCAAATAGCCATCTTTCCGGGCTTTTTGATTTTCAGTCTTCTTGTTTCAAAAGGTTTTCCATCTGTTAAGCTCTGCTTCAGAAAAGCACTTAAGCACATACTTAAATCCATCGGTACAAGGAAGACCCATAAGCCTGGATTTAACTAGATGCATATTTCTAAATCAAGGCATTAAGCTCTTTGCTCAACATGCAGAAAATTCCCTTTTTTTAATCACAGTGCCAGAATGCTTCCCTGCTAAAATGCACCACTATATATGAATACTTACCACTGAATGAGCTGTAGTGCAGAGGGGAAGGGAAGTTTCCTTCCTGGAAAACAGCAATTTGGGATGTATAACCCGAACTGATTGGAGGGATGGAGCACCTTTCCTGTGGGGAAAGTCTGAGAGAACTGGGATTGTTCAGCCTGGAAAAGGCTTTGAGGTGACCTAATTGTGGCCTTTTTGTACCTGAAGGACTACAAGAAAGATGGAGAGAGGCTATTTATAAGGGATGGAGTGACAGGATAAAGGGAAATGGTTTTCCACTGCCAGAGGGCAGGGATAGATGGGATATTGGGAAGAAATTCTCCCCTGTGAGGGTGGTGAGGCCCTGGGACAGGTTGCCCAGAGAAGCTGGGGCTGCCCCATCCCTGGAAGTGTCCAAGGCCTGGTTGGACTGGACTTGGAGCAACCTGGGATAGTGGAATATGTCCCTGCCCTTGGCAGGGGGATGGTACTGGATGGGCTTTAACGTCCTTTCCAATCCAAACCATCTCATTCCATGACATCTGATAGTGGCAAGAGAAAGACTCACAGCTTGGGGTCTGAGCTTGCTGTCCTGGACTTGTTCTTAGTTATATAGGATGAAATGCCCACCCTGCCCAAGTTGCTACTGGAATTCAAAGGCATGGATTGCAGCACCTCAGATGGATTGGGAGCCACAAGCAGCCTGGGAGCAGTTTGTGGGTGGTTTTGATGTCATAGGAGGATTAGTGGGAACTGGGAGCCACGGTAGCCAGAGCTGAGCTTTGACAGCCTCATCAATTTTAGATGACAATTCTGTCCAGCCCCAGTTCCCCATATCACAGATCCACTTGATCGTGCTGGGACTCCTTCAGACATCCTTGTCAGCATCAGGCTATGAATCAGGACCTTGCCCCTTTGCTCTTGGAACTGTGCACTGTCTGTCTCAGTCTGGGGAAGATTTAGTGGTTCAAGTTATAGGATCAGGAATTTTGCCCGTTCGAGTCTAACACAGAACAGTTGATGCTCTTGTTGCTGTTCCTGTTTCATTCCTTGCCACTGCTCTTACTCAAATGAAAACCAACACATTAAATGGTGTTTCCAGATTTTTTTTTACCGAGTTGCATAGCATGGGTTAAAAAAAAAAACAGGGGAGGAGAAATAGAAGCCCTTTATCACAGAAAAATAGAATGGTTTGGGTTGGAAGGGACCTTAAAGACCCTCTTGTTCCAACCCTTGCTGTGGGCAGGGACACCTTCCACTAGACSAGGTTGATCAGTGACCCATCCAACCCTTAAAAAGGCTTCTGGTTTTGTCACTTTTCAACTCRTGTGTAATTAGCTAAAGGAATTACTGGGAGCCTAAAATGACCGGGTTGCTCATATTTTGAAGTAATTTCTGAGATGACGGTTTACTCACAAAAGTCTGGTGTCTTCTAAATGCTTCCCTGTAAAACATATTTTGCTGTGGCACCTCATAAATATTAGAACGAAAGGCTTTGCAGAACAAACACATCTGAAAGCACAGAAATGCACAGCAATGATTCATTTCTTGTATCAGTCATTCAATCCATTATTAACCTCCCTGTGAGCAGGAGGAGCAGCACCACGTCTGTGCCCGGGGAGCAAAAGTCAAAACAATCCCAGAGCAGCACAGAGGAATGTGTTTTCCAGGTATTRGGATTGCCTCTATTTGCAATGTGCCTAAATGCAGAGATCTGAATGCATCTATATTCAAATCTGGAATTAGACCCAACAATACTCCTTGTCAGGTTTTCCTGTGAGGTTGCTTTCAGCTCCTGTTATGGCTTAGCAGCTTTATTGGTGTTTGTGGTGTGAGCCCAAGAGGAGTCATCATAAAGCCCCACTGGCCTGGAAAGGCAGGGCACTAAGATATTTCTTTTTTCATTATGAAAAGGAGAAATTGTTTCTAATAACCCAGTGTATGCTCAACTCCTTTTATTTTTATTTTTCAAATTGAGCATGGAGCTCAAAAAAACCCAACTGTGTAGCAATTTAATGACACAATTCACTCCTCCATGTACTTTTATAGGATTAATTAGCATCTAAACAACATTTTTTTTCTGGTTGTAGCCCTAAGCTCAGCTTATAGAGAGCCAATTATATCTCTGCATTTCAGTCTGTTGGAAGCTCTTGGCACAGCAGTGTTCCCGTGGAGGTCAGCAATGGTAATAAGCTGTTCTTAAGGACTTTTCCCACTATTTGCATTTTGACAGTTATTGTGCATTGTATTTGTGCTGGCAGGTCCTGTCAGCATCCACAGATATTAAACCACCTGTGTCCTTATTTTGCCTGTGCTTCGTTGACATTCCTGGGAACCTGTGCAAATAAAAGCACAGTTGCTGCATTAGTACTGAATAAGGGTAGGATTCATGTAGGGCCATTTAAACCAGGTCGTGTTGCTCTGGTTTTGCCTCAGTAGAAACACTGGGTGAAATACAAGTCCAGGAACACTTGGGGCAAGGCTCTGAATGAAGCTAGATTTAGCAATGTGCAGGTAGGATTTGCTATTGGATCGGTTGGTGTTAATGTGGGATTGAAGCCAACCAAAGGTGGGCTATTAATGGGACTCTGATTTTAAAATTCTGACACAATAATACATATTGCCTCTATGTCCTTCATCTCTGAAAGCATCCACAGCATGAGCTAGGCTGGGGTAAGACTTGTTGCTCTGACACCTTCTGACYCAAAGATCTCTAAAACGGAGTGTTGGTTCTGTTTCCTCTAAACTCTAGTATCATCCCTAAGTAATTTAGAACTTATRTTAGAGATCACAAGAAATACCAGTTTTGATGGTGACTTAAAGAAATCTGCAGGTTTGGGTGAGATGGATGTTTGGTTAGGCCATCMTTCAGTGGCTGAGGAACTCAGAGGATGTTCTGTAGAGCCAGGCCACAGTCATGGTCTGAGTGAAGGAATTATTTATTTAGGGTGAGGATGTTCAGCACGTGGGATGATCTCCTTTCTTGCTGTATATGCCTTAATAATAAATTCCACTCGAAGTGATCATCAATAATTATGCTAAATGTGAATTTTTCCACTCTTTAGTCATAAGATGTCACACTTTCTTGCCAGATACCATGTTTAATTACAGACAAGTTAATTACTCCCCAGTCATGATTTACTGTGGCTACTGGCCGCAATTTCCACTTGATTGCTGCCACATCTCAGGATGACAATGAAAAATTATGCCCCAAATTGGATGTGAAAGGAAAAGAGAAATTCAGTTTAAAATTCAAATCTGGAAGAGCAGCGTCCCTTGGTAAACTCCAGAATGGAAAGGCTGGAGAAAAATTACATTGTCTCTGCACCCCCCAACCTCCCACCATTCTGGTGTGCAATTGAAACTGCACTAATTATCAAACYCATGAAATTAGATAAGAACATCCATATTTTTCCACCCCCCGACCTGTTTGTCTGGTAGCAAGCTACTTGTCATAAATTATGACAAGCATCTTGTCATAAATTATGAATTCCCTGAAACAGAGTGTACTTTCGTATCCATCCTTACCATGGCAGCACCACTCTCGAGTGCAGAGCCAGTTGGTCAGGAACTGCTCTTGGGYCTCTTTTGCCATAACCAGACCCAGTTTTAGACTTTCTTACCTTTAGGAGCAGATAAAAAGCTTTTGGAAAAGCAAGGAACCAATGTGTGACTCGACCTACCCTGGCTACTGGGGAATGTGCACCTGTGCTCAGTGGTTTGTGCTGAAATTCAGGTTGTGCTCCATTTTTATGCCTATTCCTTYAAGCTTGTACATTCTTCCGTGGCCCTCCAGGTTCTGGTTTATTCTGATCTTTCCTTTTTTGCATCCTGCAGACTTGAGCTGTTTCTCTTCATTTTCCTGAGTGAGGGATCAGCACCAGAATCAGCCTGTGTTAGAGTAAAGATCTGGAAAATGTGAACAGACATTTGTTGTGTCATCAGAATTTTGCAATTCCAAGAGATTTGTCCAGTGAGACTGTCTGAATACCAGCCTCTCTGACTTATTCTCTCCTCACGAGGTTCCTTGAGAATTATTTTGAAAACTTATTAATAAGAATGTCAGCTCCAGCCATCACTGATGATAACAATGACAAAAATGTGTCATAAAAAAAGCTGAAAACTCACTTCACCTTGAGATTCACAAGGACGTTTATGCACATGTTCCCTCTTCTCAAACAGACTATGAATTTCATCTTCCAAATTTGCTCTCACTGCACACAAGCACTCATGGAGAAAACGTTTGTGCAATGCTGGGAACAGCCTGGGCACATTTCGTATCAAGAAGAGAAGTTGGATCTCCTTAATCACTCCAACAATGAAGCCAATTAGAGAAGTGCCTCTCRTTAGGTGTCTGCTAAGATTCTACTCAGTGGCTCATTGCTTGTAAGCAAGCAACCTGACATCATTTATGGTGCCATGTGAAACYGTGAGATGGAAAAGCATATGGGAGGGCAAACTGTGCTGTTAGTCATTTTCATTTTCTGTTTGCTTTTCGTGCTATTGGTAAAATAGCTTCCTTCTAATATGAAGGTGTGTTTAATCTGTCCTGTGTCACTATTTCTGTCCAACAAACAGATGACATGAATTCTCCCTTTACCACGTCTGGCTAAGTCTGTAGGATGTCAGGTTTCGAGAGCCTTGTGTGATTGCCTAGCAGTGCTCACTCCTTAAGTTAATTCCTTGTTCCTTCGGTTGTTTCATGCTCATTAAATAGAGAGAGGGACAACTGTGAATAACGCCTGAGGAGTGCCCTAAGGATTCCTGCCTGCCTCCCTTCCCTGTGCAGGCACTGATGGGTGATTGGATCCGTTGTTCAGTGTCACACTGGGGTGGTCGCTGCCTTGTTCCCTCGGGCAGGGCAGAGCAGGCAGGGGACAGTGCCTTGTTGGGTGGTTGTTGCTGGCTGGCGACTCTGCAGGGACCCCACAGTTACCAAACCCCTTTGTTTCCCTCCGTCACAGGCTGCCTCCCTTCCCYCCTGCCCAGCTGCTGCGGGACTTGGGCTCCAGCAGGTTTTGTTGGGATTCGCAAGGAGCTGGGTGGTGGATGGGCAGATGCTGAGCTGCAGCCAGCCCTTCCCTCAGCGCAAAGGCGTGGGAATKCCAGGGAAGGTGGGACAGATGCAGGCACAGCGCACTGGGGGCCAGTTCAGCTGGAATCCTAAAGCCTTCTTGAGCTCCACGTCATCCAGAACACCTTTGCATTCCTGGTGTTAAGAGATGGAGCTCAGTGAGCTCCCCTGGCATCTGAGGTGTGATTATCCCCAGGAGCTGTGTGAGCAGGGTGCAGTGCTCGCTGCCGTTCCCGTGGAATAACACAGTGCCCTGAGAAGGGTGTGATGCTTTAAAATGAATGGCTGCTAACAGGAGTAATCCCATAATCAGGATAATGTTTTTATACACAAGACTATTTTTGTACAATGCCTCGATAGTAAATGAGCCTATTCTGGTAACACTGAACAAGTACCACAATTTTCCAGGTGGGCAACTTTGATTAGACATTGGTCTTTTTCTTTGGGAACAGAAGGTTCTGCTAAACAACATACTGTGCTAAATTATTTAGCACATTGAATTTAAAATAAGATAATTCGTCTTTATAAATACTTGTCTTTCCTCTGTAAGTCCAGAAAGGTGATTTTTAAAAAAAAAAGATTTCTCCCTCGGAGCAGAGTTATAAATACCTAAATACCTAAGTACTCTGTCAAAATGCTGGCTTCTCCTGCACTATAAAATCGAGAACACTGCAAGGTTTTGAGATTTATCTTGGGTGTAAACATATATGGCTAGTGTCATTTTTTTTTTCACCTTTTTTATTGAATTTAAGTCATTGGGTTTTTTTCAGTTTTGGAGCAAAAGCAGCTCAGAGGTGTGATATTTTGACCTGAAAGCCGTGAGATCTGTGGGTTCCAGTGCTGTTTTCCTTGTCTCTGCTCGTGGTGTAGAGCTGGGTTGCTGGATATGACTCCCACATCTGGAGCAGACACCTTCCATCCTATGGGATCAACCAGCTGTGTGGTGAGATGCAGCTACCCCAGTTGTGTGGGGTGCAGCTACCCCAGTGTGTCCATAAACTCAACCAAGCTCATGCAGGGATTTAAGTTCAAGACCAGTCCCTTGATTTTGGCTGAAGTGTGTTGGGGACCTACAGCTTTTAAAATCCATGTGGGAGATTTGCAGTCTGGAGACGTTTGGATGTAGAGGGTGCCTGCACAGTAAAGTGCAGGGAAATCAGAGGATGAAACATAAGAATATATATTTTTCAGTTAATGTTTGAAAATACCTTCGAATTTTCTTCAGGAGCCATAATCATGTTATTTGATAAAACTACTTCCAGCAGTAAATTCTAGGTGTTGGGAATGAGCAGGATCATGGCCACGGAGCAGCAGTGACAGCCTATCTGTGCACTCTCATTTTAATTACAGATCCACTTGAGCTCAGACTCATCGTCTTGGTTTCCTTCAAGATGTTTTGCTGCTCTTTCTTTGTGTGYTATGAGTATCATTTTCATGGTTCAATCCATAAGATTTTTGCTTCCTCAATTAGCATCTGAATTTGACATTTTCTTGATAATAAATAGGTCGTGCTGTGATGGAAGTGCCCAGGAAGGCAGCATTATATTCTCTGGCAATTTATTTTAAAGACATGTAAAGAGTGTCCTTCTTCCCAGGCAGAGCTGGTGCTACTCCACAGAGCACATCTCAGGGCTCTGAAATCCTCAGGGAAATTATCTTTTAAATTACTTAAGGGGAGAAAAGTAAAAAGGCAGCAGGGCTTGACACCAAGGATTAACTGCTCCTACATAAGTTAATTTGGTTTAAAGATGTGACACCTTCTGGATATTGATTTGGATATTTTAGTTCTATAACTCCTGAATTATAGGCAAACTTAGGACATTATGAAGATACTTGAYTGGATTTTAAAATTTTAAAAGTATTTATGAAATGATTGCTAAAGTCATAATTGCTCTGATAGTCTGGAGTTTTAAAAAATTTCAAAAACAGATTAATACAGGACATGTGGGAAATAAATCCATTTCTAGAAAGACCAGCATCGTTTGCTGAAGCAAACAAACAAATCCCTCAGTTGGGGGACACCATCTGTGACTTTATCTGTCTCTTTGTACATGTCACAYTCAGTTTCCKACCACTGATTCCAAAGAGACATGGGCATATTTGGCACATAGGAAGTTTAAATCTGTGGGATATTCAGCTGTGGGGAAGTAAAATAAAAGGCTTTCATCTCTTGCAGAAACATCCCTAGTAACCCTTGATGCATTTTTTTTCATTAAAGACTTTATTTTTAACTTGCTGTTCAGTGGAAAGAGTGTGCAATTTCAACAGATAAATAGGGATTGGGAATGAGTGATACATTAGCAAAGTGTAGGGTAAATAATTTCATGAAAATGGGTCTTGATAATGTTAGTTAGGGCTTGACAAGGCAAACCCATGTTTCTGCTACAAAATGCATCCACGTCTCACATCCAGTAGAGAGTTTTATTTGACTGGCAAAGCCCCTTTTCTAAAAACAAAACCAACCAGAAAAATCCAACAAAATCCTCTCAAAAAACCCAAACTAACCAACCAAACAAAACACCAAAAAAACCCCCATTAAAACAAACAAACCCAAACCCCAAAAAACTAAACTCGCCCCCACCAAGAAAAACGCCAAACCCACAAACACAAACAGCATTGGGATTCTGTTGCACATGCAAAGGGTGGCAGAGCCTTTCAAAAATGTGACCCCAAGCCCTGCCAAGGGTGCCAGGGACAGTTTGGCTCCCCTGAGCCGCTGGGTGAGGGGTGCACTCCATTAATGCTAAAGGGGCCACGCGGGGAGAGATGCTGCGGATAAGTGGAGATTTACAGAGCAGGTTCTAAGACAATCACTAATGTTTATCAGCAGCAACAGGACCCAGGAATCTGAGGTTTCCAGTAGTTCTGCGTCCGTGCAGCTGCTCCCAGTTCCTCCTGCCTCGTACCTCTGCCGCTGCCGTCACAGTTCTGTCCTGAACAGTTGTAGTGGGTTTGATTTGGCAGAAATCCTTTGATCACTGCTCCTTTGTGCTCCAAAAAGGTGGAGCTGATGGTGTGCCCGTGCAGAGGTTTCACATTTCAGACTACTTTTCTGCTTTTTTTTTTTTTAATTGTCATGTGCATAAATTACTATTGATCTGCCTTCATTGGCAGATCCTTGCCCTGGAGTGATGCAGTCTCCTACTGACGTTTTTTGTTGCTTAGTTTGGAAACACCTGTCACTTTCCCAGGAATCATTTCAATGTGTCTCAGTTGGTTTTGGGTTTTTTGCTTCCCTGTGAAATTAATGCAGATTTTTATGGTTTTTTTCTGTAGTGAGAGTAATTATTTTTCTGTCTCAGTGTCACTGTATTTCCTTTGATTATGTCATTAGAATTCCCTTCAAATAAGTCAGAGGGGCTTGCCAGGTATTCTGGGTGATGTACAGATTGTGAATTAGTAGGATGGTGTTAATAAATTTCTTCTTTCTCATCTTCTCCTTTAACTCCACTGTATTATGTAAGTAATTGTCAAAGATTCAGGATGTTTTCCAGATGCAATGGCTTTATTTCTGTCACTTTAAAACATACCACGATTGTAAGAGGATGGCATAAGTGGATCATGTTCAATTTTCTGGAATTTGTAAGTTGGCATGTTTCTAAARGGAAATTTAAAACAAAAAATACTCAGATCCATAATATAGAAAATCGTTCATTGTTCTCAGTAATTATGAAAACTGACAAGATTTTACTCCTTGTCTATTTAAGCCTAGTTGTCCATAGAMTCAAACATGTAACAAAGATATGTAAAAGTTTGTAAAATCCAAAATAAGCTCTTTAAGTGGATGTCACCTCTCCAGCACAGCATGTCCTGCACTGGAGGGCTTCAACCATACCCTGAATTGTAGTACTGAGATAATGAAACCTTTTTCCAGAAGTGGATTTAGTGGACAGTGACGGGGATCCTGGAGGCACTTAAGCCTTTTAGCTCTGACCTCTGCTCAGATTGTCAGGGCTTGGAGCCTTTGGAGTGATGAGCTGGGCTCTTTTCTCCCGTGAAGGAGATGGGAAGATGAAATAACAGTTGGGATCAGCCAGGTTAGTCAGTGCACAGTCCAACAATGCACACCAGGCTGATGGACACGGAGTAATTTTCTCCATAGAATCAAATCTATTATTAGTCCAATATTTTAATTAAGTAAAAATTGGATTCCCCTTGTGATTTAATGATTAAGGCTGCATCAAGTGACATTGATCTGAGGCTGGAAATGACACCTTTCACCTTCATTTTATGCTTACAGTTCTTCCAGCCATACTTCATTATTCTCAGCAGGAAATTTATYTAAGAAAGAACTAATATACAGAAAACCTTTTGCTTCAACGTGTATTTATTTTCTAGCTTTTCTTCTTTTCTGTTAGGGCCTTAATTGCAAAGTTGTTGATGTAACTGCTGACACATCTAAAAGTCTTGTGGATTTTCTGAGTTCTCACACGTTCAGGATCTTGATGATCCTTCCCACATGCCCAGAGCAGGCACACATCAGCATTCCCTTTCTGTTGTCTGTGCACTCAAATAGTTTGAAACAGAGGTTTTCTTTTTAATAATTCTATTCTTGTATTCTATTATTTTCTTACTAAAATGATGAGCTTCTGCTGTAATTGATATTTTTCCCTCTTATGCTGATTTARGTAGGTGCCCAATACTCTCCTTTCAAAGGCCCCTTTGTTTCCTCACGAGAGATACGTTGGAGTGTTCCCTGAAACAGCTCAATGGGTTTGGATTCTTTTTTTCTTCTCTTCCCTGCAGTCCTATTCGCTCACTTTCAAGTTTGTCGYTTCTTGCACTCTCTTCAATAACTACATCTCCATCTACCAAACTTTCCTTTTTTCATCGAAGAACCTCAAATCAATGCAATGCTGCCATGAAATTCAGCTGGTTTCCATATTGGTGTCTATTCCCATTTTTGTGTATTCTGTATGAATTTCCTTTCAAGGTAGCTGCTGTGACAGAGCTTTTCTCAATGCTTTACTGTTGCCATTTTTCCCCCTCAAATGTGAGGCCCTTGACATTTTTATTCACTTTGAGAAGGAAAATGACCTTGTTCAGAACACCATACTCCATCCTAGAACACCCAATAGCCTGATTTAGACCATTTATCTTAAAAACAGAACTTTCAAATCAACCTTCAGGTTGGCGACTTTGTCCTCTGATAATTTAATKATTTTGTTTTTGATTGCTGGTTTGAGAAGTATCTGTCTTCAGATCCATAGAAAAGACAAAAAATCCAGATTGCCTTCATCCTGTTGTAGGCTGAAAAGAGAAGTGCTTTTCCTTCACGTGGCTTTAATATCCATGATACTTGGGAACCCTCGGGTGGTTTTGCAGGCTGCTGTGATTATGCACCGAAATGTCCCATTGACCTGGGCAAATCTCCTGCAGTGTCAGCAGCATTCTGAGCAAAAGCTGAATTAATTCTGAAGGGCTTCTATAGGACTGGTGGATACAGTAGGTTATAACTGCTGAGCTGCACTCCTGCTTTTGGTACTTATTACTATATATATATATATATATTTTTAATAGTTATAGTTTGGATTTGCCCATCAGGAAAAAATAAAGCAAACAAAACCAACAGCTATATATAATTACTTGTCTTCCAATGCTTAATATTTCTTATATAATGGTTCTATGATTTCTGCTTCCCAGGGAGGGGGACAACTGAAGGGAAATGTATGCAAATTCTCTGATGTTAAATTTGGGGATCTAATTATTAACACGATTTATTTGGGTCRCTGAAATACCCCAATAGAGAACCGTGGGAAGGAGAGGAGTTGGGTATGGTAACTCCCACGCTCTGAGAAGGTGAAGCACTTGCTCATTTATTAACAGAATCCACCCTGCCTTGCACAGGGGAATGCAAAATACAGAAGTACTAGAAAAGCAATATAAACGTGTTACAGTGACACCACTGATAACACTGCCTGTAAAATTTAAATATACTGAGAATGGCTTTAAATTAACAGCTCCTGGAACCGTGCCTTGTAAAGCTCACTCATACGTGACAATTTTATTACATTCCTGCTGCACATACAGTGCTGGAATTACACACGTGAAGAACATCCATCGTGGAAAAATGAATTCTTGTGTGTTTAACAGGTCAGATACCAGTGGTTAAACACTGTAATTACGATAAGCACGGTGATAGAAGGCTGTGAATCAGCTGCTGCCACCACCTTGCGTTTTGTTGGAATGCTTTTCCGTGGAAGCTGTCAGCAGCAGAGAGGGGCAGRGTAAGGGGAGATGTGCTGGCATTGATTAGGTGCCTTTCTCATTAATGCCAGCACACTTACATGGAGGCATTGCATATTCCTGGGCTGCAAACTGAACAGCCAAGGCAGGTAAACAGATATTTAACCCAACACGGAGTGGGACTCCTCCTTCGGCAAGGTCAGGAGCCTTTGTAATGAACAATTATCTCAGGGCAAGCTCTTAAACCTCCTTTAATTAGGATGTGACCCGGCCTGTTTTCTTTGAGAAAACATTGGGCTGCTTCCTGAATAAGACTCTGTGACCCAAAAGTACTCTCGGTTGTTTAACAAAACTAATTCTGCCCCTGAAGATCTGCCCACCCTTGACCAAAACCTTATGGAAAGAGTTGTGGAAGTATCAATGGCGCCCRCATCAAATGGCAGGTTTTTTTCACAATACAGATTATAAAAAAAAAAGTAGGAGATCATTATTTTGGAAGCCATAACTGCCCACAGCACTGAAGCTTGAATATAAGTTTATTTCATTTGAAAGGCTCTTTTTGATTTTACTTTATGAATCAAAAATTTTGTTAAACTTGACTGCACCTTTTGCTCTGCAGAAGCATCTGGAAAGCCTTTACTTGTAATGAAGCGCTTGATAAAAACTCATATATGCTCTCAATAGACTAAAATTCCAAAATCTAGGGAATGTTGTTCTCTCAAGGACTAATTTGGGTGGGAAAGAAGAATAATTTTGCCTGGGTTTTAAGAGGGTTTGGAGAAGTGTGTGTGTGCAGCAGGTGTRAAAAACTATGTAGCAGAAACAGAATTTTAATCCTTTTTGCCAGTCACACAGTGTCAGATGTCAAGCTCTGCCAGGGATGCAGGAATACCTGGCTGGATGGCTCTGCTGGCCACAGCATCTCCAAGGACCTTGTTAGTTCTTTGGAAGGAGAGAACTTTTCCATCCTYTCCCTGGTCTCTCCAATCTCTCTCTCTCAGGTTTTACTTCCAAAATGGCTAAATTGGGTATTGTGGAGATTGTTCCCACCACTTTATCCACATCCAGAGCACGTGGATGTGGAGGACAGAGTAAAGCACTGTATACACTGATCACCTCTGGGCAATCCAAAGAACATTAACAGGGCCCATCTTCTGAGAGAGGGGGAGGTATTTTTCCCTTTTCTCTTTTGCTGTGGTCTGGTTTTTGTATAATAGCCATAATCTTTACTGCTCTGTGGTATATAGTTCTTGCCATAAATGGCCATCAGGATTGATGAAATGCCTGAGCCTCGGTGTGCCTCCCATAAATGGTTATCAGGATTGATTAAATGCCTCAGCTTCAATATTTAATCAAACTCACCAGCCTTTGATTGCTGTACACTACAAAATCATGAGATTATTCCTTAAATGTGATGCAATAAGGATTTTCCTACTGCCCCTGGAATCTCACTGCCTCAAGGGAGCTCGTGGGAAGAGTTTTTCATTATACTCATGTTCTTTATATACAGATAACAACAATGGAACGAGTTGAAAGGCAATACTACACTCAGCATTTACGTTCACTAATGAAATTTGGGACAAGGAATATCACACAAAACAATTTAGATGAGATAATATGAGTTGTCTGCATTAAAAAAGAAAAAAAAGAGATTACTTATAAATGTAGTCTGTATGTTTGGGTTTGTTTTTTAATCCACATGTCACTGCCAGGAAATAAGACTGCATTGATTTCTACAAGAATTACTTMGTGTAGTTGATGTTACCACATGAATAAATTACCAAGTGTTCATTCTTTATTTAGATCTCACTGTATTACAAATGAATTCTCAGCTCATAATTTGCACTTTCTGCAGGTTACCTTGTGGCTGAGCATCAAAACACATTCAGCAAATCCTCCAGGCTAATTGGTAAACAGGAAGAACTAATTGTAGTTTATAGGAATATAATTAGGCTGGAAGGAGAACCGTGATCCCTGAGTTAGGGGGGAAATAAATGCCTCCACGGCTCTGCAGCCACGATGTCTCTGGGATAACCAGGAGCCTTAAATGGTGCTTAAATGAGTGGGAAACAACAATATCTGTTCATGTGTCCTGGCTGCCTGATCTGCTGAGGCTCCTTCCAAGGTTCATTCAGCACATAGGTGTTATTGATGATGCAGTGAAGACTGCAGAGGGAGTAGATAATATCTGAAAATAATAATGGGGTAATGAAAAAATGAGTGCAAAGAAGACTGTAAGTGAAACAAGGAAAAAAAACAGTATGAATTGCTTAAAACTAAACTAGCAGATTTCTGGTTTAAATCCTAAAATAATGGTGAGATTGGAAGGATGTGAATATAAACTGTAGGAGTGGAATTTGGTATGGTTTGTGCTTTGAAGCTGAAATTGGAATATCCTAGCAAGACACCGAGGAGTGGAGTTGCAAATGACAGAACAGTTCAAATGCCTTGATGTTTGTGCAGATCTAATCTCAGCTAATAACTGTGGCCCATTTAGGGAATTGCTACATTCAAACAAAAGTCATCCTGATTAACTGACGTTCTGTTGTAGTGGAGATGAGATAAAGTGGAGAGAAAAATGAAGAGTGTGTCATCTTTAAACAAAAACGGAGCTGAAAGATTTTTCTTTCGGGGAGAAATGCAATTCCTTCTACTTCTTCCAGGGGAAATGGGCAAACAGGCAGGGTGCCCTACAGCAGGAGGCCAGGAAGGACTCACCCAGGGTGAGCATGAGAATCCTACAAACAAAAAAGGTGCAGAATAAAATGTCTTGACTTAATCCACGTGCCAAGTCAGTGTTGGAGCCAGGACTAATGTTCTGGATTTACAGCACAACTGTGCTCCCACAGTTCATGTACAAACCCTAAAGATTCAGCAGCTGTTAATAAGGAATTCCTTTTCCCAGCTCATCCCCCGATACCCTGCGTTTGTTAAAGCTCTGGCAGGCACTGAGCCCGTGAGTTCTCCATGAGCAGGGGGTAAAAGGTAAACTGAAGGTCACATTCTTCCTTCTCCCTGTTAAATATTACAGTTGCCATGGCTTTGGGTACCTGTGTTCTAGAGACCTGTGAGGGCCTAAATATGTCTACAAAAATTCACCTTCACAGCTGTGTGACTGCATTTCTTTTCCAATTACCATCTACAGCATCATCTGACTGTTTTAAAGCCCTCTCTGTTTTCTCTAATGCACCATGATGAGTGTCTGATAAATATTAGGAAAAGTATAATTTAGAGTTAGGAAGGATTGATATTTACAGTGTTCTGTGATGGTCTTTCCTCCTTGAAATATTTTCTGYCRTAAACTGATTTTTGCCTGATGCAGAGTTACAGAAGAGAGGCACCTTTTGTTTTAACACATTTACTAGAGAAGCAATTCCCAATTGAGCTGGCACTATAAATGCTTTTAGAAGCATTTTTCTTCTTTTTAACTTATGGGCTAAGTTAAGTAATGCAGTCACTGTTTATTCTGAGTATTAATTGTGTGTTCTTTGGGCAGGGCTTGGTTTTATTCTTTTTGTGTGAAAAACAGCAGGCTGCTGGTGTTGCAATCTAGGAAAAAAAGAGAACTGTAAATAATATTTAGCAATGTGCTTTTCTATGTCAAGTTTTTCTCAGGTAAAATGCTGGTGAAGATCAAAYSTGTTGGTTTTTTTTTTTAATTTTAAGGAATATAAAAGCATCATTTGATTGAATGTATATCACCAGAGTGTAACTGCTTTTCAAGTCTTCTTAAAAAACAGAGACTTTCTCTGATTTTCTCTGATTTTTTTCCTGTGGAAATTAAGGTTTAAAGAAAAGTTTGATATGCCATASAGGTGGCATTTAAGGTTTTGTGTTAGTTTAACTGCTTTAAGCCATTGYTGAGTTTTCCCTAGACCTGTTGACAGCTGGGTGAGAGTTTGAGGTAAACACATAAATTATCTTCACTCTGCAGTGCTTCTTTAGTAAGAAAAATACACAGACATTATGTAGAGGATATAATATATTACATTTATCAATATATGCTTAGACCCAGCCTGGGGAGCARGGGGAAAATGGAGTTTAACAGCCTATTTTTATTAATCTGAAGTTCAGCAATGTATTTTTATTCATCTGAAGTCACCMAGTGGTGTTTGAAGGCAGAGCCGTAAATCCTAAACCTTCCCTGGGTAAAACCAAGTCTGGCTGTGACAAAATATCCTAAAATACCCTGGCCTAAAACCCACCCAACCCTGAAATCGCTGTGGCATTCCATCACCTCCTAGATTATAGTATTTTTTTTTTGTAAGTATTGGTTAAAGGTATCTATTCCTTTATGAAATTTCGACTTAAGAAAATACCTGAATAGTTGCTCAGCCGTAAATGTGGTTTATTAGTGTTTAGTTTGAGATGGATTTCACTTGATTTCATTACTTTGTTGCTGTCCCAATCCAAAAGCTCATTAGCTGTAGCCTACTGCAGTTTCCAAGGGAAACACTGCAAATAAAATAAATTAGCAGAAATTGCTGACTAGTTTTGCTGAGCAAACAGAGTTAATCTCTCCATGTTTATTACTTAAAAAAACTCACAAAACAAAACAAGAGATTGAGATACATTTAGCTCAAAAATGTGCAGCATCATTCAGCAAACCTTTTTCAAAATTGCAGAGGTGAACTGTGTGTCTGAAGGTGCTGTAAAGTGGACAAAGCCTCTTTCCACACCATGTGACCATACAGAGATAATTTGCTTTACTACTACATTCCCCCACTATAATTTTATTACATTTAGGGTTTATTTCATAACACTGATCTGTCTGATGTTCAACACATGACACAGCTCATGCTGCTGGAGTGTGATTTGGAAAACTCCCAAGTGTAGGAACAGATCCCTTTTCCTGGGAATTCGTTGGGCATCAGATGTACTCGGTCTAAACTCACCAAGGCCAGGAAAATAGGTCTGTCTAACATTGGTTATCTCTAAAAAGTTGGGAGAATCCTTCCATCCTAGGGAATAGTTGCCTCTCCCTTGCTTACAGCTAATGGGGTGAAGTGTTAATGTAGTCTGCTCTGAGCTGTGAAGTGTCATCTCCATTATAGCTGGGAAACTATAACAGAGAAAATCGATTATTGAATAAAAATTAAATAATTTATCCAGCCTAGGAAAGAGCTGAGCAAAGAACCCTGCTGGAGTTCTTAAATTTTACGTCAAAAAGGCACTTTTGGTGCTTGGTTTTGGCAATRCAAACACCAACACTACAAATATTTAAAGAATTGAATTGGATTTGGGCCAGYGTTAATTAATCTCGCTTCAGTGGTCACACTGGATATGTAGATTTTCACAACATCCACTTCCCTSTGAAGTTTTGGGTGCTACCAGAGCTTGCTGCAATATTAAAGGTCTGTAGAACCACAAATCCATGCTCCACTGGGCAGATTCCTGCTAAAACTAACAAGTTATTTCCAATTAAGAAATGGTGCATAAAATAAGCTGCACACGCGTGTTTTGAGGCTGATGTGGCCTGGATGGGTTGGATTCACAGTGTAGAACATCACTGATCTCTGCAAACACTGAAGCCAAATTCCATGTGCAGAAAAAAATCAGATCTGTGGTAGCAAAAGTGGAGTCTGTTCGATTATAATTGRAAGTTTATTTCAAAGACCTGGGGACCAGGGTATCATTTTTATGAAAAAAGTATTTTTGCAAAGATATTTAGGCCATAACTGTGCAGTAGACTGTGAGCTGGAGAAGCTTGGGTTGGTTTTGCTCAGAGGATTTCACACATTCCACTCACTTAGTGGATCCAGAGGGATTTTTAACAATGCAAAATGAATGTATSTTTAGTGGTTTAAAACATGGCACCTATTGGAATTTGTCTTAATAATATTTATTCTAAATACTTCATGTTGATTACCTTTTTGTTCATGYGTATTACCTTGGTAATTATGGTGCTATAGATTGATTAAATTGGATTAATTATTGAAGTCCTCCTGTTTTGCACAGTTCACCTCAAAAGATGAACAGTTTTAGAGCTTTACTGGTGACTGTTGGGACTGGGATATGCACCCACCTAAAAGAAAGTTAAAGGGACTTTTTTGAAGTTCTGAGACCCTGAGGGGTTGAGTTTGCCAAAGGATACACAGAATGCCTTATCTCCAGTGTGGTTTCCCCTTACCCCAGCTTTTCACCCAGGTGTATCTGTTGAAATATGAAAGTTACGCATTATTAAGGTATTTTTCTTCATAAAGGTTTTGGAATATCATTAATTTAGGGCTCAGTTTCTCCTCTGAACCTACAACTTACAGGACATCCCAGCATTGTCTGTTTGCATATGATAGCTGGATCCATGCAATTCCCTTGAAATTCCCAGTCTGGAGTGGTCCCTCACTCTTCTCCCAGCTGGATGTGGAATTCCCTTTCCCTCCCATTCCTTCCTTCAAGCCTTTCTTCTSCCTCTGCCCTCCCTCCTGGAAAGCATCCTCCCTTCCCTGAGCTGCCTTCCCTGGAGGTCTCCCTAAGCACAGCCACAGGTGGACCTTTAGGGCTAAAAGTAAAAAGAATAATTGATATTTCCAAGGGTGTAAGAGTCCCTGGCAGTCTCCTTCCCTTCTCCTTCCCATCCTTTTTTTACCAGCCCTGTAGCAGAGCAGATCTGGATGCCTGAGGACAAAGTGATGCCCCAGCAGCTCCAGAGGAAAGGTGTCACATCCAGCATCCCATCCCACCTGTCCCGTGGGGAAGTGTCAGGAAGGAGGGATATAAACTGGCAACGACTAATTTTATCCTCTCAAATCACTGTGTTTAATAACGGTTTTGCATCCTCATTTCAAATGAGGAGCAATGGAGGCATTTCCCAGCTCTGTAAATAATGTTATTTCTCTGAGGAGTTCATGACATGACTGATTTGGCTGTATTTTCTCATGACTGCATCTTGGCTATATGGAGAAATACCCAGATAAATCATTTAAGTTTCCTTTGTTTTCCTCCTTTTCTTCTCACTAATGAGAGGAGCTGTAGAGAAGAGGGAGAGTTCTCTTAGTTAATTGATAATTTTCTAGCTGACAGTCACACCAAAGTCCCTGGTGTGAAAYGCAGGGAGAAAAGAATCCTGAGTGAAAAGCAGAGAAACTCTAATAGTAGACACAAACTGTGTTTTGCTGGAAAACTTGGCACTAGGATTTAGGCTCTACAGTTTGTGTCTCAAAAGAATATCAAGAAAGTAATTATGGAGCATCTTGAGCAACAACTGGAAAGGAAAAAAAGGTGCCACAAGACTGCTTCTGCCAGAGTTTTCCCAGGCAAATGGAAAGGAAAATAAATCTCAGCCTTTTGGACAAGTGCAGGACCAAATCTTCAGATCACACTGCTTTAAGTAATCACTTTAACCTCCAGGCAGCTCCAGTGGGGTAAATCTTTTGCCTGTTCACTCTGTGAGCTGTTGAATTTTTGCTTCTGCCCTGAAGCATCATCAGTTTGGCATTCGCCCAGTAAACCAAGACACATCCTTCTAAGTGAGTCTGGAGGATTCCCCAGTTCACACTTAATAAATTATGGCAAATGATGTAAAAGAAAAAAAGGATTACACTCAGCAAGTTTCACGAGCAGCATTCCCACACTGTGTGATTGTGGAGATGTTTTTATTTCCGCTGATAAAAATCCCTCTTCAATTCTGAGACCTATTAAGTTTTTTTCTCTCACTATTTGCAGCTCACTTTGGTATGTTAATGTGACTTTAGATGATGGAGGTTGAAGAAAACATAATGTGGCTTGTTCTTGTGTAACKATTGTTTCATACTGAGGTATAAAATGACCTGACTCCACACTCTTGAAGCTGGTCCCTTCAACTGAATACCCAGGGGCTGAATTGTCCTCCTTTGGCTGAAATGTCACCTCCAGACCCTCCCCCGTGGGCTCATTTCTACCCTTAAAATTCTAGAATCCAATATTCCCCTTGCTTTTCCACCACCTTCCCTTTCAATTCACACATGTGGATTAAAGTGATAGAAATTCAGTGCAAACCCTCCCTCCTGGGACTGTGCTGAGTGCTGAGATTCAAGTTAGTGCACCTTGATGTCAGCCTGACTTTGGGGGAATCTGCTCTGCCTCCGTGCTCAGAATGCCCAACTCAGCTCTTACCACGAGGATCTGAGGAGGAAGTTTTGCCTCCCAAGCCTGGGTGCCACTGGGGTGTCTCAGGAGATCTATAACACATGATGCAAGTTCCTGCAGTTTTTTCCCCTCCTTTCAGTCAGTAGTTTTAATCCTTCTGGCCAGACTTCTGCAGCACAAATACCCACCAAAAAACCCTCAACATTTAATAATTGCTAATGGGTTATTTTTAAATTTTGGGGTGGAAGGGCTACGATGAAAACACAGTTTGCATTCCTCTAAATAAAAATCCAGTTGTAATGGAATTTTGACCATGTGACAAATGCAGTCCCAGAGATCCAGCCTGCTGTGAGCAGCTAATTAGAGTCCAGAAACCATATAAAGTATTTATTGAGTATACTTTGAGCAAATCACAGCACTTCAACAGCAGCTCACGCTTGGAAAGGACACTGAGTAATTTCATTCATTTAATGAGTAAAATCCAGATTCTGCCTTGGAAAAGATGGCTCAAATTTTTCTGAGTATAAATCAAATTTCGTACGCTTCAAGACAGCAAAATTAAATATCTTTCAACAAAAGATTAATTGCCRTCTTTATGCAGTCACAGACCTGATGGATGTCGTGCTTCAGGTATGAGATTTCCAGACCTGGGCTCCTCCTCTGCTGCATGGCTGGACAGGCTAAAGCCCAGCAATTGTTTGTGAAGTTCAGAATAAAGGAAAGAAAGAAAGAAAATAATTTCTCTGTGTGTTCTACACAATCTCTGGAGAGTTGAGGGCTTGTTCTGGTATTTCTGTAGAAAGCTGCATTGGAGTTCCTTGGTCCTGGATAAAGAGGTGACAGGAWAAAAGAGGGTTATTAACTTGCTTCTGTCCTGACTTGGAGCACAAAGTGGGAGGTATTTCAAAATTTCAAAAAATTAGCATAAAAAATGACAAAATCGAGTCTGATTTTTGTAGAATTCCAAGTCTGAACATATTTCAGGATAAAATGCTACCCAAGGAAGAATTGCCTGGAAAGCAACATCAAGGTTTTCAGTCTACAAAAGTGATGCCTGGAGGCAATAACCTCATTCCTGTCTGGAAAGAAGAAAAAAAACACCCTTAAGGATATGTACATCTTACTCATTAAAGTAAATAAGGCTACTTAAAACCCAGCTGCAGCACAGCCTTCACTCTGGCCCAGTTTTATGTGCTGGAATCAATCCCATTCCAGGTAATGGGACTGCTCATGGTGCATTTTCGAGCACACAGTGACGTGTCTGCAAGGGCAGGACAGGAATGAGGGAACTGCTCTGCCTGCTCCAATGCTTGTGAGCTGGGCATCTCTCTCTGATTTGACAAAGCGTTAATTAAATTATAAATTTAACATGTTTAATATGTAGTTAAATATAAAATTTATTAAAAATATATAATTAAATATAAAATTTATTAAAACAGATTATTCCCTAGTGAAATTTATTTTTTTTTTCAGCATTTCAGTGTGGACTTGCAGTCCAAAGGTGGTAATAAGGTAAATTGAACTGTGAAATTTAAGTACAACCCATTCCCAGCACAGCTTGAACAATGCAGGCCTGGGAATTCTTTAGAGAATCGATGCTAAAATACAGGAAATTCCAATCTAAAAGGTATTTTTGATTGCTGGTAGCAGCGTCCTGGTATCTGATTTCCTCTGTCGAGTCTGTGTTTGGAGAAGTGCTCAGAACAGAAGGAGGTGTGGAGGTAACAGGCAGGAGTTTGGTAAACTCAAAGACATCGAGATGACCTTTAAGGTCCCTTTCACCCCAAATCATTCTCTATGGTCAGGGTTTTTTTTTTCTTACTACAGAGGAAAATGTGCTGAACAACCAGCAAGCTGGAAATGGTGAGGGTGTGGAGAGCCAGATATAGCAGTGCTGTAATGATRTTAGTTGTGACTGATGAATCCTGCTGAACGATGAGCAGAAGCATCCTTAGCGTTAAGAATTCAAAGAGGACATGTCTCAGGTAGAAGCCTGAAAAGGTTGTGCTGAACTTCTTGGGGGAAAAAAGCAGCTTGGAGCGAAGCTGAAGGGAAGTGAGCTGGGAATTGGCTYGAAGCTTTTTGTAGGACTCASAGTAGATTTGAGTGAGTGTTTGGTAGAATATTTATTTTTAAAGGATATTTAAATATTTGGTTTGCCTGCTGACAGCTACTAATTTTTACACTTCAAATTTCTCAAAGAARCTCCAAATGAGGAACTGTTTTTCAAAGCACTGACTAATGTTTTCCTCACATAAAATCTGAAGAGCTAAATGTTGTTATTAAGTGTCTACAAGCTGACAACTTCAGCGGCTGAAACCAGGGATTGTAAAATAAAACAGACATCAAATACTGAGAGGGAGGAGGAGAGGCTTGTTTGGAAAATGCCAAGTCATGTTCCTTCACATTCTGGCCTAATAAATAAATCTCATTGAAACTGAGCGTGAGCACCCAGCAGGTGCCTCTCGGGGTGGTTGCTGCTTTTCCTGGAGGTTTATCTGAACTGATAACGTGGARTTTCTTGGCTGCTGCCTCTGGCCCTGGGAGTGTGACAGCTGGAGAGGCCCAGGAATGGTCACACTGGGAAGTTTCCTCAGCATAACTACAAATATGTTCCCCTGGAGTGAGTGAGATGAATCAGCTCTGGTCTGAYGATGAATTCTGATTATTTCCTCTTTAGTTCAGACATTTACCTGGCTGGCAAGGGGGGAAAGTGAAGTATTCCCTGACCTGAGCCACGGAAAACATGAGCTCTTCAGTCTCTGGCTGCCTCTTTAGGAGCTCAAAGAGTTGAAAACTGTTAAGCTCTTCAGGTATCTGGTTGAGCCCCGAGGGCTTTTCAGCGAGTTCTTTGGTTCAGTTTGAGCTGGTTCTGGTAGACAAAATAGCAAGAGTTTGATTCCTGTGTGTCTTCCTCATCCTTCCCATGCTGAGAGGGAAAGGAGAGAGGCTCCTGAAAGCCAAAGCAAATGTGGTGAATGTCTCTGGCTGAAACCTCCAGACTGGGATTGGTGCATGGGACCAGCTCAGGGGTGAATATTCTCGTCTGTGATGGAAGAGACAACCAAGTGTTGCTCTTGTTCTTTCACACCTCCAGCTCCTGCTTCTGCCAAGATATGTTTCCTTCATCTGTGCCCTTATTTAGCATGCTGTCCACCTACTATCTGCTTTTCCATTATGTATTTTAAATGAGCAATAAAATAACCATTTACATAATGAATGCACTTATATTGATATTATGTTATATAATTTAGAGATGGTACTTAATTATAACTTGTTTATAATTAGGTCTCTTGCTATGCCAGCTAGCTTTTATGTTATTTATAAAACTTCAGGAACATAGAAAAACATGAGTATTTGAATGGGAAAATAATCTTTGATATTGCTTTTTGTAACCCTTTTGTGCCCATTTCCGTTTGACCAGGGAATGATTGGATGTGGTATTCAGCGCTCTGGGCTAGTTGGCAGGGTGGGAATCGGTCACAGGTTGGACTCTGTGATCCTTAGGGCTTTTCCAACCCTAATGATTCTGTGAATGTTTGGGGTATTTTGGTTTGGGTTTCTTTTTTTTTAATTGGTATGAATAAAAAAAAATAATGCAATTATTTTAGTACTTTATCCCTTTTAAAAACTTAGACTGAAATGTAGACATGCTCCAAAGAGATTTGGGCATCCAAGTKTCTTCTAAGTTTCTTTGACAATCCAGTTTGTTCCTTTTATGACACCACTGATTGTCACCTTATAAAGCCTTCCTTGTGATGCATCAAAATGGGTAGAGAAATTGTCATGGGTGAATAGGGACAGTCTTCAGATGGAGATTTTGGCTCCAGAGATAACTGCTGCACTGGAATATCTCACTGTTTTAAGAAATCACTCCAGACCTTTGAAGGAATCGAGCCTTGGTTCACTGCATTACGAAATTAAATTTTTAAAATTCTAAAAATAYGCTTCCCAAATTAGTAAAAACTAATGGTGTGTTCAGCCCACACTTTCTCTGTATGTTCTGCTTCTTCACCAGCTGAGGACAAGCAGCACGCTCGTTTAGAGGGGAAAGCGATCTGAGGTCTCACTCTTGGGCTGTTCCCGGTTTATCCCTGGCTGGAGCAGGGACCTGCCCTGTTCTCTGGGTGAGGYGTCCACAGGAACCGGCTGACTGCGGCTGGTTTGGGTCCTGGAGTGGTCTTCAGCCACAAAGTGTGGTGGGAAGAGCRGTGGTTCTGCTCCAAATGAGGGAGGATGTTGGTGGTCCAATACCGGGAGCCTGAGCTCTGCTGGGCTCCCTTGTGGAGGAGATGGTCCTTGGGGGATGCCCACACACACAGAAACGTGAGTTTGGGCTGCGTGGGGAAGGTAAGGCCATGTTTRAAAGGGTCACAAGCATAATCAACCATGAGAAATAAAGCATGCTAGCAACTGCACCCGTCAGGAGTTGTTATAAGTGAAAAATGGCATTTTTTTAAGCTGGGAGGCAGCCAGTTTGCACCGAAAAAGTGAGTTCTGTTTGCTYTGCCCTGTGAGATGCCCTCCCTTGGGCAAAACGGCAATTCGGAAAACATATTTGGGAATTAATTGTGATCTGGCTCTGTAATTCTTTCAAAGTCTGATGAAGCTGGCTGGTCCCTCCAGGGCTCCCTTGGGAAAACCAAGACACTGAAATATGCAGTGTAATGTCTGTGACTTCTGTCACAAAGCTCTGTTCCTGCACAGACAGGCTGGGGGTGACACAGCTTGGAGAGCACCCACCCGTCTGGAGAGCGTGCTCCAAAAGGGAGATGGAAACATTGGGAAAAGTCTGCTCTCTGAAGGAATTTTAGGTTTAAAAATTCATGCTGGATAATCACGGGAGAACTTAGATCATCTCACAGTATGGTCAATGGGCCTCTCTGTTTCAACAGCCTGGAAAAATAGCAGATCTGTATTAGTGAGTCAGGTCAGGATGAGACAACTGAAGCAGCAGGCTGCTCTAAYTCCTAAAGAATTTTTCTTTAATTTTTAATTCCAGATAATTAATTGGCTTTTGGATTATCCCAGTTAGTTTTCTGCTCCAACGCAGAGCTGTATTTCAGCAGAGGCTGTGCTGTGTTCCTCAGGTGGTACAKACTGTCCTGTTGTAATGTTTAGCTTAWTTGTTACAGCAACTTAAATGCCTTTCTATGTTTTGGCTCTTTTGAATGGAACACATTTCACATTATTTATTTTTTTAATTATGATTAATTTTCTACCAGGATGAGTCTTCAGATTGTCCTTTATTTTTCAATTGATTACTTTCACAAATGTTCCTTCTTGAAAAACATACACTTTTTTATTTCCTTCTTGGTTTTGTTTGTTTTTTTTTTAAACCATGGTGATAAAATAGAATAATGAAAGGAGTAAAAATATTTTTTGGTTTTTTGTTTTACTTTGAAGCACAGAATCAGAGAAGTGGTGGTTGTCAGGGGCCTCTGGAGGTCTCTTATCAAACCTCCTACTCCAAGAAGGACTTCCAGGTCAGCCAGGGTTTGGTTTAACAAGCCTTGTATCCCTGCCAGGGTGGAGGAGATCCACAGTAGGCATCTCAAGGCTCCATACATATCTTATTCCCTATATTTAGAAGTCCAGTTCAGTTCTTTTTGAAGTGTATAAATCCTAGTTGTTGATTCACTGCCTTTTCCACACACAACTTGTTCAAAGCCGTTCACAGGAGGAATGAAAGACTTGCTGTCTGTGAGCTCCTGGAGAAGTTTAGATTTCTGAAAGCTGCAGCAGAAAGACATTTTTATTCCRTTCTTGAAGGGGAAAGAAAGGATTCCTTCAACGCTAACTGAAGATCTGTATTTTGTTTCTAAGGCTTAAATTTGAATTTAAATTCAATAGAAATCAACTTCTTTCTCTGCCTAAATATGCTCTAGAGAATTATGACCAAAATCCACAGCTAAGATATACCTAACTTGGCAGCTTATTTATTGCTTTATTGATTAACATTCAGACAACAGCAGCTCTAGTGAAACACTCCCTTCAGTTTTGCCTCTCTTTACTCTTATTTTTCTCTCCGTGGATTACCCTGTGTGTAATCAGTAGAAAATGTCAATTGTTCTGATATCTGGTGTCTCAAGGAACAGAATCAAGATTTTAGGCTACTTCACAGTACTTCCAACTCATCGTTTCTATAATAACAACAATAACAAAACAAAAGAGAGAAAAAAAATCTTATTATTGTTTTGGTTTATTTGAAAGATATTTTTATTATTATTATTATTCATACAAAATGTCAAGTGTATGGCACTCCAAAGAATAAAAGCATGAAAACAAACTGCCAGATAAAAGTGTTTTGAAGAGCCTGTAAAGTTCTGAGTSGGTGCAGTAGCAGTGCAGGTATTGCTCTGGTGCAGTCAGCACATGTAAGAATTTGTGTAGGACATGCTCTCAATAGGAATAATTTGCAGGAACAGAAGAGGGCATTTGGTTAATCACAGCCTCTCCCTTGTATCCAGCAGTCCAGAAGGAGTTTCATAGATGAATGAAAGTGAGAAAGATAATGCAGCTCCTTTGAGGAGTTTGTAAGGGAAGCCTGAACAGATGAGGTTGGACATGAGGTGAAATTGGCATTTTTGATCTCTTCTCTGTAGTGCCATAATGCAACAAGTTATATTTGGATATCATATCTATATATAGAGATAGATATAGATATAAGCTTGAAATTAAAATGTGCCACAGAATCAAGTTTCTGCCACCCTTACAGCTCCTGCCCTCCACGAGGGATCCCAACCCAGATGCATTTTGGGCAATAATTCAGGGGATTCTGCAGTCGCAGAATCTCTCCCTTTGGGAGAGCTGTAGATGCCAAGATCTTACCTACAAGAAGGGTAATCTGTTTRGTGTAACTCCCAAAGGCACAAGCTCCACTTGTAGCCTTTGTGTAACCTGTGCAGGATCCARCCCCAGGTGAGTTCCGTGAGCTGCCAGGTGACCACACGAAGCACTCGCTGCCAGAAGCTGTGCAGAAGCTTCAGGCTCACCCCAGGACCTCTTTTCTCCTGTTGATCACAATACACTCAGTAATAATGGGAATCTCCCCTCTGCCTAGATGCCATGTTGAATGCCAAGTCCCACAAAGCAATTCCTGGGCTTTCAGGAGTCTGTTCTAAGGGAGGTTTGTGCAGAGCTGCTTCTCATGGTCCATTTCAGGAAGAAAGGGTCTGTAAACCTGGGTGCTTTTAGCTGGATTTCCATGCTGGCTTTTTATCAGTGTGGGCAAATAATGGCAGCACTGGAAAAAGCCTGGAGAGTAACAATAAATGTGGGATTAGGGGGACAAACACTCCAGGTCCTTGTCAGTGGAGCTGTCGGAAGGATGCAGGATAYAACTCACTGGAACAGCTCAGGCACGTCACAGAGCAGGAGCTACCTGGAACAAATCCYTGTGCTTGGAAGGTGAGGTGCTCTGTCACCCCCAGAGAGTGAGGGGAAGATGTGCCAGGCTGTTGGCTAACGTGTCCCACAGGAATTTAAACTGGAAGGCAGAGGAAGCTTTCCTCGTCATCCAAAAAAGTCTGGTGTRGAAGGAGAGGGATCAAAGTGTGTCCCTGGCCCGTTTTAAAGGCTGTGAATTAGCTCTGAGCGAGGTGTTAATTAAAAAACAATCTGGAAGAAAGTTTGAGGATTTGCATTTTGCGACAGAACTTGGCTCGAGTCAGTGGAGGAGTTTATCTGAGGTTAAGAGCATTTTCCCACGAGCCTGGCTGGGTGTGGATTTCAAATGATGCAAAACAACTCTCAGCACGGATCAATGCGTTTGTCACATCAAAACTGCTCCATGTGATTTACRTTACCTGGGACTGGCAGCAGCCTGATTTATCAGAGTGGCCCAGACATAAAAGCCTCATTCTGGAGCTCCATTTACAATTTTTCTAAACCATCTGTGGAGAATATTTTGCACGTCTTTCTCCCTGTCATACTGTCTTTTAAAGATACACAAAGCACAAGGCTGAGAGACTGAATTGTCAGGAAAGTTTTGGGATCTGATGGGTCTTAATTTGATGGTCTGTGTTCTGTCTCTGCTTTTCGTTGTTTCTGTGGTTGGTCTGTTGGGAATGTGGAGTTCTCAGCTGTGTTGGCATGAATGGAGATGTGCTTCCAGAAAAGCTGGAACTTCATCTTTACTTGAAATCCAGTGCYATTTAATTAAAGGTGGTTTAATGTTAATCTGATTCGGTTATAAAAAATACTGGTAGTGTTCTGGGATGACAGGAGGGGTATGTGGTTTGCACTGTGTTCCCCACAAAGTTCCAGTGAGGTGCTGAAAGGTTCACTGGATTCCTTCAAGCTGTGGCTCTCCCTAAGGACGAGAACCCTCCTTTCTGTTATTTCTATACCTTGTTCTAAAGCCATTAGGAATTAGTCGACAAGAGAAACAGGGAGGCACCGTGAGCTGGGTTTTTGAGAAAYGAATAATAAAGCACTTACAAATATTCAGAGCGTGGTGCAGTAAATACATKGGGAAAGACAACCTGGTAAGGATTGCAGATAATTAATAGAGTTGTGCTTTTTTACTGTTGTTTCTGCAGCGTATCCATGCTGAATCTCACAGGAGGCACCTCTTTTCTATTAGCTGGGTTTTAACCAGCCCAGCTTCCCAGCTCCCTCAGATTTATGATCTCATCTCTCTTCCAGGGTGCCTATAATTAAGCAAACCTAAGGGTAAGATTTAGTCAAATGATGCCGAAATTAAACTCATTTCACATCTTCTGAAAGGCTCCAAACTTTATTGATGCCAGGATATTGAATGTAAACGTGCTGAATTTTACTCTGGTTTATTTTTCCTTCAAGGCCGATGGAAGGGAATCGTTTTTAGCCCTTCTGAAAAGCAACAGATCCGCAGCAGTAGAAGCCAACTCCCCCCATATGAAGCCTCCTAAGTATTATTTAGGATCCAGAGATGCTATTACATCTTTCCACCTATTGCTATGCTCATCTGAGCATGATATGAATGCATTCTGCTATAAAAGGCTGTGATGTAAAGCACTARATTAACTTCAGAGCTGCTAATCTCCTGGCATGCTTTATTGCTTGGGTTTGAAGTGGCTCTAGAGCTTCTCTGCATGAGAAGCCTGTTATTTTGCAGCTTTTTCGGAGTGCAAGTTGGAGTCCTTTTCCCTGCTGCTTTGACATGTGAAATGGTGGCTGCTACTGCTGGTTTTGTTGCCATCTCGAGTATTGTTAGGATAACAATGGTACCTGATGAAAGAGAGCACATCACACCCCTGTGTCGGGCTAAAAATCGGGCATTTTAGCAAATGAGTAAATGGGACTGTTCATTYTTTCTCTTTTGTGAAGCAAATGGGGAAAATGTCCCTTGCAAAGTGCTTTGAGATCTGCAAACACGATGTGAATGGTACAAATCGCTATTTATAAATATAAAAAATGCAGGTAACTGGGAGCTAAGYACAGGATTGCTGCAGGTATTAGAATAAAGCCCACATTTCATTAAGTGAGTCAGAAAATGAGAGTTCTGGAGGAGGCTGATCAGTCCACCAATGCCAGCAGTGAGATGTGAGTCACCACACGTGTGAGAAGGATGTTCTAAAGTGCTGGTGGGTGACACCAAGTTCAGGCATCAACTGGAGAGAGTTAACAGAAAAATTGTGGCTGGTCTTCTTGAGTGGAGCTCCCATTCCCACTGTAATTAGGAGACAGAGTGCAATTCCTCTGATGGCCTTTGAAAATCTTGCTTTCTAAGTAAATATATTCCCTTCTCAGGCGTTGTTTTATCAGTGCTGCTTTTATTTTTCCTTTTTATCTTGTTTTTMCATTGCATTTGTTCTGAGTGCCTCTGAAACACCGTTGAGGCTTAGCAATGCCAGGGAAGTCCAGCTCCTGCRCCATGCTGAGACTGGAATGTCACCAGTAACTCACCAGCAAAAACGTGGAGCTTTCGGACAATATTGGCTATGGTAGAAAATATTGAAAATGAGCACTGTAGTAAACTGATTATCATGGTTGTCCCAGCAGTAATGGACTGCCCCTCTGAGGGTGACTTTTACTGCCACAGCAAACAGCAAGGTTTGATGCTCTTCTTATGAAAAAATTGCGATGACCTCAAGTCCCAAACCAAGCAGAGATCTTATTTTGGATTTGCTTGGCTTCAGGAAGTTTCTGTGGTTAAAAAATAGGGATTTCAGAAAAGGAACCCAAAAATATCACAAACCTGGGATGAATAATGCCTGGAAATAGCAGACAGACTTGACTCAGTGCACAAGATCTGCCAGCTTTGAATAAATGCTGGATTCAGAGCTCCATTCAATCTGTGGAGGTACCAAAGGGAGAGAGAGCAGAGCAGAGCAGTCCCCAGCACCYGCAAAGCTGCACTGCAGTGGGTGCAGAGTGCCCACGCTTAACTGGGTGCTTCAGAATCAGATTTAAGTTCTGTGTGTTTCAATAATTGTCTGCAACAAAAGCAGCATCTCTGAGCTATCCARTCTATCCACTTCAAGGGAAAACAGAAAGGGTGAAACACCATCAGCATGTTTCGGTKTCGGGTGGTTCTGCACGGAACACCCTGATGGTTCTGCCTCAGATGGGAGTTAGTTGCTGAAATATAAAAGCAGCAAGGAAAGAGAAAGGGCAGATATTGAGAGCCAAGAATATAAGTTAACCTCATAGCATCCATATATCAAAATTGTGAAGGAGTTTTGAGACCAGACAATACAAACCTGGAAAGTTTCAACTCTCCAGTTTGCTGAATCATGGAGTTGGCCACTAAAGGAAGCAGTGGCATTAAAAAATTCCAGTGCTGGGGTGTGCCTGTAGCCTGGCCAGATTTCTCTATTAACAATAGATTGGTCTCACCTTGGGGCATTGCTGCCCGAACTGAGAGTATTGCATCATTTTTCTTGTTCTCCAGGATGATTGTGCAGCACAGGCTTTAAGAGGGACACACTGTTGGAACTTTGCTGTGGATTTTACAAGAGCAAAATCTTCAGTGAGGGATTGCAGCTTCTTCCGGTTGGGCATCTTCCCTTCCTATACCCACGGGATGTGTCAGGAAAAAGGTGGTTGATTTTTGAATCATAATGACAGCCAGCAATCCCAGGGGTGTTTGGTGGGGCAACAAGTTTTTTTACTCTCTCAACACTCCCTTTCTACTTTTGAGGGAGGTTGGGAGCTTGCAGAGCTTCTGGGGAGCAGGGCTGGGCTCTGTGTGAAGGAGGGGAGGGCAGAAAGTGTCCCATGTCCTCTCCCTGCTCCCACCACAGCTTCCCATCCCCCCCGGAATGGTTTCCAGCCTCTCCATTTGCAGGAACAGGAGGATGACTGTGTTAGTTTTAAAGTGATTATTGCTGTGAGCACCGTAATTGGAAAACCAGTTATCAGTTAACAGATGCAGACACTCGCAGCACTGAACGGAATGGAAATTAAATTAATGTAAACATGATGTTTCCAGAATCACATTAAAATTACTTTATAACTTCCTGCACAATTTTAGGTTCATTATTGTCCAAGCAGCTGCCTCGTTGTGYAGCACTGTGTCAGGAACTCTCTGTCCCGAGGTGATGCTTCCTCAGGGTGATGGGCAGGAGCTCTCTGCCTCAAAAATCGGGCAGGGTGGCAAAAACCAGCAGGGCAACAGCTCAACTTCGGGTAAAACCCCCCCAGCACCTGCCCTTGCCAGGGTAGGGGCGGAAAATTGCTTTTGTTTTGACCTGCTGCTGCTGCCTGCAAGGCACTGACAAACTGGAATGGACACCCCGATCGTGTAGGTACGGAAAGCAATTCTTCATGCAAGGGAAACACCATAAATGATTCATGGTCCCCATATTCCTCACGGTTATTTCCTGTGGGGGTAGGGGAGCAGGGAAYAGAAATGAATGGCACTGCTTGCTGTTCATAAGGGGCTTGCCTGGAGGTGATTTGACTTTTTTAAGCTTTAAAATTAACTCCATAGATGCCAGTCCCCAGAGTTTAAAGCTGAAACCCCTCCATGAGCTTCAGATATCTAAGACAGAAAAGAAGAACAGCAGGAGGGAATTGAACATGATGTGAAAGCATTTTGTTTGTCTTCCCTACATTTATCTGCAGGGTCAGGGCCATACACTGTCCTGGTTTGAAGGACAGGTGTCTGTCAAGGAAGGTGGGAAACCTCCCTTGAGCACAGGAATGACCCCCTCCCTCCTTCAAATTACTGTACCTTTGAAATTACGGGGCTCTCAGGCAAAGATGTGGTAAAAAGAATAACAGTTCTTTACTAGGGTTATCATTTTGTTTGTCTTCCCTACATTTATCTGCAGGGTCAGGGCCATACACAAAAGCTATTCAGCCATTTATGCAGGAATAGAAATTTTAAGTGATTTTTCCCATAATTTTCTGTACAGTCTGGGACACAACACTAAATCCCAAGCCTCCTGAGAGCCACTCACACGCTTGAGACACAGGAAGAGTCCTCCTTCTCTGTAGTGCAAGTACAGTTTAAATGGAAARCAACACACCTGGGGATGGGTGGAAACTCTGTCCTTAATTTTAATGGGGATTTATGTGGTATAATATAGTTGATATTGGACTATCTCCTGAGGGAGAGGAAATACTGCCAAGAATAAAAATGTGCAATAAAAAGATCATAGATTCTATCAGTGAGCAATTAGGAGCTTTGCAACCTCTGTATCTCTTGCTTATGTATCTGAATGGGAAGTATAGGATATATCTGTCCAGCCTCCATAATCTCTGGGAAAATGGGTATTACAACCCACTGCACATTTGAAAATATTTTGATGTCAACTTCCACTGTTTAAATAAATTTACGTCTCTCAAGGAATGAGAAAGCACCAGAAAATATTGTAAAATGGGCTTGTTTTGATAATTCAATGTGTCAACGGGTTTGACATTTGTAATCCCAACCTTTTACAAAGGTTCCCTCCTGCCCTCTCCACTGTGACTGCACCAGAACCCTCCCAGTTCCTGCAGTATCACATCTCCCTCTCCTCAGGGATGTGTCAGCATTTAGTGCAGGATGCACGTTCAGCAATCAATATCTGTCACTTGCTCTTTGGAGTAGCTTTGGCAATGTCTTAAAACTGCCCAACGAGCTGACATTAAGTATCTTTTATTGTGCTGAAGAGATTTAATTGCTATAATTCTAAGAAAAAGCCCTGTTAGACAAGGATTGGGTTGTGATACTCCTTGATATGGTGGATGTGCTCATGCACTGTGAAGTGCCAATGAAGCTGTTGCACAAACAATAATAATAATAATAATAATAATAATAATAATAATAATRATGATGATGATGATGTAAAACCTTTAGCTCTAGCTTCCCTCACGCCTGCATTTTCAAAAAGGACTTTGCTGGCTCTGGATAACTCTCTCCCATGCAGGAATGGCTCAAGTTCAGGCAGGCCTGAGATGTCCATATGTTTAAAGTTTGGTTAATCATAAAGCAGATTAGGTTGCCTTTAGTGTCTAATTTAAATTTCCCGTGCTGAGCAGCTGCTGAGCTGCTCCACAAAGGTTGCACATCACTAACTATCAATGTTCTGCAAAATGAAGGATTATATGTGTTTATAAGCTGTCCTGGCTCTRTGTGCTGCACAGGCACTGTAGCATTGGAAAACACATCTCAGAGCAAAGCTTCAAGCTGAAATCCTTCTCTGTAGAAAAAGAAATAAATGATTCCTTTTGCTATCTCCTTAKGCTGTTATAATTCTTGACAGAATTGCCTTCTTTAGCAAATTGATTTATAACAGAATGAACTGTACTGCTTTGCTTGTGATTGTAGGAATTGTGTGTTATGACTTAAAACCACATTTCAAAGCACTTGCCCATGTGAAATTCTCATTTATACTTTTACATTCTGCTAGGCCATRGTATTTTCTCCTGGAGAATAGGGACAAGAAATAAGACCAGTTCAAGTATTTGGTTTTATTAGCAAATATTCAGTGGCTGCTGATTAAAACATTATTTAAGTTTCCACAATGTGGTTATTTCCAAGATTCTGACAGTACTRCCTAAATAATTAGACCAGTGCTGAATTGTCTCCTGTAGGTGGATATGATCCCTTCATTTGTATTTTCCAGAACCTGGAGCTCTGAATGACACCACTGAGCATTGGTCCTTTAGGGAAATGAGAACAGCCCTGCTCGAGACACCTCTGAGCCCATAACTCATATTTACAGTTAATGAGGACTTTCTGGCTGAAATTCCTGTTCTAGAAAAATGTGTCCTAGGATCTTTAATAACCACAAAGAGCTGAGATATCTTGTTTGGACTTTAACCTGCTTCCTTTAGGAAAGACGTCTTCTCTTTTTTATTTTTGTTTAAAATCCCTTGGGTAAACGAATGTTTTATGTCAATACAAGTGTAATTCAACAGCTAATTATTGTTTCACATGATATTTGGACTGCTGGATTTAAATAAACAGGTATCAGCTTATTTTTAAGGGGCTTTCCCCAGAGTCCTTGTGTAAAATCAGTCATACCTTGGGGTGATTTTGATCCAGAGCAGAAACTCTGAATGGAACCACACATTCCCCTGAGTCTGTTTTCATCTTTGTAGACCTTGATCTTAAAAAGGCTTAACTCCACATGCTGTGCTGGTACTCAAATATAAATAATCCTGTGATTCACTGTGCTTATGTACGTGCTTAGAGTCTGGAAAATTAGGGCATTAATGGTAACACATGCTTGAGATAGGATTTAATCAAAGAGCTRGAGCTACGTACCAGGAGATAATTTTCCAAAATCACAACGCGTACAGGCAGAGGAGAACGTGCATTTCCTTTTCTTTGTAGCTCTTGCCAGGCTGCAAACATCATCTGCAAAACTTTAATCTGTTTAGTGCCACACTTTTGCTTCCTTTCTGATGTATTTTTTTACACACATAKATATATATATGTATATTTTTAATGGCTTTGCCTTGCAGTTGAGAAAGCAAAAGGCTGGTTCAGGTGTAGCGCACCAAGGGCTGGGGTGATGAGTCACCAATAAACACAAAGTCATGAAGCCTGAGATTATTTTATTGTATGCAAATACATGGAGCTGCTGTGGCCTTCCTTCCATTGCTGGGCTTTTCTGTCCTCTAATGCAGGTTATCTGTGGTCATTCAGAAACCACAGGAGGCATTTTTGAATAGCTGAGAGTGACAATGGGAATGACTGCAAAGGAGTCCAGATGTTCACAAACTGCATCTTGCTGGGACTGCCACTTTGGAGCTGATAGACCTGTCAGTCGTGGTGCTGGWAGGGTGGGTTTTAGTCAGGGAAATTAGGATTTCTGGAGTCTGTTGCTTTTTCCATTCCTGCTGTACTCAAACTTCAGCAAAAAAACCCACCAAAACTCCACCCTGTACTAATTAGAAACCAAGTAACTGTTCCTTTAGGACAATGGTCACGTGCACTCGTGTCCAGTGGATTATTCTGTTCCCAAGCCAGAGATCTCCCTTTTCCCTTTCCTGTTTCCTATTTGTGTGTTCTGCACAGTTTCTGTTCACAAGAGACTGGCAGGTTTTTGAAGGGTTGTTGTTCCTGGTTTGGGGGGCCTGGCTCATCCTCAGGCTGGAAGGAGATCTTGCTTCGTGATTTGGGTTTGTCTTTGATTTACACCCAGGAGAGCAGATCTTTTCAGGCCGATTGAGATTTGCCCTTAGCTAGACTAAAATGTCACTTGCTTGAATTGTGAGATTTAAATAGCCTCTAAAATAAAAGTAATGAATGGCTTTTCTGTTTCAAACCTTTCTAAACCCTTGTTGAATTACTCTGGTTCTGGATTCCAGTTCTGCATTTACAGTCTTTGTCTAATTACATTTTAAGGGCATAAACAATTCAAGGGGAAATACACAGCTAAGGAAGGAGATATCCATGCAATATGCTCCTCAGTAATGAAAYTCAATGGAGTATTGCTGGCAATGAGTTTTATTTTTAAATGCCTTTGCCATGTTTAACTACATTTATTTAGCTTTTCAATATCTTATCCTCGCCAGAATTTATTCCTTTTTTTTATAGTGGTGTCGTTATCCTGTGTAAACAGAACAGCATTCTGAAAGACTTTGGAAGTTTTATCTGTGTTTACAGGAAAAATAACAACTTGTCCATTCTTCAGCTGAATAATCCATTGAAATTGCAAAGGCTTTCCAAATGATCTGGTYGAATCTCCAGATGTTCCTCTAATTGCATCCAGAAAAGCTATATTCAGTCACATATGAATCTCAAAGCTCATTTGAGAAGCTTAAGTTATTTATTAATTCACCTGAATTGTTTCTTCCCCCTCTGAATTTAATCTGATGGAAATTCATCTGTTTTAAATGTGCTTTTATTTTCGTCCTCTAGGAAAACAAATATTTGTCTGCCCAGAAAAGCTGCACTTAGCTGTGGTGAGTGGCTTCTTTGATTCATGCACAGAGGCTTTATGGGACTCCTTGTGATTCCACAGGAGTCTTATTTCCATTTAGTGCCCTACTAATCATAGGAAGTTGGCAGTCACTGGGAAGCAAAGTGACGAATGTCATCTCAGTGTTCTTCACACCAGGGCAAGAGGCACATTCCTTTGATCCAAATTGCCTTCAGAACCACTATTCAGATAATAACAGTGGGAGATTTAGCTCAGATACTGGGAGGGAACTCCATTTCTGAGGATACATGAGCACTTGCACAAATAACGCAGAGAGCTCGTTATGCTCCTWACACTGGAGTTTTTAAAGAGGTTGGACAAATATTAGAGAAAAGGGTAGAGCTGGCCTGGGTTTGTGGTAGCAATAAGTGCCAGGGTGAGCTCTGGGAGCCTGTGCAGCTCTGTGTGTGCGGGGCTAGTGCTGGGTGTGACACGGATTGGGCTCCAGGGAAAAAGGACGTGGCATTTGTGGCACCTCAGTGCTCAAAGCTGACTGGTTTTATGTCGTGGACTGCTCTGGYTCATTCCTTCTGTCAGCCCAGTGCACCTACAGCTTCCTCAGGTGCTGATGCTGCAATAGGATGACATTTATGTACCACACACACCTCAGAGTGTTCCTAATAATCAAATCAAATCCCCTCAAGAGCAAGACACAACAACTCAAAGCTCGGGCATCCCTTCTGCTGGGACTGTGCTGAGGTACAAGGTGTTTATGGAGCAGTACAGACCTTCTTGGTCATGTGAATTTGGATTTAACTTGTTCAGGAACAATTGGARCTATTTACACACTTGTTCCATGGGTTTAGAACAGGATAATTTCTGCCTAGCCTGTTTTATGGTGGCTACATGTACAGCTCCAGCACGCTGAAGCTGAGGTTTAMTTCGCTTGCCCTCAAGAGGAGCATAAAAACTTGTATGTGGAGAAACTGAACGTGAAGTGCTCTCCAACTTGAAAATACTTGATCCTTTATGCTTAAGTGTAACACTGATATACATTCAGCAACAATATTGCAATTTCAGTCGCATCCAAACAGAATAAACCACTGGAAAGAGTCACAGATGGAACAATTGCTTTACCCTTCTTTCTGACTTAAAATAAGCAATGGCTGTTGAGAATTAAAGCCGTGGGTAATGGTGCTTTCAGTAGCAATAACTTCTGCTTTAGGTAATGCATTATCTGATGATTTCTTTATCTTTAGAAAAACCCCCAAATAAGAAAACCTCAGAGCATTGTTTTGAAAGGCAAAAGCAAAACTAAAGCTATTGACCCCCAATCTGAAATGACCAGTTGTGATGCAGAGGAAATTAGCCACGAACCTATGTTCTAAAAAGGACTTTTTCAGCCCATGGAAACACCAAATGTTCAGAGAAGGCTTTTAAATAGGATTCCAGGAGCCAGTGGAAGCAGACAGGTGTGTAATTAAGGCTAAAGACGCTTCAAGCAGCTTTGGAGAGAGATAATGCTGCCGAGATCCCAATAAAAAATGCAAATCTGTGTGTCAAAAATAACCTCTCCCAGCTCCATGTGCCCAGCAAGGTGCCCAGATTGGAGCCTTGGTGCTCCTGAGAAAGGTGCCTCTGTAAATAAGGGAAAGGCGTGAAGGTTTCTTATGGAATTGAAAGAAATGATGAGATACATATTTAATCAACATTTTTACGTCATTGCAATGATTATTTATTTTTAAAGAGAGCTTATCTAAACAGTACCCTTACTTCTGAAACAGCCTTATCAGAAGATAGTGGAGCTGAACAGGTGRTGGTGTGTGTCAAATCTATTTTTACTGCACACAGTGTATGTTCTTCASTCAGTAATTTGTAGCAATTGGAGGTAGGATTTTAAGCTACTTTCAATAYAATATATTCTTTGGCATCTTGCTGCTGGCCCATTTGTCTCATTACAAAAGGTCTGTTAAAAAGCAAAAAAAAAAAGTCAGGATAATGAAATACCAGCTAAAAGGACTGCATTTAAATCAGTCTATATTTAGCATTGCTGCATTTCAGAATGGCATCAGAGAAGCAGGGACAGTTACCTGCTGACATTTTGTTTGACAGAGAAATGCAAAAAAAGAAAAAAAGTACTCTGTGCTGCTCGGAGCTGATATGGGAGTCACTGGGGGCTCTGAGTGTGTGTGAGAAGGATAAGGGAACACAAAGGGGAGGGGTTTGGGGTCCTCAGGGCAGCCACCAGAACATGGACACGATGGRGAAAGAGGTGGCAAACACAAGTGGGGTCACAAGAAGTTGCCTTTTTGTCACGTGCAGCATCACCTTTGCCTGAGCCATGAGGGTGAAATGAGCCACAACAGCACAGAATSCCCAAGAGAAGGAGGTGGGGAAGGGAATCAGCTTCTCAGTGAGTGTGGACTGGCAATGAGCAGCTGGGCTGGGTGAGGAACTGTCTCAAGAATTCTGGTGGCCCTTGAGCTGTCACTGGCCATGGAGAGGCTCCCAGACCACTGCGAGCTGATTCATTCCATTGGCACCTTGGTTTSCTTGAAAATCTGTGTCATATCAAGGCAGGTGGATTTGTATTGGTGTTATCAGGCTGGGGGAAAGGGCACTGGGAGAGCTTGAAGAGAAATTAGATAGAAGCAGCAGAAGGGGGTGGCTGACTTTCAGAAATCTTGGATAAATGACTCCTGTAGGTGTATGCAGTGGTTTGTATTGCATTGAAGATATTCCACAGGGAGAGGATTCTCCCTGCCAGCTTTCCTGTGCTTATCTCACAGTGGTTTCCAGTGAAATAAGAGGACAGGACAAGGGGCAATGGCTTCAAACCGAAAGAGAGCAGCTTTAGATGAGATATTAGGAAGGAATTCTTCCCTGTGAGAGTGGGGAGGCCCTGGCACAGGTTGCCCAGAGAAGCTGTGGCTGCCACATCCCTCGAAGTGTCCAAGGCCAGGTTGGATGGGGCTTGGAGCAACCTGGGACAGTGGAAGGTGTCCCATGGTAGGGGGGGCTGGAACTGGATGAGTTTTAAGGTCCCTTCCAGCCCAAACCAGTCTGTGGTTGACTCCAACTCTCASCAGAACCGGGTGTAGCTCTAGTGCTGCTCCAGGGCTGCCTCAGCTGCAGGTCTGTCTCTCCCTGCCCTGGCCGTGGTGTGGMTGTTCCTGCCCAGAGCATTAACACCACATGTTCCCTCTGTTTYGCCATTCTCACACAGAATCTTYRCTGCAAGACTTCTCCTTTTTCCKTTCARTCATTGGGTCTTTGGCTCTTATCCCAAGGACTTTCATCCCAGCTTTAATAAGGATAATCTTAGGAGTTTAGAGCGCCTGAACTAACCTGGGGAATAAGGGGTAATTCATCTTGCAGTCGGCAACGAGCTAAACGTCCCCTTGCAGCCAGTTTGATCTCTCTGYCTGGCTCATGCGCAGGTCTCGCTGCTCCCCAAACACAAGGCAGGACAGACGGCAGGCGGGAGCAAGCAGCCCCATGGAACATCCCCACGCAGCCCTCCCTGCAGGGTCCAGCACGGCCACCTCYCCCGTGGCCGCGGCCGAGCGCGGGGGCACCGAATGCCACCGTGCGTCCTGCGTSCGGCCCGGGCAGGGCAGCACACGTCTGACGTGTCTCTCCGTTGTCACTGCAGTAATTGGTGATTTTATTCCCCKTAACAGCAATCATTTTAGGTAATTAATTTTCTCCACGGGGCCCCCGAGGTTTGTGTCCTTTCCGAGTTGTGATCTGGTTATATTTTCAATGAATGTAATCTGTGTTTTATGTTACAATCGTCAGGTTTTCAGAAACACGTTGCTGAAGCCCATGGTATGTTATCAGTTGTGTAACAAACGTCTTTCACAGGCAATGCTTGTTGTTGTACTGGCACCAATTTGAAATCAAAAACTTCAATAGTCTGTAAATTTGAAACCAGCAACATGCTGACATATTTTTCCCCATGCTCGTCATTACTTGGCAAGATTCAAGGTCTGGGCTCTATAATAATAATGTATTTCAGTATTACYTGGCATGTGCCATAAATTATTAAGAAATTAGGTCTTGGCTTCCGTAGGGAATAGATTAGCAGATTATTTATATCATGAGAGTTTACATCTACCGAAGAGTGAAGTGTTTCAGAGCAAAAAGAAAAAGAGCCTGGTGTTTAAATAAGGTGAAGAAACACATCACTCATAGGTTAACTGAAGAATAAAATCAGAACTAACTGTATCCTGCTGTGTTTTTGTATGGATACAATATGACATAGCCTTCCATGTCTTACTGCATTGAAAAAGGGACTGTTCAGCGTGTTATGAATCAACTTTTTGAGGAAAAGCTGTATTTGACAACAGTTTGTCCTGAAATGTTGTTCCTTTCTCTCTCTCTCCRTTCTATCGTATTTTTCACCAGCAATAGAAATGTAGGGGAATGAGTCAAGAAAGAAGGTGCTGTTCAAGAACACTTTGGTTATTCATGAAACTCAATTTATTTCCAAATCCARCGTGGAATGGTGAGGACAAGGCACTGAGGCTCATTTGCAGGGATCAGCAGGGCTGAGCTGTACGTGCACAGCTCATTTGCATTGGAGTTCATTGTGTGTATTTTGAATAATACATTTTTTTGTTGCGAGTGTAGGATATTTAAAAGAAATTTTGTAGCCCTTCAAAGAGACAGTGAATTCACCCTACAGCCTGGGTCTGGCAGCCATGTATCCCATATAATGCTTGCCCTGAATTTGGGGATTTATATTTTATTTTCTTAAACAGCTTGCACAGTGCAACCACTGCAGATATGYACCGCGCAAAAGAAAGAAGTTAGGCAAATTCTTTTGATGTCTCCCTGCACGGTTATAATTCTTGACAGAATAACTATTTGTCAGCAAATGAATTCCTGAAGGAGAAGCAGCATATTGGATTTCTCTGCATTTTGTCTTTCATGGAATACAGCAGAATCATCAGTGCAGACATCAGTGCAGAGCAGGGAGGGACTCAGTKAGCTGATGCTTGGACTTCTGCTCCAAAAGCCCATGTACTTGTAATTAATAGGTTTAAAAGCTTTTAAAGGCCACACTACTCATTTTTCCTAAAGAAGCTGATAGATTACCTTGCATGGGGAAGATGCCTGTCTAAAGRAAGTTACTGGAAGTACAGAAATGTGCCAAAATGAGGTTGACACGTGTGTTACTAAKGAGACTTTAAGGACATGTTATTTCAAAAAATCTTCCCATTACAAGGGAAATTTTTCTGGAATAAAGTACTTATTTCAGGCTTTCCATATGGACACAGGCTCATGCACAAAGTATTTCTCTTATTTCTTTCTGAGAATTCTGACAGAGCAGTTCAGCTGTGTGTGCGCCTGGGAACATCCAGAGGCCTGAAGGTCCTGATAYCTGAAAGTATTTCCAGATATCCAAGTAATTCTTGCCTAGGACACASAGCGGGGCATGCTGGAAGCTTTTCAGCCCTGTTCCCATTGGATTTGCCCTTTGGAGAACAATCCCTTCTGTCTTGCATGGTGGACTTTTGCCGGGAATGCTGACAGGGAACTGTCTGTGCTGAGCTTGGATGAAATGCTGGATGTCACCAACTGAAATGTCACCAACAAAACATTAAAACATTTTCAAGACACTTCAAAATGCTGACTTTTTTTTTCTGGGAGGGAAGGCTACCAGGGATTTAGGATATAGCAGGGTTTTGGAGTTTTGAAAACTCATTTGCTCATCTTGTACTGCTGAGCCTTTGGAAAAAGAAAAACCCTCATCTGCCTGTGCTGGGCTGCTGTGATTCTGTGCAGAGTCAAAGTGGCATCAAAGCAATCAAAGTTCAGATGTTCCATGGAAATACCATTTCAAAACACTGTCAAGAAAAACTGAGGGACGAGGGACTTTTGTGACATTTGATGACACTGGCAAATTTAAAGTAGCTGGATGGTTTAGAAACTACATTGTCATGTAGGATAAATTATTTCTTTCWGTGCTGCTCAGAGTGTACACCAACAGAAATCTGACCATCAGACTGCCAGTTAATTTGCTTTCTTAACTTCTAATTATAACCAAACCCAAGGTTATTAGRAGCTCAGATTTAAAAACTAACATCYCACCCCAAAAGAAACCAAAAAACCAAGACCAAACAAAACYACAACTCCAAACCCCAAAGAAACCYAGAATCTGTAGGAGGCAAGGGTGGGTTAAATGGAACCAACAAAAGAAAAACAAATTGGAAGAGTGGAGTTCATGCTGAGTCAAAACAAGACAGTAAGGAAAGCTGCTGGGGAGAAAAAAMCCATTACTCTCTTTTGCTCTCTGTCAGGAAGACAAATCTTTCCCTTTGGGGCAGCACTGCAGCCCTGTGCACCCCTCTCTGTCCTCATTAGAGGCACAGAGCCTCCACTCAGAGTYCAGTACATCCTTCCCCATCCCCGTGGGCTGTTGGCTCCAGGTTAGACCACAGCAGCACTTGGATATAAACAAACAACTCTGGAATATCAGCACAGATCCCAAGTCCAGGTCTACCCTAAGCCTGAGCCTGGAGGCTCCCTAAGCCCCCAGGGCCAGGAGGGCTCTGAAATGCAGGCTCATCCAGGGCTCATTTTCCCTGTTTGTGCTTCCTTCTCGTGTCCTTCACTGATTTATATCCACCTGCTGCCTGCGTATATTTGCTTCCTATTTTTCGCGTGTATTTTACGGGAGGGAACGCTTTCAGTTTTCCAGAACAGTTGCTCTGGCGATGAGCGCAGGGAATCAGCATCAAAACACCTTTCACTGAGTCAGCCTGATTTTTTTATTCCCTGCAAAACTGCAAATGTGGATCCCAGGCTTCCTTGYTGGACAGCTTTCCCGACGCGCGCCGCAGGTGCTCGGTGCGTTTGCAGCACAGCCTGAGCCACACCCACATCTGTGAGGGAAAGGGAGAAACGTGTCCCACGCARTTAAAAAGGAATGGCCACGTAAAAAAAGAGAGCAGAGTTGTTTCCATATGATGATGACATCCATAAAAATAGATCATTGCACGGTAAATTATCAGTTTATGGATGTTAGGGGTTTTTTTTAACTTTAAAACGCCAGTTTGCTGAAGCACGTTCCCTCCTCTACCACCTGCTTGAGTTATTATTATGGTTTTTTTTCCTCCTAATACTGAACTAACATTGAAATATAAATTTATTCTTTATTCTTTGAAGCTCTGGCACTTGCAGGCAGTGGTTATGTGTCTGTGTGGGTGTCTGTAGGTGGACATTGCTGTGCAGCTGCTGAATTCACTCATTAAAATAGTAAGAGGGAAGTCCTGGCTGCACTAAAGGGAAGGCAAAATTGCCATTACCTCAGAATTCATCCCACAGCCAGTGGGATGAACAGCTGAGGCAGCTTTGACTCATCTCACTATCTTTTATTTTGTTAATTGTCACCAATTGTCTGCTATAATAATGCACTGGTAATGCTTTGATGGGGAGTTAATAAAGTTTTTTTTTCAAGAAAGCAAGATCTGTCTGCAGCTGGCTGTGGCTATGTAGACAAGCTGAGAGCCTTGTCCTAATGTGCTCAGACTTTTGTCCAAGGGCTATATCAGCCGTGAAATTTCAAATTTGCAAAGGAATTTTTCCTTTAGAAATAGACTCAAAGTATTGGGGGTACGGGGACTCTCTAAGTTTTTCAGGAATTTTTTAGGATGCCAGGAAGATCCAGTTACTAATTCAACAAGAATTTGCACAAAATGACAAAACAAATCTGTATTCAAATTTAGTCTGATTTATTCCCTGCCCACGAGGAGTTTCCAGTTGAATAAGCACCTCTAGGGTTTGGGAGAAAAGTACAGTTGGTGGAGAATAGATAATCCCAGAATTGGTCCCATTCAGTGATGCTTTTTTAGTATTTTATGACAATCTCAACAGCAGCATTAGCTAGGGAAAAATACATCTGTCCTGCTGTTGAGCTGCCTGACATTGATAACCATTAACAGTGCCCACAGTGTGGGGTGTTGGTGATTCCCAGGAATGTTGTCATGCAAGGGGCTGGACTTCTCCTGCTGCTGCTCTGTGAGCAGAGGGAATTCTGCACCCCAGAGTGTGCAGCCAGGGTGGGAAGTGTGGTGTGAGCAGCACTCGAAGTCTCAGTTCCACGAGCCAGCTCAGCTTCTCTCCCAGTCTGGGCTTGATGTGTGTGTGCTCATGTGCATAAATAGTCAGGGAATATCTTAAGAAAAAACAACAAAAAAGATGATTTTCATATCTGTGCTCTGATGGTTTCTCTCGTTTGTCTGAGGTTTGCCAGTGCCAATGTTTGTTGTGTCAAATTTGATGGCTCAAAGGACAGAACCACTAATGGGGGGCAACACGAGAGGCTCCAGTTTTATTGTTTGATGCTCCTCAGTCTCCAGTGCCGTTTCCAGAGGGAAAATGTTTTGGGCTGTGTGAAACAGCAAATCATTTAGTTGCATGGGTGGATATAGGCAGCTCCACCTGTTTGAAATGTCACACCCAGAGGACACAGAGAGCTCTTTAAGGATGTCGCTGTTCTTTTAAGCCAAATATAAGCAGAAGAGCCATGGAGCCCTCGTGGTGGTGGAGCCAAGCATCGATGCTCAAGCCTTGAAAATGTCCCATTAGTGAGATGCTGTGGCATAATTATAAATGTTACAAGAGACAAAGATCAGCGTTGATAGTGAGACTGAAATATCAGAGCAACAAACTTATCACCAAGAAGATAAATCATGTCAGAAATTCCAACAAGTCTGCTCCCCCTGTGAACAGAAATCTCTCCACTGATAGCATAGATTTCCAATAGCATAAAATGAGAATATTTTATGCTTAAGTTCTTTTTCTCTATTCATTAACATTTTATTTTCACTCAATTTTCATTCCTGAGTTTCCCGTGAACAGAAGATTCTCCATTACTCAAGCGTGTGAATGTGTGTTCATGTGTTTGCTTAATTATTCACAGTTTTTGCTGCACCTCTGATGCTGAATTCCCTGCAGGCATAATTCCAGTAACACGAGGGAATTCCTGTTCGAGGACAGTACCCTCTGTTTGGGGGTGGGTGGGTGATGTCCAGACCTCTTTGTGCTTGGTTACAGTTGGTGTGCAAATAAGGTTGTTCTTCCTGCACTTGTGTGTAATCCCTGATTTCCTCCTGTGTGCAGACACAGGCACAGACTCCAGGAGGATTGTATCCTTCTTTTCATATTCCACAGCAGTATAAATTCGGCAGCACCCCCTCCCTGTGCATTGCTCAGGGGTGGGAAGGATGCTAAATCCCTTTGCTGATGGCAGAGAACGATGATTTGAATAAGTCCTTTGGATTCCTTTCTGCAAAGATCTTAAAATTAGCTCTTAATTAAGCTGATTAGAACATTCTCATTAGAAACAATCATATTATCACAAGGTTCTGTTTGAGAAAATCTGTTTCATTTTGGGAGATGTGTTAACTTTTTCTCCTGCTGTCATTTGCACCATTCTTTGATCCTTATCTGCTCTAGTGAATCAAAGGTCTGGTTTTGACAATAAATTAATATTTTCTTTCTTTTTTTTCTTTTTTTTTTTCTCTCCCTGAAGCCTTTAACAAGCCACCTTAGAAGTAATCTTCTCTTGTTTTTTACTTCAATGATATTTTTCTTTKCCAGGAAGTCAAACATTGCCAAGTAGTTCCCATTCTCCGAGGATGTGGCACTTGGGGTCACCTGGTGTTTGGGTTTCAGTCACAAGACTCAAGTTCTCATGCTTGTACGGAAGGGCTCTGAATGTCTGGATTTACACACTGTATTTGTGATTTCTCTSAGTCCATTATTATGTACAGCACACTCTGACTTGGCAGCTTTTAGAAGAGGCTCTTGGTGTCAGAAACAGGAACAACCCCAATTCTACATTTGTGGGACATTATCGTGAGCTTWGCAAACATTGATGTGGGCACTGGAAACAGCTGGAGAAGAGCAGAGAAAAGCCATGGCCCTCTGTCAGCTTCATTAGCTCATCTGACAACAAAACAAAGCACCTTTTAGTCATAGAAATGGTGACTGGAATGTACCTCTGGAGGGCTGTGCCTGGAATGGGGCTGCCTGTGCTGCACCAGGCCAATTCTGCCATTTCTGAGTCTTCAAACCTCTGCTGGTGTCGTTCCCGCAGCCTCTCCCCTGACCTTTCCACAGGCTGTGCTACCCCCGTGGTGAAACCCTCTGCAGCTCATTTCTCCTGAGCAGAGAGACGAGGGTGGTCCTACAAACGGAGCTTTGATTGTGGGGGCTCTCCCTCAATTCAGCCTCGCAGCCTCCCCTGAACAGAGAGGTTTCCACGTCCCCCGTGCTTTCTGACAGCTGCTGGACCAGGTACYTCAGGCAGGAGAGCTCAGCACCAGCAGGGCTGGCTGGTACAGGGGGTCTCTCTGCTGAAAAAGCAGCTTAGAGCCATTGCTTCTCAACAGCTGATAAACTCCGTAGTGCTCCTCAGGAAAGCTCCCCGCAGAAAATCGGGAGATTTTCCTAGCCCATTACAGCGCTGCTACAGCAATGTATTATTTAGCAAACAGACTTTCATGCACAGTTTGTTTCATATTATCATCATATGCTTTAGTTCAGCTTTGAAGGGTCCTTTTTTCTTGGTTGGTTTTTTTTTTTTTTTCTTTCTTCCTTATTTAAACCTGGGTGTCTGGTACTGAAGTCTGCAGCTATTTGTAAACAGATTTGCAAGCGCAGTTAAAGGSCGATTTTTTTACACAGAGGCACAGCACGAGTTTTTGCCAGGAGTTGGAGCCTCCGGTGGGGAAGCATTGACTTCCCACTGTGGCAGACACAGATACGCAGAGAGTAACCCCTTCCTGGATCAGGGACTCAGAAGCTCTTTGATGCAGACGAGACTGGCTCGACTTTCCCTCTTTTCAGAGAGTGTGTTTGAAATGTCTGCAACAAATGGAGTCAGGCACGGCTTTGGTATTGCAGGGTCTGTTTATTCACCGTGTCAGGAACGCCAGGGAGGTCAAAACATGAATATGTGTGGCTGATTGATGTTTGCTACAGAATGTGCAGAGCCCGAGTTGCTGCAGTAAGACACAGAGATGGGCAGAGAGCAAGTGTGGGGTTTTATTGCCTCCAGTCCTGCTGTGCCAGGGGTTTGAACAGAGGTTCCTCCTCTGGATGCAGCAGTTCTCTGACAGTATATCCTGAATGAAAATAATATTTGTTATTGGAAGAGCTCAGCAGAAACAGTGAGGACCTGAGTTTTAGATGCAGATACATTTTTTTAAAAAAAAACGGGTCTAGAAGAAGCCCTTAGGCTTATTTATAATTTATTTCTAAAGGAGGCAGTGATTAAGCCATATCAGCTTTCTGTGTGGTGTGTTAATCTCCTTGGGCCAGATAAATTAAAAAAAGAAAGAACAACCAAAAAAGACGTTCCCCCCCGCCCAAACCAAACAAAAACAAAACCCCAAAACCAAAAAACCCCAACCCACAAACAGAAAAAAAAACCAAGCAACAAAACCCCACAAACATTTCAGTGTAGAGACACCAAGTGTTTGCAGACACAGCATCAGAGCTGCTGGGCACAACCCGCACTGTCACACCTGGTTTGCCTGACCAGGGCAGTGTTAATGCTGCTCCTGATGAAGCAACCTGGCTCCTCTCGCCTCGGAAAACAAACCTTTCAGAAATTATAGACAAAGCGAAGCGTTTAGACCGAAAAAAAACACCCCATAATTTGAAAGTAAATAATTAATCATGGCTTGTCTAACAGCTTCATTCGTTGCCTTGCACGTTTGTTCCACTGCTCCGCGAGGATTGATCGCCACCCGCTCCCGGTTCCGCCCGGCAGATCCTTCCTGCGCCGCTTTATTGGGAAGGTGTTCCTGTGGCAGGGGTGACAGGCAGTGTCTGCTGGCAGGGATTACAGTAATTGTTATCTGTAATGTCAAAGCCACTTAGTGCAGGCTTGTTGGGCGAGGAAATTTCTATTCTGCTCCTTGTGGCAGCGGGATAATCGCTGTTGTGCTTCAGAGCACGACAGGATTTTCTCCTTGCATCATTTATCTGTGCAGAAATCTTCTCCTGGGTGCCACTTGAGTGAACTTACTTTGTATTTAAATTGTATTACCGGCGTGCTTAGTTTGGGGAAATAAATGAAACARTGCAGCATATTGCTCTGCTTTGTTCAATTTTAATTTTGACTGGAGTGTYGTGTATATCCGTGGCCACAAACAAACTGGAAGCGAGGATATTGTGATTAAGTTAACAGTAGTAACTCAGTCGTCTCAAAGCAACATCRGCTTGACAGATATGACAAGCCTGGGATTTTGACTTCTCCGGATATATTCTGAGGGGAGCTGAAAAATGAGAATCATAAGGCCTCATTTCTGAAGACAAATCACAGTGGGAACTGGTATGTTCTCGTTAGAACTGGTAAATGTGGGCTGAGGTCTGGAGATGAGACAGAAATCCAGGCTGGCATTTCAGATAGGATTCTCCTTGGCTCTGAATACCTACTCTGGGAAATTTTCTTGAAAGGAATGATGTTTCTTGAAAGAGAGATTAATGTTTGATATTTATCTGGACTTAAGAGTTTTCTCCCTAAATATTAAAGGAGAGTTTGTGTGAAGAACGTTATACAAAAGATAGAAAAATCTATTTCTAATCCTGAGTTATGCAGGCTCAGGAACCATTTTCTCCATAGCTCTGACTTGCTGGRGGTTAGGGCTGGCAAATACTGTGTTCTTAAAGTAACAAATCATATTGGTTTCAAAATAACTGTCCTGTATTTGATGTTATCTAAATAATAATGATTGTGAGCACAATCTGTCATCTTGTTGTCATTTGGATTCTTCTAGAAATTCCAAGATTAGCACAGGGCACCAGCTCAAGTGGCAGTTCCCTGTTGTGCTTCGTTTACTTCTGTTGTATTTGATTTACTTCTTAAGCTTCCAAAGCATAAACYATAAATCTGTTTGTCAGCTGATTTTGAAGCCCCCCTGAACCCCAACCCTCACCTCCACAAGGAGAATTGTTGAATTGTGTTTCAACCCAGATAAGGTCATTTTAATGTGGGKTTTTTTTCTTCCAACTGTTTTGATTTTTTGAAGTTTCCATGAAGGCTCTAAAACACATTAAGGAGATGTTCGTAGAGGTACATTGTAGGAATATTTTCTAGGTGGGAGAAATATTTTCTTTGTAGTGCCAGTGCAGCAGGAAATACTGCTGTTACTGAACATCTGTTTCTTTTTTTCCTGGGTTTAAKTATCTCATTATYAACCMCARGACTTTCAGTCCTKCTGGTCTGGACATGCAAACAAATGCATTCCCTAGGTCTTGGGAGACAGGACATGTATTATTTCTTGGAACTTGTGGTAATGTCCATCAGTTGTCTTTGCTGATATAGGAGAATTAAGGACAGGCTTCCAGGATATTCAGTGGTGGTCATCTGGGCTGTGATTTACTCTATGCTCTTGCCATYACACTCAGCTCTTCGTTATACCTCTCGCTGTAATTCAGTTTTGCACCTTCCTAGATGTATGTATGGGGTGCCCAAGTGAATTTTCCAGCCTTAGAAAGAACAATTCCTAGCTCACATCTTGTTTGGGGCTGTAGATAAAACTGTGCTGATAGGTTGGTATTCTCTTTTTTTTTTTTTTTTCATTGAGGGGAAAACATCTGTACAAGTGTTCCAATCTCTTGTGGCATTCTATACAAATGTTTTTAATCTTAATCTGTTTGCTTTGAGCATGTGTTACCATTTGCCAGTGTCTGGAAGGTCTGAGCTCTGCCTGCTCACCCCGAGCTGCACGGAGCCATTACCTGGACAGATTAATACGTGCTTGTCATTTTTATTTTTATTTTCCTCCTCTAAACACGAAGGCAAACACTTTTGGGAAAGGAAACGTATTCCTTTGTCAGGAGCTGTGGTAATTAACACAAACAGGCAGAGCCAGGCTCTCCTCGTTTGATAAGGATGGCTTTATRGGCGGAGTGTTTGCTCCCTTCAATGGGAAATACTTGCAGGAAAAGCTCTCTGTGGAGTTCCTGTGGTGGCAAAGTGAGGCAGAGGGGAGGTGATTCCTTTGACTGGCTTTGTCCCTGCMCTTAATGTGGACTGCCCATGGAGTGGGGAGTGCTGCTCAGCTCGCCTCTGAGGGGAACAGAGATGAAAAAATAAGGAAAATACAGCACGGGAGAGGAAAAAGGAGGAGTTTTGTCTTTGCTGGGCAGGTCAGAAATTACTAGTGAGCAGGCATGTCATGCTCTCCTGCCACTGAGGGATCTAAAGTTTCACGTGATATTTTTTAGCCTCCAGGTGTAGATGAGCTATTCCTCCACCCCCTGCCTATTTTTTTTTTTTTAATTTTATATTGATTCTCTTTGAGTTTTTAATGGGTTATGTCCTGGCAGGCTTTGCTGTGTGACTGACACGAGCCTGGCTCTGTGACCTTCCCTCCCAGGCTGGGCTCTTTGGGAAGGCAGCACAGAAAACTGTAGGCTGGGTGAGTGGCCCACGTCTGTGGGTGGTCCTGTTTCATCCTTTTTTGTCCTTTAAAAAGCTGCCTTTGTGTGGGTGGGAAAAGGTTACACCTTGTGCAATTCGCTGCCAGTGCAGCTGATGAACAAAAAACCAATTTATTTAATTATGTGACTGAAAGGAGGGAAAAATCTAGATTTTTCCTGAATCATCAGTAGGGGAGGAACCTGAGGAAGAGGAAAACTGAACCAGGCTGAAGTTTGGAATAGGAGGAGACTTCAGGAAAGAGTCCAAACACTATCACTAACGTGTTAAAATATAATGCAATGTCCTGTATTGCTGTGTTATCCAATGCCCCCCTGCCCTGAAGGATGTGGAGGGTTTTCTGGAGCTCAGGGGCTGTTCTCCATCAGGATGCCCTGCCTTCCAGCCTGGGAAGGAGCAGGTGGTTTCCCTATGCAAGAGCAAAGTTCTGCCTCTCTGCTTTCCTGGACACACTTCCCAAGTGCTCGGGAGCTCCTGAAAAAGTCTCCTGCAAAGTCAGCTTTGATTTCATCTCAGCAGTGTGAGTTTTGGCACTTTTACACTGCTTTTCTTTTTTTTTTTTTTTTTTTTTGATCATTATTTCTGCACTTCTGCTGTCTGCACATTTTATAACTTTTGTCCTGATAAACCCATCTACTTTAACAACTATTAATCTGAGCATTTTGAAATCGCTGTGGATATTTCCCATTTGCTATTGAACGTTTCAGGAATCATAAACGTGGCATGATGTAAATCTAGAAATGAAATATTACCTTTCACATAAAATCTGCATAGATTTTTTTGCCTTGGTTATTTTATAGTCTGTTCTCTGTGGTCATTTTTGAATCATCAATGYCTTTATTCTTGCCTCTTGAATATAAAAAATTCCACTAATTATTGAACAGTCTTTCTAAGTTAAGCCAAATAAGGACTTAATGACTTCTCAGATTCAGTACTTCATCCATCTAGTATTTCCTACACATATTTTAAATGCCGTTCATCTAGTTGAATTATCCTGAGAATGGCCATAAATTGATGTCGTTTTCTCTCCCCATCTGTAATCTGGAAACAGAAAAAATAAATTACCCTGTGTGCTGTTTTTTCTGTTTCATTAGAGCAGTAGAGGATAGGTACTTTTCCCCCCTTTCCTCTCAGGTATCAACATCTTTTAGCACTAGAGGTCTTTTTAAGTTGTGATAACCTTAATTCACCTCTGATTATTGAGCCGAGTAAACTTCAAGAAGTTTAAAACTTGAGATAAGCACAGACTGCTGCAGGTGTTTCATCCAAAATATTTGAGTCTGGGGAAAATCTCTTAGGTTTTTTTTTTTTTTCCTCAGCCACATATTTCATAACAGGAATTTTCTGTGTGGGATAATTYGTTTTACAAATTAGGTGAATAGAACCATTTAGAAACTTTTATTAGTCTTGAGAGGGGAACAAAAAAAAATTTAAAAAGTGTTTTGCATTTTTTTTCTTCATTGTTTCTACTTTTGAAGCTCTTGGAGGAGGAACAAGATGACATAGATCACCCAAAAACATGGGGATGCCTGGGACAGAGGCCATGATTCAGTTTACCTCCTGCATCTGACAGGAATGGTGATGGATGGACTGAGCACAGAGATGTTTCATCACAATAAATGGAGATCTGCAGATATCTGGCTTGGCAGGGACTGTGCCTGGCCCCAGACTGGGGCTGACAGATCCGTGGGACTGCTGAAGTGAATGGATCTGTGATAAATTTACACCAAGTGCAAATGAGAATGGGGCTTGACTGAGTGTTTGTGAAAGGCAATAACAATGGTTTCAAGAAAAAGATGAGCTGGCATTTCTGATTGTTTGTATTACAACTCACTAATAGATGCACAGCTTTTAAGTCCTTCTAGTCAGATTATTTTGACAAGCCATTACAACAATATTTTATCATATTCTTAAGATTGGAGACTATTAAATAGTAGCACTATCACAATTAAAAATTTAATTAAGACAACTCTGGATCTAGCATATGGAGTCTTATGCCAGGAAATGAGCATCTGTTCACACTCATAGAATCACAGAATCATTTATGTTGGGAAAGACCTCTGAGATCGAGTSCAACCTTTGTCTGCTTTGCCACCCTGTGAACAGGAGCAGAGCACTGGTGCCACATCCASTCATTCCTTGAACACCTCCRAAACGGTTTAGCAAGGTTTTATAATCTTCACTAGCAATGAGCAAACCAGCTGACCCTCAGTACTTGTTCMATTTTAGGACTACAAAGTCTGTTCTATCACAGAATGTGTGATTTATGATGTTTTTTTAACCCTATTGCATTTTTTTCTATTATATTTCAGGATTCCCCCACAGAAGAGCATGATTGCAGGTGACAAAACTTACTGCAGCAAGCGGGGAGGACCTGAGCATTTTGCAGCACCGAGGTTGCATCCAAACTCCTTTGCAAGTGTCCAGYCCTCAAGGCTTTGCTTCCATCCTTTCCAGTGGGACCTCAGGTAAGAAATGGGTTTCAGGTTCTGTTGTTCCAGCTGGTGAAAGGATGCAGCATCCACCTGAGTGCTCCATGGCACAGAAACGATGGCCAAGGTCAACTTCTGCAGAGCTTCAATTGCAGCAAATTTGGACTATTTCATGCTGTCCAAACAACGTTTTTCTTTTCCCTTGGGTAGCTGCCTCATGACCATGAGGGATTTGGTCACTCTGGGCTGGACCCATTTTTAGTTGTTGATGCTGAGAATATGTTCTGGTGGAAAAGGTGGAAGGTAGGTGAGCTCATCTTGCTCTGCTGTGAGCTGACCACACTCGCCGTGTGTACAGAAGTTCTGTCTTGCTGCTCTCGTGTGCTTTGAAGKGTTTTTTCTCTCTGCACTTCACCACCAGAGCTGTGCTCCCCGAGTGCTCCCAAGCTCGCTGCTGTGTGGGTAAAAAAAAGCACTAAATGGGTATTCTCTGCTCAGAACAGGGTGATTCTGTGCTAAGCCCAGATATACATTTAACACAGGAGTTTTTTTAAAGTATGTTTCTCTCTAAGCCGCTTTAGAATAAATTTCTTCYAATGCCACTTAAAATCCAAATAAATATGCATTGGCAAGATTGCAGCTGCAGATTTGTAGCTATCTGCCTTCCTGGGATATCAAAGGCATGAGAGGAAAGAGTTTGGCTCAGAGGAAGGCAGGACAAGGAAGAAGGGATGCAAAGACATCAAACTAAGTGCAACTTTCTGAAATTAAATCCTTCAGGTCAAATTAGAAATGTATCTGTCAAGGTATTCTTATCACATATAGAACAGCTAATTTAAATACCATTATAAAAAGTTAATTAAGCATAATCTGCAAAAACCTGAAGTATAAAACTAAAGGACTAAAATTAATAGTGCAAGAATGAGATTCATTCAGTTTTAAGCTAATGGTTTTTACATGGTATCTTCTGTTAAACCACGGGCTCATTTGGGGACTGCAGGATGGTAAATTTTTATCAGGATTTAATTTTGTTTAATTTAGACCAGAGTTCTATAATAACATTTACCACGGAATACTCAAATTAGGTTAATTACGTGTGTCAATTTTTGTTCATAAATCATTCTTAAAAATAGACTTGGGACTCAAGGTGGGGAGCACACCACATTAGTGATAATGTGTTTTAGAGTGCTGGTTTTATTTGGATGCAGCAGAAACTGATGGTGCTGCTCATTATGTATTGGTGAAGACCATAAAGTCGTGAGTGGAAACAGCCTAAGCTTTGATGAGGTGTCCCAGGATCCAGCAGGGCAGGTTCTCCTGAGTGACCCTGAATCTAATCCATAGTGCAGGAATTCAGGTATCCCTTGGAAATGATGCATGGAGCACGSTCTGGCTGCTCTTCACAGTGATGGCAAGCAGCTTGTGTGGGAAAACCATCCCCAGTCGCTYGATATCACCTTTGCCAACCTTTTCCAGGGGCGTGGGCGTTGCAGGCAGTGTCCTCCAACAAGAGGGTAACAAGAGGGGGACCCTTTSAGCTGCAGGTGACCCCCACACTGACAGGTTGTCCAAATACTGTGCCTTTGGGAAATGAATCTCTCGTTGGGAGGTGTTTGTGCTCCTTGCTGACACAGGGTACGAGCTTCCCTGTGCGCTGGAGGGGTGTGCAGGCCTCCTCCTCTCTCCTCGGAGCAGATCACCTCGTTTGAAGGCGCGGCTCAGCCGCTGAGCGATCGCGGTGCGCTCGTCTGCCACATTATTTACGAACCTCGAGGACTTAGCAGCTAGAAAATGATTAGTTAAGGGACACCATAAATCTTAGCAGGGCCCACACGGCGAGCGCGCTGGCGGGAGCCCAAGCCTCGCAGCTGGCCGGGACACGTTTGGAACGCGACCCAGAAAAGGAGAATTTAAGTGGCTTTTGCGTTCTCTCAGCGTGGGAAAGTCACTGGTTTTACCCATGGAGCAGCCTGGGGCATTTTCAGAGCACCCCACGGTGCAGCTTGTGGCCTCAGGGGCTGCTCCAGAAGGAAGGGAACCCCGGGATGCCCTGGTCCAACAGCAACTTTGACACATTCAGGGGGCTGAGAGGAGGCTGGGGCATGACCAAGCTGGCAGTGTTTCACCAGAGAATAAACTCATCCTGATAAGCAAGTCAGGAAGATTGATAGAAAGGGGTAATAAAGCCAATTTAATGACCTGTGGTTGGAGGAAGAGATCTGATATATTTTCCTGATCCAACATAAAGGAATATTTATTTCCTCCCAGAACCTTCTCTGGCCTGTAGTTACAGAAGGGAGGTGTGGTGTCTGTCAGCATGATTTCTGCACTGGAGAGAATTCTTTCCAAGGGTAGCATTAAAGGAGGTGCCTCTGGATTGGGGGTCCAGCAGTCCTGGCAAGTACAGGGTGATTTTGTCAGATATGGCAGCTTCTGAGAGACCTCCAAGGCACATTCAGATTCTAACAGAAGGAGCTCAGTGGCTCCCCAAACAGTAAATTTGGTATCTGACATTCATCTCTCTATTGATTTATCTGTCTAGTTTATCTAATCAGCTTTATCACCTGAATCTTTTAAAATCTAATTTTATTTAAGCCACCTATGTTTTTTCTAACAATCCTACTGCTATGTGATTTTAGCAGGGAGGCTGGAATCAATAGATGAAATGGCAAAAAGGAAGAAAGATTGATTTTTTTAATATGATTTTATTTATTTTTAATTTCACATACTTTTCGCTTTATTCTTTGTCTTCAACATTGCTTTATTCTTAGAACACTAAGGACAGCTTGTTGATTTTTTTTTTTGCTTCTACATAAATCTGGAGTTGGTAAATGCTTCTACTTGATGGGACAGTTGCCAACACCCAGCAGAGGCCTGATTTGTCTGTGCTTTGTGGCAACTCCATGAACTGCAGCGATTCTGCAACACCCCTCGAGGAGTTCTGGCCCTAAGTGGCACACGCCTTGGGGGATGCTCAGAGAGTCAAGGTTTTCCTGGGATGGACAACAAGCAGAGCACACGTGGATGGGCACAGGGGCGTGCACAAAGTCAGTGTTTTCAGTGGGGTAGATGGGCACAGGACCATAAAGAGGGGAAAACAGGATGGGTGCTGCTGTGGCTGCACAGGACACAGCTCCTGGGGTGGGAGGGTGGGTGGGTGAGCCCATGGGAATACAGGGAGCTCATCATTTCAGGATGAGAAGCCAAACCAGTGGGAACTTGTGTCCCATTCACAGAATCACAGGATTGAAAAGACCTTTGAGATCACCCAGCCCAGCCTGTGACCCAACATCCCCTTGTCACCAGCCCATGGCACTGAGTGCCATGTCCAGGCTGTCCTGAAACACCTCCAGGGATGGTGACTCCATCACCTCCCTGGGCAGCCCATTCCAATGCCCAACCACTCTTTTTGGGAAGAAATTCCTCCTCATGTCCAGCCTAAATATCCCCTGGTGCAGCTTGAGGCTGTGTCCTCTCGTCCTGTTGCTGGTTTCCTAGGAAAAGAGCCTGACCCCCACCTGGCTGCCCCCTCCTGTCAGGGAGTTGTGGRGAGTGATGAGGTCTCCCCTGAGCCTCCTTTTCTCCYGGCTGAGCCCCCCCAGCTCCCCCAGGTGTGTGACAGCATGGCCCTAGCAGCCCTAGCCTGTCACACAGCCCCTCTGGGCTGGGGCTGAGGAGGGCAGGGACTCCCCTGGCTGGCACAGCCTTAGCACACACCATGAGTTGTTCTGCRCTCAGCAAAACAGACCCTGCTCCCTCTCTGAGGATGCTGCCCAGGGCTTTCTGCTTCCCCACCTTCTGCCTGTACGTCCCTGGAACATCCCATTTTCACCTGGGGGCAGGTTCTTCTGTGGCACAAACGTGGCCACTCTTGATTGATTCGGAATTGGGCGATTTTCTGTGCTGCTGTGGTTCCCAAATGACCTGAGAGTCAGGGAAGGGCAGGTGGGTGGCTCTCCTKGGGTAAGACCCCTGAAATTTGGAGGTGGGATCGCATTGTCAGGGACAGTGTTCAGATGCACTTCACTCTGGCTGGGAGCAGGAGAGCTTGGCTCTCACCTGCATTCTGAATTCCTGGAGAGCTTGTTCAGCTCCTGCCCAGCTCGTTGTTGCTGTTATTCCTGAACTGGTTCATTTGGAGTCTGTGCCTACACATCCTGCACACACCCCGAGGCTCCGAGGAAGAGCTGCTTAATGATGTTTACTCCTCTCAAAGACTCTTCAATTCAGCCAGCGACGGCACAACATGATCCAGTCTCGGAAAATGAGGGCTAAAAGCATTCAAACTGGAAATAAAAGGCCAGCTTTTTGACGGTGGGGGTAATTAATCACTGGCATAGTTCATCCAAGTAGTAATTTCTGTTTTCACGGAGCTGTTTGAGAAGGGCGAGTAATTCTCACTTAAAATATGGGAATGTCTCTCCAGTAAAACTCCTCTGTAGTAAAGGAACAGCTACCTAAGAAACATCAGGCCCCTATTCCAGCTCAGGGCTTTGTGCAGCGCACACAGATAGTTGTGAGTGCCTTGTGTCGGGCCAGAACATGAGCCAGACTCTGCTCTTTGTCCCTTTGGGTTTTTATAAACAAGGGGCAGGTTCTTTGCAGGTGCTGGCAGGATGTGCAGTTGAATTTTCGTTTTTGAAACCCCCACTCTCAAGACTTTTGTGCAGAATCCCTGAAGCCCTGCTATTTGTTAGAGCTTTCATTGTGGGAGACAAGGAGGTGTGTGCTCCTCTTGGCTTTTGCCATCAGAGATTTATGTTTGTGTTCACCGAAAAGCTCTTCGCTAATACGAATTGAAAGATTGTAGCATAAAAGAAAAATCTACTGCCAAAAGTTTTCTACCTTCCTAATGCCACTTCAGAACTGATACATTAATGTATTTACTTAAGAAACAGATCACTGTTTATGTTGTTTCTCACCTTCCCTTACCCAAACCTTTCTATTTTCCATTTTTTCTCTCCCCCTGTAGCACAATGCTGGCTGTTTGTCAGGTCCAAGGCTCCACTGCCGAAATAATACACTATTCATTGCTGGAATCATGATAATGGGGAAAAGATCAGCTCCTGCTGAAAGTGGGTTTGGCCTTGGAGAGTTGAGATGTTCTCTAATGAATGTGTTTTCTGTTATTTTTGAGAAAAGGGGGAAAATTAATTTGAAGAAAAATATTCCTTGGATACTGCTTATGTGTTTTCTGGAGGACATGAAGCTCTGGAACAATGCTGACATCCTAAGCAGAATCTCCAAAGATTCTGTGCAGCTRCTGTTCTCTTCCTCCCCTCCACCCTTTCTTGCCACTCACACTGAAAATCCTTGTTCAGCCTTCTGGGCACTGCTCAGGTTTCACACATCATTTTTTCTCTATTTTTTCAGTACCCCACTCACCATTCTCTTAATGTTTTTTTTTTATTTTGGAGCTGTTTTCCAAACTGTTCCTTACTTTTAGAGAGTAAACATAATTACACCTAAATTTGTTCGCTTTCTCCCTCACAATACTTGCCCARTGCATTTGTGTTTTGTACCTACCAAGAGAAATTAGATTTTATCTTTTCAGGACTTACCTTATTTACACTTATCTTTTCAGCTCTTGGGTGGTTCATACGTGCTCATTGCATGCAAAGTTCTGGTGTTTTATAGAAAGCCGTGAACAGTATTTATTAATTGGCTTACCTGCTGCAACTCATTTCACTACCAAATCTCAGGAGAGGCAGCTTCACTGGAGTCAAAATTCTGCTGCCCTCAGGAGCAGGAGAATTAAATCCCAGTCTGTCTTAACCCAGGCTGGGACTCTGCCTTTGTTATCAGCTTCCTGTGTTTTTAACTGGTGTGGAAATGATGTTTTTGAAGACACCCACGTGTGCCCAGTGTCAGTCCAGGAGACTCAGGAAAGAGTTTTCCATTTAGAGGTAGATCCGAGTAATGCAAGAGTAATGAGATCAATTTGTTCTGGTCTTTCACTGACTTTCTGATTACTTTTAGCTCTGGCTAGAATCCAGCACGGATAATTACATTCTTCCTACCTAATTCCCCCAGTAGTTTCAGTTGCATATGGCATTCTTTGGCTTCTGTTGTTTTTTTTGTTTGTTGGTATCTACTGAACTGTTCTACATTTCACCTCAGAACTGGCTGTGTTTCAAAAGCTCATGAAGTGTTTCATATTTTGTGTTGTTTATAAAGCACCTTGGGACTAACGTGGATTAAGGATCCCACCTGAATTGAAGAATATATTATTTCATTCCCTGACATAATTCATAACTCATAGAGGTTAGGATTTTACTAAATAYGTTTCCATGGAGTTGGTGGGGTTGGAAGGGAGSTCTGGAGATCAAATAGTCCAACCCTTTGCCTGGAGCAGGGTCAGCTGTGGGTGGATGCTCAGGATGGGCATGGATGTCCAGCGGGGTCTGAGGGACAAGCACAGGATGAGTTTTCTCCAAACGTTTGAAAAGGGAGGTGAATTGTGCTAAGATCGTCCTTCAAACATTGCACAGAGCTGTAAGACAAAGTGTCATTTAACCGAGTTCACAAACTATGAAACTGTCATAGACTATGAAATTGTCATTTTTTAGCCAAAAAATTGAGACATTTTCCAGCTTTCTCCAACAGAAGAAACACAAAATCTAGCACTGCAATGAAATATTTCAATACTACCACGGAACAGAATCACAGAAAGGGTTGGGTTGGAAGGGACCTTAAAACCATCCAGTTCCAACCCCCTGCCACGGGMAGGGACACCTCCCACTAGACCAAGTTCCTCAGGGCTCCATCCAAAGGGCCCTGTCAAAGCAGGACACTTCAACTGACCACATGAAAATGTTGAGACCTTGCAAAAAGTAAATTCTCTGTGTTGTTTTAAAATCTCAGATGTTCTCAGAATCGGGTAGAACCCACCCTTTTTTTAACCTAGCAGTGTTTTGAGTGATAAGTTTAAACTGCTTTTTGAATGAGATCTCAGCGTGAGGTGTGAATTTTCCTTTCCGGAGGTTCAAAGTCTTTAAAGCCCCATGTGCACGGCACTTCTTACTSTCCAGAAAAAAACCTTCCTTGCTGTTTGGCTAAGACAGGTGCTTTTTAAAGCATTTCACCTCCCTTGCCAGGTTAATGGCACCGTGTGAGTGGTGGCCTCATCCCTCAGGAGTGGTAATGGCTGGAGAAAGCAGTTACTGCCTTAGGGATACTCCCATTTGCCAGGGAATATCACCCGCTGCCACTCTGCCTTTATCTCCTGACTGAAGCCTGGAGATTTAGGCTTGGTTCTTAATAGCTTTGCCGTAATCCACACTTGTCACTGTGATGTGTATCTAGGAGGCAGGTATTAAGTATTAATAAACCTGCTATTTAGCTTGGATTGGCAAGGTGGGGAAAATTGAGATCCTTATTTGTCAAGGCATTTAAAAGCGTGTTAAAAGTCCCATTAAAATCAGTTCAACTGCTCACATGCTCAAAGATAAGGCTTTATCTAGACTGAGACCAGTGCTCAGTGCCTGACAGACTATAACCCTAAATATATTGTCTCTGTATTTCCACATGCTCTAGATCTGCACATTAAATAAATCAGTCATCCTTACAAGATTGCAGATTGTAGTCAAGCATTTAGYATCTAAAAGTCTTAACTTTTTCGTCTTGCACAAGCATCCTGAATCTGGAAGGTTATTAGAGGCTAAATAATTAATTTTGCTATGGCATAGAGTGCTCAGGGTCTGTGGGTTTGAATATCTATGTCTTTTACTGATAAAATACAACATGTGTTTGGACCGGGAAAATAYTTTTTTGCCGCCCTTCCCCTCAAAAAAAAAGAAAGGGAACACAGAAAATAACAGTATAATTCAAGAAGACAATTCAAAGAAAAAGCAGGTATTGCTGCAGAAGCGCTCAGTCACTTTCTAAAGTGACATYGTGCTTTTTCCACGCAACAGTAGATTCATCAGTCATTAAGAACTACACAAGTACCTGTTTGTTCTTTCCTCTTAAAAAAAAAACGTATTGCAGGCCAGCTGGAATATATGTGAGCCAGGATTTAATGGAACACTCCCCCAGCAGCTCATGTGAAAGATTTACTGGAGAAGTTCCCTCACTCATTCAGGTGGAGATCTCTGACTCCGTTTCGAGGCTGGAGTCATCAACAAGGCAGGCAYTGGACACGAGGCAAACGCAGCTCAYGGACCTGCAGCTGGGCTGGGGAATTCAGGAATCACGTGAAATGCCTGGGAACAGCTGCCCAAGCAGAGAGTCCAAATCCCATAAATCGTGCAGCAGGAGCGAGGGAAGGGGATGAGCCATTGCTGATGGGGTTTGAGTTGCTGACTCACCTCCTCGTGCGCAGCCCCGCTTTGGGTTTGGACTTCTATTAATTTTATTATTTGCTGATGTGTTTKGAACGCAATCCCTGCAGATAATTGTATCATGAAGCAGCAGTGCAGTGAATCCAGTGAAATCCCACACAGCCCATGATTGGGTTCTGAACCAAATTTTCCCAAGATTGTGAACTTAGGGTACCCCTTCAGGGAGATCAATAATTTAAACATCAGGTTTGTCCTTGAATACTGATGTTAAATTAGCGTTTTCTGAAAAGTGCCAGAAAAAGTCTGGAGCCTGAAAAATATGGTAAATTAATTGAAAATGAAAACTGCTTCCTCTTAAAGCAGAAAAATTTCTTTGCTTTGTTCAGACCTTGTGCCTGTAATTTTAATTTCCTGCTTTCCAACCAAACTGTATTATCAGAGTTTTGAGTCTACTGTGCTTGGCTGTTTGTGGTGAAGATAACACTTCCTGACCATACACTTGACTGCAACAAAATAGCTAAAGCTAATAAATTTGAATAAGGGGAAAATTAATGATGTTATTTACTGCTTCTCATTAAGGACATTAAAACAGATGTGCATCAAGGAAAAAAAGATTAATTAATAGAGGCCAACAAGTGCAACATTTAAAATGAAAGCAATTTAAAAATATTTAGTTGTGAATAGCCTATAATGGAATATTTAATTAAAAAAAAAAAAGGTAACCAGTTAAAAAAGCGTGGAAAAAATGAAATTAAATTACGATCAACCTGATGACTCCCAGCAATTAAAAGCCCAAACTGTGGGTTGCATCTGCTTAATAAATATTCCGTCACAACCAGGAGGTGCAATAATTTGAATGACGTGGKTTTAAGAATTCAGCCATCAGCTTCCTGGCTCTTTCTCAGTGCTCCTCATAGAAAGGGAAAAAAATCTATCAACTTATTCTGGTTGGATGRCTTTGTGTTAAACAAGAAGGGTTTCAGCTCTCTGGTAGATGCTGGGGTGGGCTTAGGGAAGATATCGAGCTYTACATTTTATTGATAATAATAACTTTCCTGAGGGAAGCAGAATGACATTAAATTGTGGTACAGGTGAGTCTGCAGTGCCCCTTGGATGGGTGGTAATTAATGGCACGAACAAGTTTCTGGTTGGTGCTTTGCAGGCAGTTTGGTGCAATAGAATTGGGCAGGGGGGTTACGGCCCATATTTGAGAAGTATATTTGAGAGCAACAGCTCTTCCACGAGGCCTGCATTAGTTGTGGAAATCCATTTCTTCCTGAGGGTAAGCCTGCAATATAATCAGAAACTTTCAGGCTATTTTACACAAAATTTTCTGTTTATGGGTCTTTTTTTCCTCTTCCCTGATCTTGGACAGGAGGTTGGGGTCAATAAACTTGTATTTCTCTTTTCYGCTGTCAGTCCTTTGGTGCTGAGGAAGTTTTGCTTGTTTGAAGTTTTTAAAAATTTTGGTTGCATTTTTCAACTTTCTATTCCATGCATGTTTTCCAATTTGACCTCGCRGAATTATGGTATTAAAATTCCCACAATGGGACAGTTTTTGATGTGGCAGTTATGAAATCTTTATTACTGAGGGGTTACGCTTTAGCAATTGGCACTGGAAAACATTCCTTCAGGTAAAGAGTGTCTCTATTTTTCCACTCTTATCTCTGTGATAATGAATAATAATAAATGTTGGCTCACTCTGCTTGACAGAAGCATCCCCATCCCGTCGGGAATGCTRTGTGGGAGCCCCATTGATGCCAGTGGGAAGTTCATCCCTTGCTGTGTGAGCTTCAAMCAAAGCCCAGGTTCAGGAGAACTTCCCTGTCCGTGCAGGCACTGAGTGGACTTGCACTTAACCACAGAAAAATCATTTTATTTGCAATGTCTGAGACCTCCCTCTAGATCAAACTCTCACAAGTTATTAAATATTTAGCTGAATTTTGGGTCTGGAGAATGAGAGAGCTGCCAGAGGTTTTGGTGGTGCTCAGCCAGGTACCAGCTGTGGAAGGTGACAGGAGAAGGGTGACATCCTGCTCGAGACTGTCTCAGTGAATTCCCACTGCTGTCAAAACCACCAAGTCTTCCCTCTGCAGTTTCAGCCGGAAAGAAACAAATCTCCAGGGCTTTGAGAGTGTCTGTAGCTTATTTCTTCTTATTGGGGTAGGAATAAACACTTTGAAGGAGTAGTTTTGACAGGTAAGGTAACACCACTGAGTGATGGTGTAAGGGGGTGGATGGCTGGAGTTTGTTTTCGTTTCCTTCCCTGGGAAGAATAGGGAGAGAGGTTAGGAGAAACAAGGGAGCTTTTAAAAATAACATCTAATATGAGATTCAGTATACAGCCTCAAATCCTTATGATATATATATAATTCAAAGTAAACAAAGCCGACATGATTCACAGTGTTCAATAACTGCAGTGCAAGGTCAATTAGCCTCGGTACAAACTGCAAGCGCTTGCAGACGTAGAATAGAACTCCTAAAAAAAGCAGCTCGTGGGCAGATCGAGCAGCATAACTCACACGTGCATGCTTACCAGCACGATTTCCGAGTTAATCCCAAGACTTTCTGAAAAGTTTGGGACCCAGAAGCAGAAAAACAAGTCGCTTATTTTGAGAGAGCGGCACCTTCCGTTGCTTTTCTCACTCCAGTGCCTTTAACCCATTGGGACTGGGACAATGTGTGTCCAGGCTGTGTCCCAGCTTTTGTCAGACCTTGGGAGTGAGTTAACAGGTGGCTTTTTCACCCCATCCYCGTGCATTTTCCACACTTGCTCTGCAGTTCCCAGTGTGGAGTCACATTTCAGTTTGGATGCCGCGCCAGGCATCGATTGCTGCACACAATATAATGGCAATTACAGTAATTATTATGGTCCAGTTCCTGGGCTGAAATCTCGGGAATCTGAGAGSAAGGGCGGAAAATACACGATTTTTGCTGGTTTGCTGGTTTTATTGCCTATTGGAAGGATGGGAGATTTCTCTTTCAGTCTTAATTTTGGTCAGAACCCAATCACAGCACAGGAGCTACGAATGGCTGAGCAGTATCAAGCATCAATCTTTGTTAACAGTTTATCAGTGGTAAAAACAACCCCCCAGTCATGGATTTGAGCTGGAATAATATTGGGATCGAAGCCTGCCCGCGGTGGAAACACAAAAGTAAAAGAAATTGCTATTAACWTTTAGAGGGAACGAAGAGCATGCGTGTAGGCATGACATGGATCCATCAGCCACTGCAGCAGGCATTCATTTCRCTTTTTGCAACACTTGGATAACTCRGATATAAGCCTGGTGTGGAAAATCACATGCACATCAGTTTAACCCTGGCTGCTAAAATGGAATAGCAATTCTTTGCAGCACCTCAATCAGCTGGGATCAGGTTATTAAATGCAGGCTGGTGGTGCCACGAGCTGCTCTGTTGCACAAACTGGTACATTTAAAAAATGAACACATCTCGTGTCAACATCTATTGGAAATACCCAAAATGGTTTTTTTTCAGCTATCACTTCTCTGTGTGTTTATGAATAAGTTTATGGGGTTTTGTTCTGTTTTTGGCAGAAGGGAGTGGACTTTTTGAACATCTGCATTTCCGTGAGGACAGGATTTCAGTCATCCCTGGGGAATAGAACACATCTATTATTCCATCCAGTACGAGCAAAGCTGGGGGTGTTGTTTATGGCAGAGAGGGAGTAAGTGTGCAGTGCTTTGATTTAGGGCCRTGAGAGGAGGGGCTGGGGGGTCTGAGGGCATATTTTATTTTGCAGAATTATTTCAGGGTAGAGAGAAGGAGAGGAGCTATTCCAAACCGAGTCTAACTGTAGCACTAACTTCCAGTTCTAATTTAYTGCACAGTTCAACTGAATATTTCACTATGAAGATACCAACGAGCTGGATCTTCATCTTCTTGAAGGCAGTAGAAACACATGTCCACAAAGGCCAGTGCCCATAGGAGCTGATTTATTTGGTGAGGGAAGGAGGTGGAAAAGAGAGGTAAAGGAAATAATGAATAATGTTGCCAGATTTTGCCCTCTAGGTCAAGTAATTACATGAAAGCCTTGACTTTCTATTTTTCTAGCTGTATCTCTAATTATCTTTTACTCATTTAAGTATGTTTGTGTTCATAACCATGAAAGCCTTAATCTAGAATATAAGATCATAAGTTCATGGTACTGCTCAGGAACTAAATTAATGCATTTCAGCATTGCAATCGCTGTATATGTATAAAAATACATCCTTTAGATAGAAACCTGACTTAGAGCCTTCTGAGTTCTCAGTTTGGCAACAGTTTAATAAGTTTAGGATGAAAGCACCTTTTTGGAGGTTGAACCCTGAGCTGTGCCCCAGCTAGCCCAGTGGGGTTCCCATTTAACCAGTGCCTGCTGCCAAAGCCTCTGAGGACCTGCTCGTGAGAGGTGTCCAGAATCTTCTGCTAGCTCAGTGCCAGGAAAAGGCATGCAAAGAAATGCTAAACACCTCCCAAAACTGAGCTCTGAGAGTGACTTCAAAAGCCATCACTGAGAGGCCCCTCTGAAAAGCACTGGGGACTCAGAGGGCTGGGGCTGGGGGAGGGAAGGAGGCAGAGCAGGAGGAGTGTGTGCAATGCCAACAGAAACGGGAGCAGGAACGCAGCCAGGAGGGGAAGCTCTGAGAGCGAGAAGAAATAAAAGCTTGATCTTGCTATGTCAAAGAATAGAAGAGTCAATGAGGAGATCTGAGAATTTCTATAGACTGCCCTATATTCAAAGACTTTAAAAAAAAATAAGGTTTGGTGGGGGGTTTTTTTAGCATTTATAACATTATATGAGACAGAGAAGATATAAAAAGTGTTTAGGCACGTATAAAATAAAAATATTTAAAATTAAATCAAAACAGCACTCAAGGTCCTTCTGAAAAGCAGCCCACCACCCCCGGGGAAGAGGCCAGGCTGAGTTTTATGATCTTATCCAAGATGAATAAAATTTCAGCATTTAAGCACGGCTCAGTGGCAATTCAGAGCAGAAGGGCAGTGGTTCCCACTGTGAGAGGGACAACAGTCGAGGGACAGGGACCTGCACAGCCCTGGGAGAGGAGCTGAGCCCAGAACCAGAAGATCCCCTTGGCAAATCCCACRAAGCTGGATCCCTCATTAGCATTCCTTCACTCCCCTTCTGCCATCGACATTTCTGATCCCAAGGGAGTTATAAGGAAACAACACACTGCAAACTGCCCCAGCTTGGTTACTGTTTTTATTGYTAATCCTGTTTGGAAGGAATTTGTGCTTGACCTTTAACTGGGTGAGTTTACAGTCAGGTCTCAAGGAGCTGACAATTAGCAGCTAATCAATAAAGAGCATCGTTGGCTCAGCAGTGCCTTTCCCGGCAAGGTTTAGGTTTTTACTGGTCTACAAATATCTGTTTAGGTCGTATCAATGCTCTGAAGGTGAGCAGAGTGTAGAGGCAGAAAGCATTGCTGATTCTGCTGTGCTGCCCACCCCAACCAGTCAGATGCAGGTAGTAAATGTTTCTTTCATATCTCTTGACTTGTTTTCACTTGCCTTAGAGGGAAACAGGCTTTCCAGGCTGTATTCCTGCACTTTAGCCTCTGAAATCCAGCCCTGTCTCAGGGAGACTGAGCGTGAACACTGAATTCTACCAACATCTCACATTTTAAAATGAAAATCTTATTGTGGCAAATGGTAAAAATTACTTCCGCACCATGCAAGTGTCATCATGACATCATTGTGTTCAAAAAAGGACAATGAACAGCACTGGGGGATTTGAAAAAATCTAGAGCTTGAGCTCATGTGAACTCAATGGAAATCTAGGGCAGTTTTTGTTTGGCAGGCCCCAAACTCTCAGTGCCTGCAGTCTGGATTTCTCTAAGCTGATACTTTGATGATAATTGTCCCCAGAAAAACCTCCTACCTCAGAAGGTGTCTCTGAGTGTAGAGCTCCCAAAAGGGAAGGAACACTGGAGATGCTTGCAATAAGTTCTCAGAGAGCTACTGGTGAGGATAAACAACTTTGTCTTTAAATTACTTGGTGCAAACCACTACCAAAACCCTTTCTGCACGATGAAAATGTCCCTTCTCTCCCATGTGGTCTGATATGTGAAGCACAGGTTTGATAGACTGTTGTTTATTGGTTTTAAGCCAGCCCATAATTGAACATGGTGTATTGCAGTTTTAGATGAGAGGTCAATCTAATTGCCAAGTAATTGTCTGAAAATTACAGGAACAATAAAACACAAAGTTGTACAGTTTGTAACATACAGGTTCAGGCTGCTAAGAAATGTTTTTGCATTTAATTGACATTTAACAAAATAATTACAAGTCCTTCAGGATAATTAGAATACACACTGTATTTGCAAAGTGCTTGAAATACTAGTTGACCTTTAGTAAGTGTGTTAATCAATAACAAACATATCGCTTGCTATTATGCCAATGAATGCCTGTGTATTTCGCTCAGATGCTTAAAGGTGAAGGTTAAATCGTGTTAAATCACTGCCCTGTCAGGATGGGCATTTGGCTCTGAAGWGTTGCTTCCAGAGAACACATGCAAAATATCCCCTGAATGCCCCAGGGACCTGGCTGATGCAGTTTAGGGCCTGGTGCTCCTGTGAGTTGCAGTCATGGGACTCATTCCCAAGATGCAGAGTGCTGGAAAGGTGATCCCTCTTTTGTCTCCCCCAAAATGTTAATGGATTGAAGTGTTCTGTGCTGAGTGGTGGTTCTCACTCAGTGTCTTCCGACATCCAGAGAAATATAATGACCTTGGATATAAGGCTTCTTTCTCCAGAGAGATTAGTATCTTCTCCCAAGACAGAGGTATCATGATGGTTTACATGTACTAACAAGTTAATACAATCATGGTTAGTGTGGAGTTAAAAGATACTTATGTTGTGTTCTGCTTTTCTGTCACACTTGCTGCAAGCTCTCAAAGGCAAGAAGTGGAAAAGGGCGGCACTTGCAATCAAAAGTAGATAAAAAACAAGAAAAGGAGAGGAAATACTGTTTTTCTTTCTGCTCTTTCAGTAATTTTTCCAAGATGTTATCTCTGCAAAGAAATCTATTCCCAACACCAGTGATCTAAGAACAGAACAGCGACTCGTATGATGTAAATCAGCATTGCTCCACTAAGCTATAACTGTTCTATTATGTTCAAGGGCTGATCAAATGTATTTGAGAAAGGTGCAGTAAATTAATATGGCCATTCTCTCTCTTTTTCAAGAGTAATATTCTTCTGACTTTGCATAAAGGTCAATGAAGTGTTAAATTGAGGGTGATTAAATACATAGGGTGAAGGAAACGATTCTGAGAGCAAGAATCAGGGAGAAGATATGAATGAGGATGCAATAAAAATAAGGTAATCACTGAATGATGAAAACACCTTCTGAAACGCAGAGCCCAAAGCTGGAGTGACACATGTACAGGGGAACTATCAAACAAAACTCTTTCCTTGCCAGATGATTGAGGTTTCTATACAGTCCTATGAAAAGCATTTTGTAGTTTTCAGTATTGGCACTGTACCTGGAACTCATATACTYAGAAATGTTAAAGAAGGCGTTGAGTCAAGTAACTCAAAACTGCTTTTTAATAGTATTACCCCCAGGCCCAGAGCTTCCAGGAAAGTTCTTTTTCATAACCATCTGCTTATCTAAAGGCTTCTGTTCCTGCTCCTGCCTTTACATTGCTATCACGATGCMACGAGGCAAGATGCTTATCTTAAATTTGCTAAGGACATGCAAATCAGATAGGGTATTTTCCAAGTAATATGTAAATTATAACCATTATAAAGCAATTTTTGTTCAGTTTTTGTGGGGAATAGATTTGCTGAGGAAATAAGGAGCTCTGTGTTGTGTTAAGAGCCCATGGAGTTCCCAATTAACACTGGAGCCATTCAGGTCTGCAGGTTCCCATGGTGCTCCTAACACAAGGTTATGACAAGGTACAATTCCTCACATTCACTTGTAGTATCTGTCCTTTGCATTCTGAAACATGACACAGACGAGAAATCAGACCATCAATATCTACATTACCCAGGTGAAATAAAGCCTTATTTTGCAGATATTGTCTGCTGAATAAAACATTGCTCCCAAGTTGTAATCGAATTCCCCAACAGGTAAACAGGGAATTCTGCAATGGAGCTGATGAAACTAAAGTGAGACTCACATCAATAAAAACTGTCCCTAAAATATTCTTAAAGTGGAGCAGCACACCTTGGGTTTAGAATACACAGGAGTGTAGATTTATAGTCAGTGAGAAGTCGATGATGAGAAAGTTGAGAGGTTTTATGAGCCCTGAGGCAACGAAATGCTGAGATATCAGTCAGGCCATTTGAAAGAAAAGCCCAGAAATCACTCTCAAAGAGGGCTGTTGATTTTCCATGTTAATAATTGATAARATCATGTTCAGACATCTCAGCTGTAGATGCAGCTGCCAAAAGCTGTGAAGCTGCATTAATATATCCTGCACTGCTTTGATGTGCAGATTTAGAGTGTCACACACACACACACTGAAGTGTTTTATGCAGAAACAAGCTACTAATGACCCATTCATGAAGAGGTCCCAGTGACTTGATCTTTGTGAATCACTGGTGTGTGAGATGGAGCACAGGCCTCCAGGTGACATTTCTCTGCACGGTGACTCTACAGTTTTCCTTCCTGCTCAGAAATGGATCAGATTGCATTTGCCTTTTCTGAGCTTATGGGAGTCCCATCATTCCCATTTCCTTAACACAGCTTTGATACAGCTGGAAGAACAGCTAGAGTGGAAAAAGAGGAAATCCTGTTATCTGTTGGCTGGAAAATTTGCCTAAGGAGCTTGGATTTTTTTTTCCCCCATAGCTTATAAGTTTCCTTCATGTTCTTTTTGGCAAATTATTGATGTTGAGGACCATGTGACTGCCACGGACCAAAGTGTTGTGAGGCTGCACGGGAAAATATTGTTGAATAAAAAGGCAACTGAGAGTAAATTAACCATAATGGGAATGCAGCATCTAATTCTTCCTTGCACTGCAGATGCAGTGACTCAAGAGGAACAATTTCTGCAGTCCCAGATGAAATGGTAGACAAGAAAAGCTGAAGGAATTTAGTATTCCAGAAATAGATCAATGGCTGCTTTAATATGGCTTCATGTCAGGTTTCTGTTTAGTTTCTACCTAGAAGCTAAACCAGAAAAGACAAAGCTTCCTTTACAATCCTTTGGAAAGAAATGYCTGTGTATTGAAAAAATGGAGCAGTTCCAGCAAAGCGAGGAAAAGTATTGAACGAGGCTTTTTCCCAAATTTTAAATGTCCATCACTATCAAACTGTGTAATCTGCTACAAGAGCCAAAGGAACATTTACAGGCATTTAGTTCATCATATTCAGGGTTGTTCTTTTTTGTCTATCTAAAGTGAAGAGTTATAGTCTCAATTTTTTTTTTTTTTTCTGAATTGTTCCCATATTCATACTGAGTYCTGAGGGGAGGGCTTTCCCTGCTTTCTCCCAGCAAAAGTACCAAACCTGCAAACAAAGGGACAGTTTCCTTTTCTAAATGTCTCTGTTACCATGTACAATTTTTATTAAGTTACAAGAATTAAGTTCAAGCTATTACCCTGCATTCTGATAGTCTGGGGTTTCTAAAATGTAACAGTTCCTGTGYTGGTTCTGACCTTCATTCACTGAGATCTATAATTGTAATAAATCACGAGGTAACACAGGGTTCAGATTAATGCAARCTGATGCCTTCTGCAGTAATTACTGGTGCTAGAAATATTCTACTCAACCACCCACCACTGGCTTGTTACCATTGGTGATTTTTTTACCTCCTTTATTTGCACTGTCATAGTTCCTCCTAACATATATTCATAGGGAGACTTCAACATCAAAAGATTTGGATAGTAGGTCCAAAATGTAAATATCTGGTAAATTGACTTGTTGTTGATATTCCTTTCGTCTCTTGTGTGTAGGGCATAGCATAGACCATGTGCTGTTTGATTGCTCATGGGTAGTGCCAGTGTGAAACCACAATTAGCTGTTTACACTTCTGTCTTGTGAGTGATTTGCATCTTGTAGAGTGTTTATGTTTTCTTTTAAAAACACCCTGTGATCTGTTTTCCTCCCCACTCCAACAGCTGCTCGGGAACACCCACCCACCCTTCCTTTCTGTGCAAATGGCAATCGCCTCGTCTCTCATTTGGGCTTTCAGAGGCTCCTGGAGGCAGCAAACAGAGCTCACATTGATTTCAGCAGCAGTCACGGATCAGAACCAGTGCCAGGCTGTGCTGGGCACCCCCTGTGCCCCTAAATCTCAGACCTGGTGGTCCCTTGTCACACAGGAGCCACTTGCTGAAATAGCTCCACTGTTTTCAGGAGTGTCACACCCACAGGAAGAGACCCAGCACTTTTMCAACACCTTCAGACAAGCAGTTGGTGCCTCCCCTTGCAGCTGGAGTCACCATTTTTCACCCTGTGGCGTGGCTGGTGCTGGAATTTTCAGCTTTGGAATTTTCAGGACAGAGAGAGAGCAACAGTGTGTGGCTGCAGCCTCCCTTTAGCTGGAAAAACTTGGCTTTTCATAAACTCAGCCCCAYGGCCCCACAGTCTGGAAACAGAACACTGGGAGCAGTGCCACAGGGTGCAAATTTACTTTAGATAGAATAAATAAAGAAGTAGAACCCAAGCAGGAAATGTTTTGTCTTCTCTCTCCGTGGTAGCACAGGCAGTGCTTTGACATTTGAAGAATCTATTTGCTGATGATCTGGCAGAGTTTGGGGTCTTGGCAGCTTTTGGAGACTTCAACTTGTGAAATACTGAGGAGATTCAAATACACGTGTGGGGAATTTTTTTGCAGAGATTGATCTACTTAATGCCCAAACCATTTAATAGAGTAATGTTGGTGTGTATGCAAACACGGCACTTTGATGAGTTTTTAAGTGAATTTACTAAATAAATAAATTCACTTTTTGAGTTGTAACATAGGTTCTGTGGGTTTTTTGTGTGTGAGCTTTTGTTTGGGTGACACAAGGCAGCAGAGTGAACYGAAATAAGCTATTCCTGAGTCCAAATTACCCTTATTTTTAGTATTTACACTGTCCCAAGCTCCAGGACAAATCTATTTTACAATATAAAAGAGAGTGAAATGAAAAGTTTGTTYCCTGCTTTGCATGTTAAACTCTTAGTTTAAATTCTGCCTTTTCCACATGGCATATATTAAAATAAATGAAAATATATTAGGTCTGATTCTCCTCTCAGCAAGACAGATTTCCCAACTGTGCAATTCCAATGCTTGCAATAATGGCTTCGCTAGCTCAAATTGCATAGAAGAAAAGAAAAATCGAATCACAAAATATTTGTGTTTAAAAGTGTACAAGAAACAGGCTAATGGCTCACAAGGATGACTGRAGCAATGCAATAGCCCATGAAGTGKTCTTTGGCGTGACTTTTTACTTGTTTATTTAGTGATCCTGTCAAAGCAGAAATATGGGTGGACCTTCCAAGGTTCTGGGCTATTCAGAAGTGTCTTTTCAGATCTTCCACGAGGAAAGCATTTATTGCAGTTATTTTGGTGACATTCTGCGGAACTGTAAATTATACTGGAGTTATGTCAAAGGCATGCTCAAATAAAATTACAGAAAATGAGACACGAAATGAAAAGCTCAGCCTTTCCGGCTGTAAATCTGCAGGCTGCCGGGAGAGCTCCTTTATGGCCAGCAGATGTCAATGTGGTGATAAACCAAAGCTCAGTGGGAGCCAAAGCCAAGCCTGGCCCCGTTGGGAATGAAGGCAGAGCAGCCACTCCCATTCCCAGCGCCAGACCCAGCCMCGCTCTCTCAGCAGAGTGGAGCACTCATTTAATTTCTTCGGACAGCTCCTCAAAAGCTGGTTTTGTTTGCYCACACCCTGTCAGCACTGATTTAACTGCAGTTAAAAACGCTTCCTGACTCTTATGACCTAGGACACCACTTGGCTTTTCCCTTCCCGTTTCTCCTCACCCTCAGCTCCTGCGAACACGATGGTCTTTCTCTCCACCCACGTGCAGAATAACTCGTGTAGGCTTTTGCACCGATGCTTTCCTCCAGCGCTTGTCAGATTTCCTCTCCACACTTACCCAGGGAACTCCCTGTTGTGCTGTTCGTTGTGTTCCATGTTATTTCAAATAGTGGATGTTTCAGGGATGTTAATCATGTAGGAAATGGCAGCAATGGGTGGTGGTTAACACTTTGTAGGTGGATAACTTGTCCTCTMAGTAGTTCTTCTATTTAGTCTTTTACTGTCATGTTTGAACACTCTATTGATTTTCTTTAAGTTCATCATCTTGTTTAGCTGTTTTTTTACTGTACATGATGTTTGAGTATTGCTATATTGATTTCCCAACAAGACGTTTTMGTTTCAAAATATTAATGACTCTAAGTACTGGTACACATGTTTTTTTGTTTCATAAAATCATTCAACAGTGGCCAAGGAATAGAAAACCCTCCTGCTCTCCTTGCCTTTGGTTTGGAGTCATTAATCCGGAGCACTGGTTAGCAGCAGATTTCTTCCCATGAAGAAGATCAAAGAGTTCCAAAATCGATTGGGAAGTTGTTGTCTGTGTAAGATGTCTGGAGTTGGGGGTGTGGGCAGCTGTCACCTCCCTGAGGGGTCACTGCCCACAGCAGCTCAGAGCTGGTCTGCCCCAGACACCCAAGCATTGTGCTGAGAATTGTCACCTCTGCYCAGGTTGGAGTGGCTGGAGCAGTGATCCCATGTGCTTTCCTCTGGCTGAATGGCTTCATGCCACTCTTTGCAGTATTCATGGAAAGTCTAGATTTGACTCAAAGTCAAAAAAAAAAAAAAAAAGGAAATTATATTTTGATTTTATCACCCCACATCTGTAGCTCTTCCCTTAGCAGGGCTTCTGCTTGACTGAGGCAATTTGTCATCTCCTGGAGGTGGAGATACTCAGTGGACTTTCTCCAGCATTATCYATTATCCTCTCCCAGGGCTGTGAGCCCTGTGCTGGGGCTCCCTGGGGAAGAACTGCCAATAAACAACCATTAAAGCAGCAGTAGACCCCCCCTCTCGTTTCTGCTTCCCTTACTGCTGATCTCTGCTTCCTGATAAGAAAGCGGTCACATGCACACAAAGGAGCTGTTCCCCACTGTTGAATATTTCATATGAGTTTCCTGTTGAAAGATTGATTTTTTGGCACAGCTCTCTGACTTTATTTGTTGTCAAGATGCACATTCACACTCTGTTTTCAAAATGTAAATGTGAATATTTGCTCTTTTGTCAGCGTTGGAGAGCTCTGACTGTGCCATGTCATGAGCCCTGTTTTCTGCAGGAATCTGAAACTTGCAAGCAAAGAAATGTTCAGGTTGAAATTGCTATTCAGTTCAATCCTCTTGAGAGCTTCTCACACCTCTCCATGTAAGGTTTGCATAAATTCTTACAGTCTTAGACCAACCTTTGGCAATTCACACAGGGCAGTAAGAACYATAAGTTGATACAATACACTATAGGAGGTACCCAGACTAAAATAAGATTTTTATACTGGTTTATCTACACCAGTAATTGTGCATCTTGAGATTTTTTTTTTTTATACCTACACAGTACAGTTGTGGTTTAGCATAATAACATATTTCCATTACAATACAGAGATTTTGCACAATAGTTTGTCTGACACCAGCTGTCGCAAGGGACGGAACCAGGGGAAATTCTATTGCTTCATTKTATGAACACCAGACTCCTTTTTTATTAGAGTCTGATAAGTGCACTAAGCCTGCAACCTTGGGAAGTTCGGGAAATATATTTCACTTGAATCACACCCAGTGTATGAGTTTTATTTAATTATTGAAAGCATCAGTCAGGGGGATGTGTTTGTTTTACCCATTGTCAGCACCAGTGCTGTCCCATACAATTGAGCCTCGGAGGGTTCCTTCAGAAGGTCACAGAAGGGACTGTGACCTCCCAAAGATTTTGTTCTTGGTGTGTGAATTCCTGGCGTAACAACTCAGATACATAATTTTTGWCCTGGGATTGCCCATCATGCCGCTGGTGTCCCTCTGTCACTGTCCAGGGACCCCAAAGTGTTCTCAATTTGCCAATGTCCTGCTGAAGGTTTCTATAAACTCCCTTCTAGGTTTTGTCCTGGCATCTGGGAGGAGCAGAAGGTGTTTCCTGTGCTGCCAGGACAGAAGCCCCTGGAGCAGGGAGCTGAGCTCCAGGAGGGCTAAACCAAATCATTCTGAAGTGCTGCTCCTGCTGAAGGAGCATTCCCAACTTACGGAGCTCTAATCGAGCGTAAAGTCATCGGGACTCACTAATTTTCCAATGATATTTTCAAGGGTATAACGTGCACCTCAGCAGACTCCTCATGTGACACTCGCCTTCATTCATCCAACCCAAAGTCGGGAAAAGGGGAGGACTCGGGATCAGGGCAAGACCAGGGGCACAGCGGCTGCAGAGGTCATTAAGGTCATTAACTAAACCTGCTSCAAACCTGCAGATCAGTTTGTAACTCAGCACTGCTGATTCGGGGGAGGTTTGCTTTCTGAACAGGTGGTGTGGTGGTGAATACCATAAATCATCTTTTTTTTCCAAAAGAAAAAAATTGCTTTATTATTTTGTCTCTCTGCCGAATGCCCCTGCTGGGTGCTGCCAGCCCAGCAAAGCTCTCCCCAAAGCTCCTCTGGGATGGGGCACCCACCAACCCCTCAGCTCAGCCCGTGCAGCAGTGCTGCCTTCAGCCACACGTGCACGGTGGCACCGTGTCATCCCCCCCGCAGGAAAGTTAGGGACTTGTTTGTCCTCAATTAGTCCTCAGCTGTTAACCATGGATTATTTTTTTTTCCTGGTAGCTGTGTGGAACCTGGGGGGCAATACCCACTGGGATCTGTCTGCTGACTTAGATGGAATTTTAGTTCCAAATATATTTACTGTCACTTCTTTTATATGGGCCTTGTAAATCTTTTCATGTAGAAACAGTGTGGAACTAAAGGTCTAAACTCTCCCTTTGATGTCAGTAAGAACTTCCTGCTTGGCTGGGTTGCTCTATAATATTATACATCTACTGGAAATAAAAAAAAAAAGACCTCGATAATGGGTTGTTAGAAACTTTATAGGAATTTTTAAATTAAACTTGAAGTGAGCATATTGATATGCTGGCATAATAAGCTCTGCTGTAGGCTTGTGGAAACATGCATAAATATGCATAAATGATGAAATCAAAAGTAAAAGTTATCTAGATATTCCCATCTGTGTGCAACAGGTTTGTAATTCAGCTATATGTGTGATTTAAATCTCAAACGAGCTAAGGGTGCCATATGGTTTCACTGCGTACCCAAAACATTGCAGCCCTTGCTGAGGAAATAGTATTAAGGAGATTTTATTCTTGGTTTATTGCAATGTTTCTTCTGAGTGGTGAATACATTTTGAGCTGCCCTGGAATGCAGGCATGTTGTGCTGTCAGGAATAGAAACTGATAAGTTGGTCTATTCCTTATATGTGAGAGCCACAAGGGAAAAACCCACRAACCAAAACAACCCATCCTTTTGGGGGTGGTAACTGTTCTGTGTCCAGCTGGTGCCTCTCCCCTGACTCTCATCAAGTCTGGCATTTCAAAGATAATCACTGAGAAGTGTACAGGATATTTATTAATTTCTGATAAGCACATTATGAGAATCATCTCACTTGGTCAGATCCTTTTGTCTTGACATTTTTAAGGTTGTTTCCAGAACCTTTCCAGATTTCAAGGTATGCAGATTTTTATGTAACACCCTAATGGTTTCACATATAAAAATCATTAATACTTTTATATGTTGATCTTCATGATTTTGTGCATATAATGAGATTAGTCCTGCTTTTCCTTCCTTACTGTGAATCCTGAGAGCATCAAGAACATAGTCTGATAAAAATGTTCTTGTTCCAAAGACACAATGGTCTTGTGCAGTGCCACAGAGCTCAGTGCAATTCCTAAACTAATGTAGGTTCACAGCAAAAATGTATTAACTGAAGATTTTCCAAAATGCTGATTTCACACTAATATGAATTGATTAACACTTAAATGAGGGAGATGATAATTTTGTGCATTGGGGCTCTGATGTTTACACTGCATCATATGCTGTGTGGTTTATGCCATCTCTAACCACTCTCTATATTTTCTGTCCTACAATTTTTCCTGCATTCCCAAAGAGCTGAATATGCTCTTTCTTACTGAGAGTCAGTATTTCAGCTGTCATCTTTTCGTAGGGAAACAGCAAAGGGGAAGAGAGAGAAAAATAAGAGCAATAATAACTTCTTGTACAGCATCTTTCATCTCAGTCTCCAAAGCCAAACATCATTAGTGGGATGGGACTGTTGGTTTTATTCCTGACCCACATCCAGGCTGCCTTTCCTTCTGATCCTACTCAAGGTAATTAGGGGAAGGAGAATGGATGGGTGGCCAGGAAGGAGCTCACTCAGATGTTTGCAGGAGCACTGCTGAGTGCTCAGCTTTCCCAATTTCCCCTCTCCTGTGAGGTAACGGTGCCCTTCCCTAGCAGTGCCCTTCTGAACAGGGCATAACATTAGGAATCTAAGGCATGCTTATTCATTGAAAACATGCAGATTATTTTCGAAGAGCCAGATTCCATCCCATTTACTTCCATTTCAGCTTCTGATGTTCTTCTCCAATTTAAATGTACACAACCTGCTCCCTTCCAGGTCCTAATTAATGTGTAGCTGTTTAGTCTCATTGTGAGATATGGAAAAGCCTCTGATCTTGTCTGGAGAATCAGCTGTGATTTCTGCCTCTGTGATGCAGCAAAGCTTATCTAGGTAGCAGAACATTTTGAAATCTTTTGCTCAATAGTATGATTCTCTCCAGTCCTGAGTCTGCTCGTCTAGCAAAATAACTCGGGATGTGTTCTGTCACAGTGATTATGGGTTTTCCCCCATGCCACTGTGTCTGCCCCTGTGCTTTCAGAGTGGTAAATGTTAATTTTTGCACAGATAAACCGAAGCAGAGCAGCTTAACTGAATCGATCCTGGCAGATGTTCCAAGATAATGAAGGTCTTTGAATACAGCACTGACATCTTCACCTCCTCCTCTCTGGTGATGAGAGGAAACATCACCCGTGGTGATCAAACCTGTCCTCTGATGGGGCTGTAGCTATTGAAACTGCCATTATCAATAGTCACTATTGATCYAGTTTGTCAGGCTCCCACCTTGCTTTGATTTCCCCAGTGAAATGAGACCCAGAGGGTGTCCCCAGGCAAAGCAGGTTTATCTGCAGCCCTCGTGTGCTTTACAAATGGCTTGTGGTGGTTCTCCCAGTGCAGCCCTTGTTCTTCAGTCTCTAAATCAGATACTCCTTTTATTTTGTACCACATAAGCCTGCACAGTCAAAGCCACCTTCTCCTTGTCTGCTGATTTTTGTGTTCACAAAGGACCAGAGCCCTGGTTTCTTGTTCCACTGCTGATCCCACGACTGTTGTGATGGCACCAGCAGTTTATAAAGTTGACATGACTTAGTATTTATAAAAAGAAACCGAGACAAAAATAATAGGCATGTAATTTTTTATCCCTTTTCAGCCTGATTATTTTTTTTTTTCTTCTGCCTGCAGTAAAACCAGCAGCCTCAGGCTCTGCTGCAGTCTCTTACTCAGAGAGATAAAGTCAAGTATATTAGGAAAGCTCAATAATCTCTAATCACAGAACTGCTTCAGACAACTGTTTAAGCATAGCATTGTTTATGTAAACAGTGCCACTGCAGCTTATTACAAGTTTGTGTGCTTTCTTCAGAGAGGCTGATCTTATCTCGCAGCTATCACAGTGCTCAATCTTATCTTGCTGGTGGGTTTTTTCCCTTCTCCCTTCCCTTCTTGTGCAAAGTGTGTAAAATCTGTATGGTAAGGATAATTTGTGTGTGGCTTTTGTGTGCTGCTCCTGCCCTCAGGAGATCCTGATCCAGGAGCTTGGGGCTGTGGCCTTACTGTGGTGTAGGTACAAAGCACAAGTTTGGGTTCACATCAGTTTGAGTGAAATCTGGTACAAAAACCCCTCAAGCTGTCTTTGCATGTGGGGAAAAGTTTAGTGATAGATTTCCTGAGGACCTGTTATGAAATTTTGGCTCCTCCTTAAAATATAATAATAATAGGGAAAAGAGAGAGAGGAATACAACCCCAGAAGGACAAATGATGTCCCACACAATCACTCAGGGGTGCCCAGCCCCTCCCCAGCAGCCACGGGTGCCTCCCACCCGACTCTGCCCCGTTCCTGCACACCCAGGATGCTGCAGGGTGTGGGATATCCCTGTGGCCAGTTTGGGTCAGCTGTCCTGGCCCTGCWCCCCTGTGGCTTCCTGAGCAGCTGGAGAGACTGAGGAGTCCTTGACTGAGAGAAAGGCATCCTCAGCAACAACAACATCAGTGTGTTACCAACATTATTCTCATTCTAAACCCAAAACTCAGCCCTGCACAGCTACTGGGGAGAAAATGAGTTGTGCCCCAGCTGCAGGCAGCACACAGAGTGTCAGTGCACTCCAGTGAGGTTCCTGCTGTGGGCAGAATACAAATACAGAGAATCCAAAAGAGAAATGGGGCCACGCTGGGATTCTGGAATGTGATCATCTGTTTCTGCTCTTGCATGGGGAAAATAAAATAAATCAGTGCAATGTGAACTGGAAGGAAAGTGTGACAGTTATTCTTGAGTTAAAGGAAAGGAGGAAAAAAATGTGTGAAATCTTTTTGCTATCCCAAAAATGACAGAGAGGAGCATTATGAGCAGGGTCTCGTATTTCCCCAGTAACTAAATATTGCTTTGGCTTTATTGCTCAGTTGACTTACAGAGAATGGATTTGTGGTTAGAGGAAGGAGTTTTAAAATTGCAACTAGATTACTTTTTTTTTTTCTTTTTTGACCAAAGAACTTTTGATTAAAAAAATGGCTTCAAGCTTAATTCCGTTTTTTAAAACGAGTTCTTTCTTCAGTCAGAATTTTACAGACCTATTTAAACAAAAAGTAGAAATTATAATAAATTATACACTGATGTTAGTTTTGCTCCCCTTTAGCCCCATATTTTTAAATGGAGCTTGAAGGCAAAACTAATTAACGAGAAAACACGTATATAAAATTAGCTCAGAAGTRCAGAAATACTGGTGTTGCCTCGAGCAAAGAGCCCTCAACACAACAAACCAAATACAGACTGTTTTACTGGAAAATTTTCAGTCTCAAAYTCAGACCTTCTCCTTCAGCCTCCTTCCTTTCAAGTCACCTTGTTTAAGACAAATCGATTGACCAGGACGGAGTTTTCCTGAGTGATTTGTGGTTTGAAACAGCCAAGCGCTTTCAGACCCTCTCTTTTCATTTCCTTAGAGAAGTCTGAGCTTTAAGGGGAATCCTTCTGTGTCAGGGCAGAGCAAGAACAAACTCTTGTGATTTGAGAGTCAGGGAGGGTCTGAACGAATCGTGCGTGGGTGCTGAAGGCACTGCTGGGCGTCTGCAATCGCGGGATCCTCGCCCTCTCCGGCCCAAAGGAAAATAAGAGGACAAAAAGAAAAAAAAGGAAAAAGAAGGGTAGAGAAACCGCTATGCAAATATCGTGATAAAAACTGTAAAAACTGACAAGACATAAAACAGCTGATAGGCCATGCTTATCCCTTCCTGAAATGTTTATTCTCCCTGGGCTATGGATATCCTTCTGGAGATCTGCACGCTGTTTGCAGAYTCCTGAATGGTAGTGCCAACAATTGGAAGCTTTGAAAGAAACTTTGACATTTTAGTGGTCTTTGTTTTCGCTGAACATAAATGCAGTCCTCCCTGCATATTTCACACCACTGGTCAGACAATATAAAGGGTGATTTTTTGCAAGCTGGGCCACTCCGTGTAATTTGGAATAATGGGAACTGAAAACAACCAGGAGCATTTCTCTGGGCTGTGAATATATTGCCTCTTGAAAATGTGAATACAAATTCACATCTTCATCTCGGATTCTTGTTCCTATGCCAGCAAAACATTTGATATCACAATAGAAAAGAGCATTTTATTTATTTTAGAGCACAGTTGGAATAATTATTTTCTGTTACAACCAGCACAACCATAACTTAAACTGACAGTGCTAAATACCGTGGTAAATCTGAAAACAATTCCTTTGTTGCTTGATAAATTAAACTGACCTAAAATAAGAATCATATTCCAAAAATGTGTCCAAGCTATTAACATAAATTTCTCCAGAATCCAGCAATGCTTAAGCAGTAGGCCAAGTACTGTTTTCATCCACCTCTGGCTTCAGTGACACATTTTTCCAGCAGGTTTCACAAACATAATGAAGAAATTAGGATAATAAATCTTTCCTTTCATATCTGTCTGACTGGATATTGGGAAAGATGGGATGTGCTTCCCGGAGCTCCCGGTGGCCTGTGGAGTGCAGAACTCCACTGCAGAGGCACCTCTCCTGGCAGCATCTGCACCCAGCAAGCCTGTCCGGGTGGTTCCACTGGGTTCTCCAAGGCCAGGTGAATATTCCATGGCTGTGTGTAACGGGGTTTATCAGCTAGACTGGGATTGTGCAGGCGTAGCCGAGTTCTTCCCTGTACTAACATCCTAAATGTTGGTTTAGAAAGAATCAGCAGTGTAGAGGTGCTGAGGTGCCCCTGGGGTGGGAGTACTCCTTGCATGGCTTTGCTTCCATCTGGCAGCCCAGCCTGGCCCTGGGTTAACTCCTACAGGAGGCTGGGATTTCCCTGTGCCCTGAGGATGAGCCACTCACGGTGTCTCTGGTGTGACACAAAAGGAACGGCTGAAAGGGAGAGTGGCGGAGCTGCAGCATCCTGCTGCTGTGGGAACCAGGGCTTGGAAGAGCCGGGACAGGGAACGATGCGAGCAGAGAGAGCACTCGAGCCCAGAGCCCCCAGTCAGACTAATGTGAGCTGTTCCTGCAGGGGCAGAATCAGATAGGAAAACAACACTGCTTAGAGTGTGCTTTTGTCACCCAGAAACACTGAAGCTGCATGAAATAGATTGCATTCGGCACGCCAAGGGCATGAGTAACTCCACAGCCTGATGGGGAAGTGCCTCAGCTTGGCTGGTTCCCAGCGGCTGGGCAGCAGGCTCCCCGCACTTTTTGCCCTGGAGTTTCACAGAACAGGGAAGGAAGAAATGTCCATAATGAGAAAGTGGGTCAGACAGCAGCGAAAAAGAACAAAAAGAACAAGAATCAGAGAGCCCACGAGCTGCACACCAACGGCTCTGAATTTGGGGACAGGACCTGTGCAAGCACAAATGTCACTCCTGTTGCCCTTCCCAGAGGCTGACAGACCTCCCACGCTGCTGTAAGGGACGCTGGGCTCGTCCAGCAGCTTTGTTAAGCACAGAGCCATAAATGCTGCAGACGACGCTTCAGATTCCTAAAGCTTGATTTCTGTCAGTAGAAAAGTGCTTTCTTCTGTTAAGCAGGGCAGGTCTCTGACCTGGGAAAATCCTTAATCCTGCTGCTGACAGTTCCTTTTAACTGCCTGTGTCTGGCTTAAAATACTGTTCCTGTGAGGAGGGTTTGACGGATGAAAACAAGGCTGCTCCTCACTTCATTGTGCCTGCTGAGCCTTCACATTATTTTGTTTAAAACACAGGAACAGCCTCCTAGCCTGGAGCTACCTGTCTGTCCTGCATGGAGCAGTGTAAAGGCTTGGCCCATTGCTGTAGAAATAAATAAGGTGTGCGTATTTTGTGCTCCAGGTAAAGTGTTGTTTTGTATGCAGACCTAGAGCACTTGGGACATTCAGGGTTATTCCACAGCCCAGCCAGGGAAAAAGCTTAATAAGACAAAGGAAAAACAGAAAATAYGGATGGAGAGCTGTTCATCCACCTGCCACAGCACAGAAACCCTGGCTGGGCATAATTTAAGGTGTTTTCTGTCTTTACTCCCCACTGTGCCTGTCTGAACTTTTCCTGCCTTGGCAGAGTTGATCCYGCTTCTCCCAAACACCAAAAATCTTTGTAGAAGACTGGTTTGAGTCTTTTTTGTGCCCCAGGCTCCCTAAGCAGACTGCAGGCAGTCAGGGCTGGGGCTCTTCGTGCTGTCATTCTCCACCTGAGCATCACCAAACTGCACTGTCAGTGGGAAGGGACACCTGGGCAGGTGACACTCGGAATGTGGCTCTGCTGTTCTCAGCCACGAGCTGGCTGCACGCTCCCYGCCACTGGCAAAGCCCCTCCTGGGGACAACCCCGGCCCCAGCATGGCCTGAGGGATAAACTCTTCACTTTCCACCTCCTCTCCTAGAAGGTTGTTCAATTTGCAGTGGCTTGTCCCGACCCTGAGCTGTAGATCTTTGTCTTACCACATGACAATGACACAGAGACTTTAAGTGACAGCTCAGTATTTCCCATGTTCCCTCATTTTCATTTTGTAATTGCAGAAAACTCATGATCCCATTAGCAAGTTGCTTGTTTGTGGTTTTTTGTCTAGAAGTGGCAGCCTTTTGATGGATGAGTTACGTACATGCTGACTGATTAAATATGACAGTAAATGAAAATATAKTCCATAATCCAGGCTTGGGATGGCAGCCAGAGCACTCCAGGATAAACCCAAGGGATGACAGGGGTCGTGTGGGTTGCAGCGTGCTCTGCAGCAGGCTCTGTCAGGTTCAAAGGATCAGCCCCACCAAGGGGTTTAATGCAGTCACATCTACCAGGGTTGGCTTGTTTGGTACCACAGCTGCAATGAAAACTCCCTGCTGGGTCTTTCTCAACAAGATCCTGAATTCTGCCTGGGTTCTTGTTTGGTTGGRCCTTTTCCAAGGCATGGAATGCAGGTGAGCCCCAGGACCAGGTGCGACGCTCTACTCTGCTCCCACCTCTGTCCTGGGGCAGCCAGTCCCTCTGCTTCCCATTCCCCCCAAGCTTTCTGTGCTATTGAAGGACCAGTTGTGCTGAACCATCTCCCAGTAGAAAGCAGCTTGTCCAATTAAACCCTCAGTCTCCCTGGATCGAAGTCACTGTGGGGCTGTTTGAAGCCTGTTCACCGACCTTGAGTTCATACAAAACGTGCAAATCCAGCGAGACCTGTCCTACCACAGAGACTCAGAATGAAGCATTAACACTTTTTTCTGTCAGGCTTCAGGTGATTTCAATCTGTTTTTCTCTCATACAAAAACAGTGAAATACAAACACGGGAAAATTGTGATGTCAAATTGTAGTCTAAGGTCAAGATCATGAAGTTTTTATTGCCTTATGATATCTTAGCACCTGCATCCTTCCCCTCCCCTCCAGAATCAGCAGCCTGCAGAAGGCTGTAAACCTTTTGTAAGCACTTTAAATCTTCCCATGACACTGTTTTACATTTTAGTTCCACAGGTCCCAGTTTTGCAAACCTGTTGAACGTGCACTGTGCACTGAGGATGATCCCAAAGTTCTCTGCAAGGGATTTATATGCAGGAGTAGCACCCTGTCCTGTTGAAAAGCAGTCACCAGCTGAGGAAAAAAAATTTATACTTTTGTTATTTCAGTGTTTTAGGTTGGAATAAGCAGAGTTTTTGGGTTAAAAAAAAAAGAAAAAGGAAAGGCAAAAGAAGCTTTAGTCCTTAATTTAGAGTGGCAAACGTGGACTCTTACCATCCCGTTTAAATGAGAGCCAGCACCTTCTCTGGCAGTGACCTGGGTCGTTTTTGATGGATAGATATGCACATATTTTGGGATGTGCTCCCCTGGCCAGCCCCCCACCCTCTCCCCCTCCTCTGCCCATGGTCAGCTCAGCTCTTCCTTCCCCCTCCCATCCCCGTGCAACCCAAATCCCCCCAGGCCGTGGCCTGTGAGGAACAAGGCTCAGTCAAGGCTCAAACGCAGCAGAAAGAGGAGGAAAGTCTTAAGGGGGAAGCTAATAGCCCAGCAAGCCCTGTTGGGAGCTCTCCTGGAGCAGCCTCGGTTATTTCTGCCGTGTCAATCCCAGCTCTGATGGTTTCCTCGTCGCTGCTCTTCCCAGGGAAAGATCCAGGTGAAGAACCCTGGGCTGCCTGACAGGGGCTTGTCAGCCAAGGACAGCCTGTGGCATTTATCCCTCTGTCACCTCGTGGTTCCTCTCTGCTTGTTCGGCAAAGGAACTCTGTCCACACGGATGTCTCCCGAAGTGCTCATTCATTTTAAATTAACCAGCAGCCGAGTGCTGACAATTTGTTTAGGGTACAGCAAGCTGGTCAAAGTGCTGCTGCAGGACAAAAGGTTGCTGACAGGAGTTACATAATAGTATTTAAAATCCAGAGTTATGGCTGATGTTCTTTCTAGAGGTCCAGTTTCGTGCTTAGCTTTCATTTGAAGTAGGTTCTGGATGGGTCGCAAAGATCACTTTACATAAATTTATTGGACCTATTTGCACTTAAACAGGCTGACCTGGACCTGTGGGTGTTCACATACTTGGAATGCAGATCTTGAATATAAACACGTGGCTTTGTCAATGATATGCACATTTTAAATGYGTTAGTAAAAAAAAATCTGCAAACCCCTTAATTTTCCTGGGTAATGCAAATGTTGTGTAATACAAGCTGTAAACTTTGTGTCAGAGATTAATTCTTTGTGTTTGTAGGCGTGTGGTGAGAGGACGTCCAAAGTTTTGCAAAGAGTGATATGTTTTTTATATATCCAATTACTTGCCATTATTTTGAGTTTTGCAGTCAGATAAGGAGTAGTATGGAATTGCTTTCTGTTGCATCTTGCTTGGCATGAGCAAGTTGAAAAAAACAAACCATAAATATGTGGTTTTGCATAGAATTCTACAAGCTTAAAGAAAAATTAACTTCTTTCTAGATTAGTTSTTCCTGGCTCATCCCTATCACTTGCATTAATTAGACCATTCTGAGCATTTAGATCTTTCAATGCTCACAGGACTTTATGAGACCCATATTACCAGGTTTTTGTTTGACTTTCACTCTAAAGCCCTAATATTTGCAGAGATAAGCACACACAAATATTTGACTGCAGGCATCGCTTTCAGGGCATGCGGTTGGGTTTCAGTTCGGAAAATGCCTTTCCCTGCTTTCTCTTTCCAGCAAGGAGTGTGGAATCTCCTGCTAAGTCCTTAGACAACTGTGGATCCTCAGGGCTGTGCCCTGCCTGGTTGTGCTTGTTGGGGAATGATTGATGCCAGTGCAAAGCACAATTCTCTTGTTCTGAACTGGTAGCTTTAAACTCCTCCAACTCGACCATCCAGCAAACAGAGAGAGGGAGGGAATTGTTTCCTGTGCTCCTGGTGTGAGACCAGAGGAGAGCAAAAGGGAAAGGTTATTGTTAATTATTCCTCTGCTGAAGCTTGGGGATCTGACAGACTGTTTGATGAATTTATTCCTTGTCCTCTCCCTGTGCTGGGAATGCCCTGTGCGTGCTGCCCTGTGCAGCCCCTGCAGCAGACTCACATTTACAGCARAAGTGACTCTGTGAACACACAGGTTTGATGTGCCTTAATGGCTTCCAGATCAAATCTTCTCAAATTGCAAATAAATCATATTTTTCTRTCTATTTTTCTAAGCATACACAGCTTACAGAGGAGCTGGGTGTCCCACCAGTTCTTCTCCAGCATCTCCCTGTAGTTCCCTTTTTATTGCTGCCACTGCTACACTACTTGATGTTACCAAGTGAGGATGATCCACGCTCAGGCTGCAGAGAAATTTGTAATACGAATTGGGAACAATATTTGGAGCTCAGGTGCACAGAAGGACACAAAGGAAAATAACAGTAGATTGCTTGTTGCCACTGTGCCTGTAGTAAGTCTTGTTTCGAAAGATTGAGAGGATAGATTTAATATAAACTGCAGAAATACAATGTTTAGAGTGGCAAGTCATCATGAAAATTAGAAAATATATTTAGCCCTTACAAGGGCACTGCATTTAGGGTATTATATTTTTAGACTCTCAGTAAGCCAGGCACACACTGTGTACATCCCCTGACATTTTCATTATTTGAGGCTGGCAGTGGACATAAATATTATTGCAGAATAACAGAGCAAAACCYGGCAAAACCAACTCAATTTGCCTTTGAGTTTTAATAATTAATATTCATGAATGTATGAGGGGAACAATGACACAGAGTTTTACTGTAATTGAGCTATAGCTTGTGAGAGGTCAAACCTCGAGCTCTTCGGCTGGGAACAGCGTTTGAGCAGCAGAGGAGGCCACCACAGGGACCACAAAGGGAAGCCCTGAAGTGCTTGGGAGCATCCCAAGRGCAAGGCATGGGATCAGGTATCAAAGGTGGACATAGCCCAGGGATTTGGTTAATGGATTTTAGTGGATTTGTGCATCTCACAGTGACTGTTTTCCCTGTTATCCCTTATTGAAGWGAACATTCCCTTTCAAGCACTGGAACAAGCCCGGTGTGGGTGCCACCTGACCCAGCCAGTGCCAGGAGGAGGCACTGGGAGCACTGGGAGGTTGGGTTGGCCACAGAGAGGTCTCCCTGCAGACCCTTAAAATCCAAACCCAGTGGATGTTGTTGGGAAACTGTTGGATTTCTTCTGCCTCTCATCTGGCTGCGTCATCACTGATGTCTGGCTACAGGAGCAAATGAGATATTGTGGAATAAAATCCATCTTGCCATTAACTTCTTTAAAGTTTAATGCAAGAGGAAGTGCACCAACAGGAGAAAATTATAAAAATCACCCATCCCTGACTTTGATGGATGTTCTCCTCACAAACTCACCACACACTGTTTTATGAACTAGATTATTTGCCTAAGTCATCGACTTATGATTGATTAGAGAAGCAAAATGAGAACATAATCACTTCTACATATCTTGCTTACTACAAATAAGAAAGTTTTGTACAACAATTTATTAAGAGCTGATTAGATTTAAACAAATTGTACAGTTGGAGCCCTGACAAATGGTTCTTTTGTGCTGAAATACTCCGTGGTTGAGTGGTGTTGGCAGAGCAGCCAGTGAGGACTGGCTCCATGTCTGCATCCAAGTGCTGGGGCAGGAATTATTTACTATGGGAGCGATTAGGAGACAATGAGGAAATTCAATTTTTATGTCTGTTCCATGCCAACTACCGATGACATCAGTAAAATGATTATTCCTTTGAGAAGTCAGGAAAAGTTCTTTCTTGCTGAGTGTTTTAATAAATGAGGGAGATGAGATTATTGACATGGAAAAAAATCCTAAATTGTAATTTCTCGGAGCTTTGTACTGACAGCAATTTTTTAATGTAGACATCATTTTTACAACATAAATTCCAGGTTTGATGAATAAATGCATATATTTTATTAGAGTGTGTGAAATAAAATATTTAATCTGAAATCTAGGAATTAAGCTGGAGCACATTTGTTCCTCTTTCCCAATGGTTTTGCAGGATGTATTTGAGCCCCAAATGTAGAACAAGTACTGAAGCAATATAATATAACCTGTCAATTTTAAGGAAAAAAAAATATGGTCATGCTAAGCAAAAGAGATTAAACCCCATGAAAAATGAAACTATATTGAAGAGCCATGGATTCTAAGMAAAATATTCTCCCAAGGTAGCCAAAACTGATTCAACTTAATCTATAACCAGCCCTGAGTAAGAGGGTAAAATTGGCTCTTGAAYATTATGTGAATAAAAAGCATCTTTGGGCAAGGTCCTGTCTTTATCAAAGTCTTACAGCTACTCAATTTACTGKCAAAGCTCAGTCTCTCTCCCTCCTGTCTCTCAAATTAAGAACGATGGGGAAATGAGTGGGGGCAAGCCCCTGCTCTTCAGCTGGAGAGAGCAGACTGCCCTCCCTGTGAGATCCCTCAGCGTGGGGACGGGCACAGTGTGAGGGAATGAGTGGTGTGATTCCTCTTCCCCCTCCCAGTGCGTGGGGAAATGAGTCACATATTCCCAAATTGCACCCCAAGAGCACGCTCGTCTCCAGAATTGACTTTGCTATCTGATGCCCGGATACCTCCAGATAATCATCTCACTGCAGCAGATCCACCTCATGCAAATGAACTGCAGTCATGGCAGGACAGAAGTAAGACATGGTGAAGGGATTTCAGCTAATTTTTTTTAATGGGGACTGAAATACCTTGTAAAGAGTCCTGATAGGATGAAGTGTTAAAGACTGATTTACAGAGGGTGCCMAAATCATGTGAACACGTCTTTCAAATTGAGTTAAAGTCACTTTGTTTTAAATAAAAGTGATAATTTAACTTAAATAGACTTTTTACTACATAGCATGGTGGTGGATTTCTTAGCAATATCGAGGAATTTGTAAACTCTTCTGACGATACTTTACCAATCTCCTCTTTTCTGAGTCTGTTTTCAGCAAGAAGAATAAACACAGTAGCACATAGTGAGAACTTCAGTGGTTTTAATTGCATAGCTTATTTGTTAGCTTTAGATGCAGAATGATTTCTAAGCATGTAATTAAACTTASAGGGACTGATGGCTTCTCACTTAAATGGCTCAAAATGAAGCATGTGCTTTTGTTGATTGATAGACTGGTTAACAACCAGGATCCTGCTCAACCACCCAGCTGGCTGCAAGCTTGGCATGGCACAGGAAAAGAAAAAATATCCATAAAGATGCTATGGTCAGGGTGTGTTCAAACCCTATTTATCACCAGGAAATTATCAATTGAGCTATTGTTGTAAGATTTTTTTTTAATATCTTTTTTCTTTTAATAGGGGAAAATATATTCAAAGCTCTATTTGTGCATTTTTTCCTATATTTATTTCAGCTCTCTATAATGTCTGCCAGTTATCCTTTATAAAGAATTCCAACTTGTTCCATATGAAAGACAGGCTTATTAATGTCTCAGTGCTGCAGATTGACACGAGACATCATTAAAGCTCAGATATAGTCATTACCCCATGCTGCAGTGCTTGGGATTATTAATATTTTCAGCTCTGTGAGGACACAGGAGATGTGCCACTGATGCACGCATTTCTAAGCCCTGTGATGGATTAAAAAAGGGATGCCTGGATACAAAGCGCAATAACACTGTCCTGGCCTTTTCTGCAGACTTCTTTCAACATTCAGGGAGGTTTTTCTGTTGTTCCACCAAGCGTGTGCTAATTAAACCGATGGGAGGGCTGCGAGCTAATTGATGGCAGGGCGGGTTTCCAGAAGTGCTGTGCTGAAGGGAGTGATGTCAGGCTTGCTTTTGAAAACTCCGGTTTCAAGTTCTGACACGTGCAGGCTCGACAGACCAGGTACTGACCAGGACCTAAATCCCAGAAACTCAGCAGGGAGGCTCCCGGGGTGTGGAGAGTTCACCTCGGGGTTTCCTGCAGAGCAGAGAGGGCAGAACACATGAAAAAGGGATCTCTTCTTCCTAGGCACACAAACACAGCAGGATSCACGGGGAGAGGGCAGATCCGACACCTCCTGGGTGCAATGGGAATTGTGCAACCGTGTCCTAGAGCAGAAATTTCTCCTTGGACCCAGCTGGAAGGGGCAGGAGCAGCRGTGTTGGACACAGCACACTGACACTCACAGGCACACCAGGAGCTGAAGATGTTGGGTAGCAACTGATGGTGTTGGGTCCCAATTTTGTACCACTGCACAGTGGAATAGGTACAGATTTATGGTTCATACACTACTGTGACAGGGTCAACACACTGCTGGAAATGGGAGAAATCCTTGTGAAGAGGCATTTTAGTGGCATAGTWGATGCTATTCCTCAGCTTAGAATAGATTTCAGCCCCAGGTTGGTTTAAGTAAAGCAAAGCAGTTGCAGTGAGGTTTGTAACTGAGTTAGAAATGACTTCTAGGCTAAACGAGGTAACCAGAATCCCCCTTTTGTTTCCAGTTTTACTCAGGGACAGATGTTTTTAATATAACAGCACAGATTTTTATCACCAGCCAACATGAGAACTTTAGTTCAGTGCTTGGCTCATTGAACTCTTCTTTGGTGCTACACAATGGTTTTATAATTATTATTGAYTGAATTGTCCTTTTCAATACTTAATCCCCTTGTATTTTGCTGACCAAGGCAGATGCTTTAGCCATGTTCTTATCTCTGATGCTTTCTACAGATACCTCTTGAATTTTCTTTATTCTGTCCTTGCTGCAGAACAAACTTTGATTATGGAAGTTTCATGTAGAAAATGAATGTGAGGGTAACCTTGCAAGGAAAAGGTAGAGTGGAATGGAGAGAGAAGAGAGCCCTGAGACACTGAAACTGGAATTTAGTCACACGATCTTTTGCACCATCTTTTTTTGCATTTTCAGACTTTAGAAAGTGGCTGAATATACATTCTCTCTTYTGAGCTTAGCATGTTGTCTTTCCCAATAATCCCTCCTTTATTGATGCATTTTAACAATTAAATTAAGCTTCATAATGGGCATTATTTATTCTCCCTGCATAGAGGCTGGCAGGGCTGTATTCTCGGGTGGCTGATTCTGCCTAAGCCCTGCAGTGCTGTAGTCATGAAGTCTGTGGATTTCTGATGTTTTCTAGGAGCCAAAAAACCCCCACTCTACTATAATGGTAGAATTTTTTTATTATTATTACTACAAGTTGTTTTTGTTATAGCATGATAATTTCTTTTTAACTGAACACTGCTGATTTGCCATGGGACTGTGTCCTACTTCCACAGTAATGGGAAATGACACCACTTTCCAAGAACCTACTTGAGAGGAACTGCACCAAACACACTTTAACGAGCACATGTTTGGACAGAGAGGAGAAGCAGCTCCACAGAACTGGTAGTGGCTGTTTTCCATCTTTGTGAGATGAAAACAAAGCAAGTGAAAATGAGGGAAAGGCAAGAACAGTGTCAGGGGATAAGCCATACGCTGTCCTGGGTTGCCATCCTCACACAGAAAACTCTTCTGTCTCACTCTTTGAGGCAACCCAGCATCCTCACAGGAGCTGTTCACCTCTGGCAACTGATGATGTCTGGAGCTCTGAGGGTCCTTGTTTAAGGAGAACTTTCCAATGACTGTGTTTGAACTCGGGGGCTCCCATTAAGCTTCTTACTGTTTTACTTCTCCTCCTGCRAAGCAAGTTCTTGCCTAATGGCCCGTGCAGCCAGTGTTCCAGGGAAACCCAGGGCACTTTGGCATGTGGCCCCCATTGACTTCCCACCTCTGTTATTACATGGGTTAATCCAGATCATTTCCATGAGCATTGCAAAAGCCATCAGCTCCCCAGTCAGCTGCTGTGCTGCTGTCGGTGTTTATTGACTGGTGACAACTTCAGAGCTGTTATCTATCATGATTCCTGCAGCTCAGCAGGTAGTAAACATTCCCTTTACTRTAGCATATTGAACAAAATTGGTATGCAAGTCTATTAGCAAAGCTTGTAAACACTCGACTAAACTATGTGGCTCAATTAGCAAAGAATAATGGAGCAATAAGTAAAGTGTGTGCAATTTTATCAACTCTTTGCAGCTCAGTGAAGTCTACAGCATTATCAGGAAAGCATAAAGAGCAATTGTCGGTGTATCTCACTGAATCCTTGCATATTACCTTTGACTAAATCACAGAGGTATGTCAGAAAATCAGAAGAAMTGACGAACAGCATCGGCACAAAATGCAGCACAGTCAGGTGCATTTATTCATTAATTAGCAAAAGCGTGCGACTCGGTTAATTAAGAACATTAAAATGCAACATCTGAAGTGTGCTRTTAAATTATTGAAATAGCAAGGTTGATCACCAACATATAGCACACAAACAGCTCATTCATGTATACGTATAGCACCATTTTTTAATTATGTAAATATGAGCACACTTAAAATAGTGCTTTATAGTCAGCATGTGAAATGGATCCTGCCAGGAACTTCTGTATTGGACCCAAGCTCAGCTTGGCCTGAGGTTCAGACAAAGATCTGAAGATTTTGATTCAGCTGCAGCAAAGCACTGGCAGCTGTCCTCAGCATTTCATTTTCTCCCAGCATTTTCAGTTGCTTTTACACCTGACTCATTCAACAGCCTCATTTCTTGTTTTTATCCTGTGGATTAAAATGAAAATGAAACGTGGAGGCAAAATTCTGTGATATATAAAGCTCAGTTCCATCTTGTGCCGATGCAGAATTGTTCTTTAAGGACCCATGCTGCATTCTCAGAAGTCTGATGTTCTCAGCAGACTGACTGTGCCTGTTGGAATGAAGCTTTGGGGTGTGCCAAAAAAAAGAAAAAACAGAGAAGGAAATGTGCCCACCACAACAACAAATCCWGCACAACATGTGCATCCCTGCAGTTGCTGTACCCAGGTCATCGTGGTGCCATTGATAAGGAAATTGGAAACATTGCTCCTTGTGCCCTACAGTGGGGCGAATTTAACTCCTGCTTGTTCATCAGTTGGACTGTCAGGTAGCAGATTTTACCTGTGCTCTATTTCCATGCTCTATTCCCATTTTATTGAACCATATGGCACATTCATATATGAACATTTCAGTTATTCAATCTTTTTCTCAGCAAAATCAAGCCTGACTCTCCCCAGCCAGAGCAGGGATCTGTCACGCTGCATTAGGTGACTCCATTTCTTATGACAAAAGWACAAGGTTCCTTACAGACACAATAAACTGCGAGGGAGACCTCTGGAGCACCATGGATCTTCAGCCTGGCGGGCTTTTTCCATCCTGAAGCCATTAAGTGTGGCATTAACTACAGCATATGAATGGGTTCCACGGATTATAGCCATAGGAGGCACTGGGAACGTGCCCCCTCTTACATTGTTTGCAGAAATGCACTCCTGTTGTGAGGATTTATGTTTTCATTACAGAACAATTCCCATAATAACAGCCATTGAATAGGGATGCTTAATGTGGAGTACGGGAGGGGAAAAAAATAGAACCACGCTCCGAGTAATAAGTTTTGATTGAATGAATGACTACTTTATAAACTTTCATTACTATGATTTGGTCTGAGGGAAATAGCAGCCTGTCAGGTTTTTTTCCAATGGAAAATTTAATCAAAAGAAAAAGAGGCATTAGGAGGACGGAAAGGCTGTTAGCATCGTTCTGCTGGAACCTCACAGCTTTTCTCTGCCTTTAACAACCTGGTTTTGGGGGGGTCCTGACCCCTTTTCCTTGGGCTGCTGCTGGGATTGTTGTGGGATCTATGCTGGGAGTTTTCACAGAGCCTTTTTTGACCATCTTCGTGCAAAATGTGGTGTCCAGTCACTCCCGAGGCATGGAGACTGGCACTGCTGAGGGAACAGCACCATCCTCTGGGGCTCTTTGCTAAACCCTGCTGCACTTGAAGCTGTCCATGGTCAACTTGGGTTTATGGCCATGCTAAAGGGTTCAGAACCTCTTTGGTTCCTCTCTTAGCCCAGGGGTGCTTGGCTGAGCTCAGTCTCTGTTTACGCTGTCTCTGCGTAGGACAGAAGTGTTTTTATGGGAAATTCATCAGCACAGTGTCATTTTTAGTAGAGCTATGACTTTGAAGTAGTATTGAAACATCACCATAACTCTGCAATCTGCTAGTGGTTTCACTGCGATTTAAAACTTTTCCAGCAATAATATATAATACTAGTCAGGATCTATTTGCTTTATGCAATATTTTGATCAATAGAGGGTTTTTCTCTTGCTAAGATACTTGATTGCCAGGTAGGTTTTTGAGGATCACATTTTATCCTGCTGATTCAACAACCCTTTCTTCCTCCTTTCCTCTTTATTCTTTCTTTCTTTCTAGAAAAGAAGAAAAAGTTTAACCAGATCCTTTATCATTCCATTTCCTGTAGTTTAGGCAAAGTGGAAAACAGGGAAACATATTAAAAAAATGAGGAAGTCTCTGGTATTCTTTTAACTAAAAGAGACCTTGTAATATACATTGGCAGAACATATGAGTGGTACCTCTGTACATGCTGGTTTTTCATCTTTATTTTTCTCTTTGCAATTCTCCTACTTTTATTCTGCCTGTCCTTTCTGTTTGTATTTCATCACAGGTTCAGTCATCTTTGTTTAAACTTTTTTTTTCCTACAATTATGTCCTTTTCCCTGTGTTTATTCTGGTTGAAAACTCTGATTTTACTCACAGTGTTAAAGCATTTAGAAGGAATCCTTCCATATCTGCCCCAATCCTAAATTTTYGTAGCAATTTGCTGGTAAATTTATCTTTCATTTCAGTTGCTAAATGGTTTCTTTCCCCTTCTGTTGCGCTGTCATTTTTTCCCAATTATCCATCAGTTTCAGTAGTTCTGTGCTTTAGAGATGAACAATAACAACTTCAGGCAGCGTGCTGTATTAAATTATTTATTCTGCTCTCCTTGTCAGGAGCCTGGTAGCCTACAAACTCAGAAGAAATGTACAAGTCAGACAAGTAAGGCTGGGAAGTTTAGACTCAGAGTGCTTTAGATCTTAGAACTACGGATTTAAATAGATGATAACAGGGGGTCATGCAGATAAATTTACCATTTGAGAAGCTTTTTGGACCAACATATAGGAGAATCTACAGCTGGTTATCACAGCACACTCCCAACAGCAGCTCTAGAACTGCGCTACTGCAGCATCCTCATGGGTTTTGGCCAGACTCAACATGCTTTTTCAAATTACACTTTATGTAATAGCTTCTCCCATTGCTTGAATTACTGTCAGTTGGCTTCACCCTSTTTATACTAATCATGAATATGATTAATCTACATTAATCTAAATTATTAATATAAATTAATAGAACCCCACTGCAGCAAAGCAAGTGAAGTGCATTGTAAGTGAAAAGCTACAGTTCAGGTGGCAAGTTTTGCCGCGTCAGTGGGTGTCACCTGACCTGTACTGCTGCGGCTGCCAGCACGAATTCAACACTTCAGGCGTGCCTCTGGTGAGACCTGTGTCGTCTGAGGATAAACACACGAGTGTGTCAGAGCTTGAATTCTGTTTGGCTGCCTGGAATAGTCTGTAACACAAAATCTTCCTCGTCCCTGGCAAGAAACTCACCCGGCAGGCGTGCAAATCTGGAGGCTGACGTCAGGAAATCCCACACTTTGGGTGCCACTCCCAGCRCAAGGAGCAGCTCCTGTGCTGCTGGGAGCGGGAGCCGCTCAGCCCCGGTGAAATATTGAAGGCACTCATTATGTAGTTGCTCACCTGTTGGGTACCTGACCCTCTCCATCTCTGCGTTTCCTTASCTCCTCTCTGATCCGAGCGGCGGCTGAGCTCCCGCAGGCTCGCAGCTGGAGCTGAGCTCCTCGTGCTGCTGTTCCATATGCATCAGGAGTGAAGCTGCACCGCTGCTTTCAGCTCTGGAATTTACTCACTTGCACGGGAAAATAGCACTGGGCTCCAGCTGTACCGTTCTATAAAAAAAGTCAGTTTTTTTTTTTATTGACTCCCGCTTTCCATGGAAATTGCACATACAGCCTAAATAAAATAATATTTGTTAGTAAGATTCAGAACTTTTAACCAGGCCAGTTACAGAAAAATCTACGGTTTGGCCCTGCTTATAGACATGAGAGAGAGATGAAAACTGATTTCTTCATATATTTTTTGATAAGTCCCTGTAAGATGTGACTAATATCTCGAGGGCACCATTCTGGCACTGATGACAGAGAAAAGATATGTTCCAGTGGGATATGTGCAAATTCGGTTCAAATATCTCCAAACAGCTCAGTAACTAAACATACCACATAGCAGAGGAACTTCTTAACCAGTGGCTACTAAGCCTTTCTTCCATGACTATCTGTTGCATCACCTAAAGAAAAACCCTGAAAGGTCTCTTTTGTTTTTTTATTTTGGAAAAAAACTAAATTTCCAGATTCACATTGCTGACAAAGCATCTCTTTTATTTTTCATCCCCCCTCACAGCCACAGCACAAGCAGTGCTTTCCTGACTAATACATTTATTTTCCAGAGCAGCTTTGACACGCAGAACTAGCTGAAACAGAGCTGTACTTTAGCACCTTCCAAGGCACCCCTGTCAAGTCAGGATTTAGGGAAGATCAGGAAGTCTGTATGACTGTTGCTAAATTTAAATTGTGCAGAAAGAAGGGACCACATTTCCATGTGCTGCAGTCGAAGTTTTCACATTCATAAACTGAAGGCTTGTGAGAACAGGGGGATGATCCCAAGAAACACCAAACACAAAGCTACATCTCTAACCTGTGTCTAGCCAGGCCACAGGGCATCTTTGACCATCCTCGTGCAGTTTAACCTTCTGTATGTTTGGTGAGAAGTTCTCTGCTGAGTTATAAGATCCTATTCTGGCTGTGCAGAAGTCTCTTCCCAGAGACTGCTCCATTCATCCTGCTCTTCTGAAGTGTTGCAGTATAAATAAAACAGCTACAGGGACAAATAGAAAAGGAAGGAAAGCTGGGATTATATCCCATATCCACTTGCGCTGTCAGGCTTCTCACGAGAGGTTTCACACTGGTTTGTTTTTGAGGGTCTCTGCTTGTGCAGGGCTTGATAACAACGTGCTTAAGACATCTCTGTCACACAGGACAAAGCTCTTCCAGCAGGAATGGCTCATCTTTCCCAACAGCGTTTCCAGCTATTTTTGAAGCATAGGATTTAAACTCATCCTTCAAACACCCGGAAAAAACTTCATTGGTATTTGATGAGTGTATCTTTAGGTCCTGGAAGGATTCCTACTGCAGAGTGGCTTTAGGGTCCTGCCCAAACCTGAGGGTGCTACAGGTGGGACTGAAGCAGTCAAAGAGATCAAAGCAGCTGAACCCCATGAACCTCCTCTGTGTGAGCTCGCTCCTAAATCCTCTCCCTGCTTGGGAACACCCTCTCCTCTGAAGCACGGAGGATGTGTAATCTCTTTACAGAATTTGATCAAAAAGCGTTAGTTTCAGTGTCCTTGCTGAGCTGTCAGAGATGCTGCAATTCAGAGTGACTCGGTGTCCATGTGGACACAGCAGCTGTGACTAAACAGATTTTCCTGTATGGACACAGATGGAGCTGGGAGCCCTTGGAGTCCTGAGCACAGAACAGAAAGGCTGAGCCTCTGCTTAGGCAGGTGGGGTGGGGATGGGCAGAGCAAATCCTTGCCCTGGAGCATGGCTGCTCCTTTCATGACCTGCTGCTGGGGTGACAGAGCCCCAACAGCCTCCAGCAACCCCAGATCAGCCTTAGGAGGCAGATTCCTGTGGGTAGAAGTCATCCCTGTTTCTCCCGTGTTCTTGTGTGTTTAGTGTTCAGGGAAGTGAGAACAAGTTTTACATGATGAAGCTTTGCCAGGGACAAGTCAARTTCAAGTTAAAATTACAGTTACAAAAGTACTTGTTCACCTCAGAACACCTTSCCATTCCCATCCTCAAGCCAAGTCACACAACCTTCCAAATTATCATAATCCGTGTCAAAACTGTTTCCAAGGTAGAGACAATTTCCATGTAGACATGTCCTGAAATAAACATCAGTTTTTGCTGGTAGAACCTTCCCTTTAAAACAAGTCTTTGGAAAGTTTTCTTGGTTTGCTTTTGATTTCTGCTTTTCCAAGGAGATGTCTTGCTTCCTGGAGAGCACTGGGTACTTTTTTGGGGGGGTCCCTGTGTGTATCAGCAGCTCCTGAATACGGGACTTCCACAACCTATGCACTGTTTTGAAAATATGTACTCTGACTCTCACCTCCTACATCAGTCTCCTTTGTGACAGAGTGACACCAGGGCACTTCGTGCTCTTATCCTGGCCTTTTCTTCTTTCAAAGGATTTGGAGTTTCCCCTTTTTTTATCCTTTGTGTGCTCATCCCATTCACTGGTCTTTTTTTTGTGTGTGTGTGTGTTTGATGATTTATTGATAAATAGAACATGTCCTGTTTCTCTATACAATCTTGATCCTCAACCAAAACACCACAAAGCTCAATAAAAATCCAAGCCACAAGGAATAAACCCAGGAGATAGGAGCAGACAATAAGAATGGAGAAGGGAATGTTCTAATATTTTTTTTTCCTAAACACTGACTATTGCCTTGTGCATTTATATGAGGCTTTTTAAGACCCAACGTACTGCAACTCTGACCATGAGACATAAAGTACTAAACCATTTCTGTTTCAATCACAAATGAATGGAGCTTCCTTTTCTGTTGGCCTCAATGTAGACACATGAATATTCACAAAATATATGTGCATTCCTTTCTGTGCTATTTAATTAAGGGATGATCGGGGTCATAATCTGTCAGTCAGATTCAAATCTTTACAAAAAAAAATATTAAAAGATTCTCACAGCAATAGAAATGGTGAAATACCCAAGCTTTCAAATGAGCCCCTCTGTGCAAGCTCTGTAATAAACACACCTTCAACATATTCTGACCTCTTCATTTTTCATTGCAAAGATTAATAATAGGTAGCTTAGCAACGATGCTGTATTGTCAGCACATGCTGGAGACTTGGCAGCATTCAAGGTCGAGCTGCAATAAGCTTAGATTGAATGCCATTAGCTAGATGCCACTTTGCCTCTGGAGTTTATTGCTAAATTTTTATTCCAGGGGGGAAAGAAAATACCKTGCTGACACAGTTAATATCTGGACCATGGCAGAAAGGCCTGGATCACTTACATGACTCGGGTATTGTCGAAGCCCTATGATAAATTACATTTTAACCATTTGAAAACTGAATATATTTGGGGTAATTTCTGCGTGGAGTAGTCATTAAACTGCATGCAGTTCTGAATGCAATGGTTCTGGGTTTGATTCATGAGAATTAGGGTTCAACTAACAACTCTGAACCTGGAAAATCAGGTACATTTGGTTAGTTGACTCCTCTGGGAAAGCCAGATCCACAAGATGATGTTAGTGCTGAAATCAGGGCTGATGTATCTACATCCAAAACTTTTAAATTGAAAATCCCTCTTTAGCTACTGCACAAAAAGAGCAATTGGATAAAATCTGTAAGTGGGTTTTTGGGACAGTGCTGGATTTTGCTGAAGAGAGGCAACAATTAAATTCTGTTTATAGAACAGTTCTTGGACATGCAAAGATGCTGGAATGAGGAATTAACCCAGTCTGCTCACCCTCATGGCTACACATGAGATACAACCAGCAAGCCCATGCTTGGTACCTGATCTTGCCCTTCACAATATTTGACTAGGCCAGCAGCAAACTTTCACTGCCTTTTGAGGGCAGGGGGATTTCACCCCAAATTTGATCAGTTAAGGCTGAAAAATGATCAAAACTCTGGAAAGCGACATGGATTGAACCTTTGGATTGTTAAGAGCTGCCACTCACCGAGCTTTAAACCTGCTGTGACCCATCAGACATGCAGAGCTGTGTAATTCCAGGGCAGCTTTCAGAGCACTAAATAACACAAGGCAGAGGGTTGGCAATTTCTTTCTGGAGCTTTACAATTCCATAACATTTAACATCTGTCCCTTGGCTAATCCCTGCCCAATCGCTTCCTATGACTTTGGAAAAGCTGCAGTTGCACACTCATGTTTTACTGCTCCATAGACTTAGCCATGTGTCCCTCCGACCCAGCACTTCCCTTTCCCCAAATGCCTGTTTTTCCAGGTTTTCATGGTTTTTCAGACTCAGTGCCAGAGTCTGCAGCCATGGATGGGGAGAACAACAAATGTATTCTGGGAGCAGCRTTTCGAACCGTGACACACGGAGTAGGTGACACCTCCCTTGAGCAGGTGACCCATGGCCCTTGAGATTTCCTTACATTAACTCAGTTTCTTGCTTAACAGGCAGAATCTAAAAAGAATCAACAAGGGGTTTGTGGAATTCTTCACATTTGTTAAACTCCAATTTTTTGAAGCTGTGAAGAAAGCAGAAAGAAGCAGTAATAGAATAGTTTGGCACTGTGAAGGGAACACAGCTGTGTTTTCCCCTGTAATTTCCATGTTTTCAGTGTAGGGAATCATTTAATGGTGAAAAAATGAAGAGTTATGACCATGAAAAGGTGAGGAAAAAAAAATCAGATTAATGCCACACTTAGTGTTCCTGCTACCACACAGTTAATGGCATGACTGAATTTTTCTTTCCCTTGAAAATGTTTATACTCAGTAAAATGTAATTTCTTGTGCTTGTGATTATAGAAAAATGCAATTATAAATCCAGATCTGATGCATAATCGTCTAATAAAGTCAACTTTTCCCACTGTTCCTATACTACAGCCATCTTTAATTTATTTCTCATTAGGCTCTGGCATCACTAGTTAGGAGTAAAGCATTCAGAAGTAAATCAACAGACCTGAGAAGAATTTTTAATAGTTATCCTTTAAAAATACACCAAAAGTTAAATTATTCACTCATAGCTATGCTTTTTTTCTTTAATTTCTATTTCAGAATTTTTAAAAAATTCAACTCCCCCCTCTCTTTGCTTTACATCTATTAATTTGTACCCTGGGTAGTACATCCCAAGTGCATTTATCATAAATTGGTTATCTGAAATCTTTATCACCAAAGAAAATCGAATCAAAGTTTATTCCAGCTACTCATGTTATATTTCATATTGTGTATTCCCTGGAGACCAGATTACGAGTGTTGAAGTCTCTCTCTTGAAAAGAAAGAGCTTTTTCTGGTTGGCAGTCGATCTTGCTTTCCTGGCTTGGAGTCAGGCTCATAATGGCAGTTCCTSAGTCTCTCTGTAGTGTTTGATATTTTATGTGTGGGGGAAAAAAATCAAAAACCATCACCATGCAAACTCCTGCCTCCCCAGCTTGGTCTGCAGGTGCAATCCCTGCTCAGGGACACGGGGCAGAGGACCTGCCTTTGGTCCCATTTAGGGACGCTTTGTGGATGATCCTCCATCCAACCTAAAAATGATTGTAAAATAAGAATAATGCTCCGAATTTAATTCCTCGGTTCTGCCCCAGGGGAATTGTCTGTGTTGAGCTTCTGCAGATTGTTGTTGTGCCAATGTGTTGGTCACCYGAGTTYGCTTTGTGTTARAATATCTCTGGTACCTCTTCCCACTGGGAATTTTGCTCACTTTATATTTAGGTTTGGTGGAGTGAGGCCCCTCATTCTTTTAAGGGAATTCCCTGGTATTGTGGGGCCTGGGGCTACTGCACAGAGGGAGGGGTTTCTACTGCTGGTAATCATTACATGAGAGGATTTWAAAAAATTACTCCTTTTTTATTGGCTCCTCTCCTAAATGTCATTTGATTTGTTCAATTTAATTGTAGCTGTTAGAGCTCTCTCTTTGTGATTTGACGGCATGTTCTTACTTGCAAAAACAAAGGCTTATTATATTCACTAATAAGTGAAAATATGTGACAAAAACTTGAATTSGTGTGCTTTTCTCTTTCGTAATGTGCATTTTGCACCTCTTTATAGGAATAMATCCAACATGTCTTGCTCATTTTTGCTTTTGCTTTAGTCCCCGGAGCCATAATTCCTTATTAAAACACAGACTAAGGAAGTTAATGAGGATACACAGGGCCTTACACCTTTGGGTCTCTTCTGCTCTTCTGCAGATTGACAGTGCTGAAAAAGATTGCCCCCGTAAAGAATATTTGGTGCCCCTTTACCTGTGAATTATATTGGATTATCTGCCCTGTCTGTGACAGGAATGAAGTGTCTTCCCCACAGAACTGAGGAGGTCACATCACTTGTTTCTTTTTATCTAAAGCAACAAATCAGTGAATAACCTGAACTGGAACTTTGGTACTTGTCAAAGAAAATGTTGAAAATAATAATAATAACAACAACAACAGCAACAATGATAAAAACAGTAATATCAATAATATAACAAAAATAAAAATTATACCAAAGCAATGCTCTATGAAATCAGTGATGGTGATAGAAGAAGAGTATTAAAAAATAGAATAAATAGGCAGTTAACTTTATAACCACACAAACTGTTCTGCATTATTTGTATATTACTTTTCCCAGTGTGTTGTGAAAGCAATAGCAAACTAATAGTGATGCATAATATGAAAATAACCCACTGCCAAATGAACATCTGCTTTCAATTAAACAGGTGTATCAGAAATTCAGCATATTCATAAGCATAATTACAGATTGTTATTACCAGGAAGTAGAGAAATACTGTAGTAATTAAACATAGTTGAAAATTATTGTACTTTTCCTTTATGAACTTATTTTTTGTATTTAAAAGAAGTTAACTCTTCTCTAACTGGTCATGTGGAGGAGTGCATCCATAATTTAAACCAAATTTGGGAGTGGAAATAGTCTTTTAAATGCACCTTACTTATTATTTYGAGGAGTTTGATTAATGACTTTAGGTCATTCTCACTTTGAGTGCTTTGCTGGAGGTARCACTAAAAGCTTTCCTCTCAGGAGATGGTGAGTTATGTCCCTTCTCAAACACCCAATATTGGGTGTCAAAAGTTCAGCCTCCACGAACGGAGACACCTGAAGCAGGAATTCCCATCAGCCAACGTTGACCTTTTGCTCGTGCGTCTCCCTAAAGGGATCTGACTGGAGAATTCCTACATGAGACACATATTGCCCGGGGATCAGGGACTAAAATGTCAGGAGTGCCTGAAAAACTTATTGCCAGTGAGCCTGTGTTTGATGAGCCAACTGGAGACGACCAAGCAAGAGCAAACGGGAAGGGTTTGGGGCTCAAAGCTGATATAGGATTTACAGAGAGACAAAGCCAGGCCAACATGCAAGAAAATAGGTAATGGTACAAGCAGTGGGTTTACAAGTAGAGCTAAAAAAACATGGCAACAACCCCTCTGTGTTATTTTCCTTTCAGTAGAGAATTGCCCAWTATCTTATTAAGTAGCAGAAATCTCCTGCAGAGCGGTTTTGGCCCAGCTCAACATCTGTGAGGGGCTTCTTGCTCACTGCTGGACAAGCCCCACGTGGGGACAGGTCATTGCTCCCTTGGGCTTTCTGTTGAGTGCTCCCTCCCTCYCTCCTCTGGGCAACCTACCTGTTCAAACTCTGAAATAAATACTGGGTTRATCTGCTTTTTCTCTCATGAAGGAACAAGGTGTGTGGGAGTCTCTTATGCAGCCTGGAGAGCCAGATTCAGAATTTGAAACGAGAAGTWAATACGTGTTGGTGTTTCATGAAATCATGGTGGCTTTCCTTGACTTGCCTGTACTTATTGGTACAATGGGGAGGAAAAAATACATTGTTGACATGGTGCTATTTCATAATTTTCCTCCTCTGCTGACAGGAGTTTAATTGACCCCCTACTTTACTGCAGTTCACAGACAACCCACTTGTGTCCATTCCTCTGTGGTTTATGCCCCAATCATCTTCAGCTGCATAAATTGACTTGAAAACTGCTGATATAGAGCTGTCATGGTCTGTTCCTCAGCTTTGTAAATTATGTTTTCCAGGTGAAGGACATTGTGTTAATGGACATTCTGTATGTGCCTGCTTCACTTCAGGCTGTGTTGTCTGAGAGATGTGAAAAGTCACAGTGAACTTCATACAGCTGAACACGAGCAGGGAGAAAGAGAGAAAAAACAGCTGAGAACCCTTCCAGTATGAATGGAAAAATWACCTAGATTTTCATCACAGACCAGTGCCCAAGTCTTTTTGTTTATATCTTTCTCACCAAGGAACGAGCAGAGAAAATTCTGCCATTAATTTTCAAATTAAATGAGCCTTAATATTAGCTTCTCTAGCTACTTCTGCAGGGGGGTCATGGGCATGGCTCAGGAGGTTCACGGGGTACTGAGCCAGGCAGCAGCTGAGTTGAGTTGTAAAAATTGTACTGAGCTCCATCTTATCCCTGGACATTCATGTGGGGAGAACTGGATTAACCTAATAAATTCCTAAAGCTCTGTAGTTCCTCTAGTTGTTCTCCCTCCTTCCCCCAGTTTTCTGTGACATGTAGAATCTCTGTAGGTTATTCCAGACTTTACGCAGTGGAAGAGAAATAGTTTTTTCTTTTTCCTTACCTCTTGCTCAACATACCAGACTTTAACTCAAGTAGGAGCAAAAATAATATTAAAGAGCAAGTGCGTGAAATGCTGCCCTTGTTCATGTAAATCTGAGTTACTAGGATAGATTGAACAGAGTTTTCATCCCATAGGCATATTCTTTTAATTTAGAAACCGTACCAAATGTAAAAGGGCTGAGGGAAGAAGAGTTTAAATTTAATGAGATGTTTTAATTTCATAGTCTCAATTTTTGTTTCACTTCAGTGACTTCAGTGTTTCTGTTGGATGGTACAGCACAGCTGAGACAATGGAAATGAAATGCTTTGATAACTTTCCACATAGAATATTGAGTAATCTGAGATGTTATYGTGTGTTCTGATTTTGTAAATCAGCGTTATTTGCTGGAGCAAAGACCTGCAGGAAAGCTTTCAACCCATTCTTGTGTTCACCCAGAAGAAACATGACAGATTGTGTTTCACACAAACCCACAGCCCCAGTAACCCAGCTGAGGGACTGCACAAACTGCAGAGCTGCTTCAGACTTCCACAGGCACAAGGAAATCTGTCCAATAAATCCATCGACAATTTTTTTCCCCCGTATCCTTTCCCCACCACGACAGTCGCCTTCGGTGGACGTACAAATTACCGGCTTCGTGCAGTTAATAATTACCTTTCAAGTAATTAGTTGGCACTTGCAATAGCCAAATTTAGCTGGTTTATTATAGAGCTAGAAATAACCATAGGTATTTTGTCCATTGTTCTGGCTTCTTAGCACAAAGGCTCTGACTGAAGACTGCTTCAAACTCTCATCAGCTACTCRAAGGTCTGTGTGCCCTGTCACTGCCCCACAGAGAGCACAGATTGTTCAAGTCTGGGGTTAATGTTAGAAGTCATTGGTGAATGAGATTCGAGTTGAAAAGTATTAATTTTTAATATCTTTAAAAAGAACTAATCAAATTGTGAATACATGAAATAGTATTTGCTAAATTGACTTTCTTCCYCCCTATTGATCCATAGTCAATTTGGAAGATGCTTTGAAGTAAAACAGTTTGAAGAAATGAGAGGTTTTAGGACATTYGGAAGCATCTCTTATCAGAGATGCAGCTTTTGCATCTCTTAGCAGGAGCATTTGGGCTTATTGGGAAACCCACTTGTTTGTCCAGTATTCTGATGTAGAGAAGTGCATGAAAATTTYATATAGTGCAGGCAAGTGATCTCATACTTGTGTTAGCTCAGCAGAACTAAGTCAAACACTTTTCTGATGCAGTTTTACAGAGCTTATATTTATTTCTTCATATTGTCTCCAGTAACCTAAATTTGAAAGAGAGAGAGAGATGTGTTTTAATTTCTGTTTTTATTTTCGCAGTAGAATGAGTGTTTGTCATACTTCACAGAATGACCAAAAGATTAAATCTACTTTCACTTTCACAGCTTTTAATTTGGATAAACTTCAAGGGAGCTAGTCCAGACTTAAACATTATAGGTGGGAGCAGGACTCAGTACGGGTTYGATTCTGGTTTCAGATGTGATAGTCAACACTGCAGCTCTTACTTGATTCAAAACCTTGGGTCAGGTGCATGAGCTGTGTGGCCATGTTCTTTTCAGAGGSAAATTACTGCAGGACCATTTAAATAAAGTCTTAATCAGGTGCTATACAAACTCCTGATTAAGGTTTTTAAATAACAAACTTGAAGTTAAAACCAGCAGGGCATAAGAAATTCCCAGAGTGGCGAATACAGAATCATTAATCTGAACCACTTTGCGTTTCTGCTCTGAATGYGTTAGTAGAGTGCTTAATTAAATTGTGATCCTACTCTTAGGGAAGTATCTGCTGTGAGGGTACACTCATTTTTTTGCTAATCAGAGATGTTATGCGATAGAACACATAGAAACAAGTTGTCATTTAATATTTGAATATGAAATTTAAAAAAAAAAATCGAATGGAAAAGATTTGCTGTCTCATAAGCAGCAACCACTGCAACATGAGACCAGCAAGAGCATCACTGTGCAGGTCTGAATGSATGGCAAACCTCCCAGGAATGTGTGGGCCAGGAGGGAGCAGGGCTCTTCCATATCCCTGTGGCTCCTGCGTGCAGTGGTGCAGAGTTAATAACGAATCAATGGAGAGATACTGATGGAAAAGTCAGAATCAGAACCATGAGTTTTTCACGYTTCCTCCTTACCAACTGAGTTTGCTTCTGTTCCCAACCCATTTTGTAGAAGCTGTCACAGCAAGGCACTAATGTGGTGCTGGAGAGAACCAAAGCAATGCTTTGTATTTTGGCCAGGATCTTCTACCTTTTCCGTGCAGGGTACCCTCAGGTGCAGCTCAACCTCAGTTTTATCACTGCTGAGGAAGAAATCTCTTGGTCCCTCGCTCAGGTCTCTGGATTTAGTCCTTTAGCTGTACGATCCCACTGGTGATGAGCAACCCAGGCTCTCCTGGCAGAGACAGCAGGCAGGACACRGAATCGAAGGGACAAAGCTGCTTCTTCAGAGTGTAAACAGCTCTGCCCGAGGCATCATCTGGAGGAGAGCTGGGATTCTGTGAAGCTCATTGGTCATCTAAAGAGATTGGGTGTTAATGATCTTTGGTGCTATAAACATGCATGGCATGTGGAGGAACAGCCTGTAAATTACTATTCGAAATGCCTSTGTGCTGGGTTCTGGAAAGATTTCTCCTACCTTCCCCTTCTGCTGCTCTTTTCCAGACTCTTCCACGCATTTCCTCAGTCTGGGGGTGCCTGGATCCCATCAGTCGCTGGGGTGAAGGGTGCTATTGCTGTTTGCCAAAGGTGGGGTTGCCCTCAACACGGAATTGGCCCAACCAAGCCAAAAGGGAGGTTTGTGCTGCTCAAAACTGTGTCCTCACCACTGATGTGGTGACACTGCCAGAGTTGGTCCAGGTGGGCTCAGCATCTCCTCCAGAGAGTCACAACCTCACAGACACAATGCCTCTCTGTAGGTTTGGGGATTTTTTTCTCTGAATTGTGACTGAGCAGAGCAGTTCCAAATGGAAAATTCAACTGGCACTGACAGAATGTAAATTAAAACCTGGGAAGGAGCAGAAAGGATTCCCCAGGAAGAACTAATAGGTCACTGCAAGACAGCCCAGCCCTGGAAGTCCAGCGCTGCAGGACTTAAATCAATGGGGATGTTACAAGCTCTGGGCTAATTGCCCTTTCCCTGTGTTCAGTAAATGTGCACAGCCTAAGATTTAAGGATGTGTTTGGACTCAGCTCTTTCTAACAAAGCGCTTCTCCACACGCTGGAGTTTGAGTAATTCCAGGCTCCTGCGAAGTGCCTACTGCTACAATTTCAATTTAGTTAAAAAGGGGTGAGAAAGCTCAGCCCATCCCAGGAGGTTCCCAACTACTCTTTGCAGGAGTGTCCCTGGAGCATGAATTAGGGAATTTCTTAGGCTCTCCACGCAGCAAAGCTCAAACGTGCGGCTAAAAATTAAGTTCCTTTTATAGGTGTTTTTAACATATTCACTAATTTAAGGAAACAAGTTCTTTACAGCAAATAAACAGAGTATGTGCAATGAATATTAGAGTGCTTAAAAAAGGAAACCAATATAATATGTTCTCTGTGTGATTGGACTATCCTCAGTGCTTGTTTTCCAATTAAGTGAAAAACCACAGAAAAACAGGGATTATATAAAAAGAGTATCTCTGCAGTCACATCCAGGATATTGGTAGAAGCAACTAACAATAATTTTTTTGTCTCAGAAGTGTATTGTGAGAATTAACTCTCATCTGAAAAAAATGCTTTTAGTTCAGGGATGAAAGACCCTGCACAAATATAAATAATTTTAATATTTTGAACCAGCCTGGAAAAATTTCTTCTGCTATAATCCAGCTTCTCTTTGCTGGAACTAGAAGATGGAAATGACAATAAGGATATTAAGRACATTGTACTTTATTATATATGAAGGAAGCCACTGCTTGTTGTAACTAATAATTACCTGTATTTGGGTAATTAGATGGGTTTATTTCTGGTTAGTTATAGATTTGGACAATACTTGCAAACAGTTAAAACACTTCTTGAGCTTTTTATGGTACCTCACATGACTTCTCATGCACAAGTCAGAATTTGACAAAAATATAGAGACTGGTAGTGTTTGTGCTGGTTTTTAAAGCTGCACACAGAAACAACTGTGTTAAGCAAATATGATTTTGAGGCCTAAATGTGGAAATATTAACTTTCAAGGTGGGATATAAACTAGCTAATCTTCTGGAGGCTCTGTTGATTTGATATGACAGTGCAGAATTTTTATCTCATCGGTGAGTGATATTTTGCATATGAAGCTTGCAAACACAATATGTTTTTGTCATATAAAATACAGTTAATTTTGCTCACCACCCCAAGGGAAATTTTGAAGTAATTTTATCAACATGTTCTGTAATGAAATGAATTTTGGGGCTCCCAGGCTCAGTAACTTTCTCAAAAGAAGAAATAACACTTCTTAGTCTCACTCTGAAGGTTGCTGGCAACTAGAAAAGTCTATAAATACTTTAAACAGGAACATTTTAAAAGGTTAGAAATGAACCACGGTGAAATTGGCTGCTCCTTTCTCTCATTTCAGAAGCCTGAGAGAGTAACAGCAGAGGGAGATGGGTGGGGGGAGCACTTGCACACAGGCAAAGCCTGGAGAAAATTAATCCAGCTCAGAGCGAGGTGAAGGGGTTTAAACAAAGAATGTGACTAAACCATAATCATTTCTGCAAGGATGGGTGAGCCAGGACATTGGCAAGTATCACATGTACTGAGTGGCTGGGGCACTGGGGGGTGTCCCAGTTTGTACTGCATTTATCCCAGTCCACGTCTGGCAGAATGTCCAAGGCTGAAATCCAGTAGCTGGTTTGGAAGGAATCATTGTTGTGTAAAACCAGAGCATAAGACTTGGTTTTTTTGACCAGGAACAGGCTGTCATGGCAATTCTTGCACATATCTACCCATCCAAAAGCAAGCTGCCTTTCCTCCTGGGAAGGCTGCAGCTCATGGAGAGCCTTCCAGCTTTCCCCATGGCCTTCAGCTCSCAGGCTGGACTGGATGTGGTGGGATTTGGGTTTTTAAGGAAGGAGGAGGTGCCTGCTCCCACTGGAGCAGGGCCCAAAGGAGGGGGTTGGCTGTGTCTGCACCGAAATATCAGCGTGAGGCAGAACAGGAGGCACAGCCCTGGTAAGGCTGAGGACTTCTTATTTTCAAATCATCTGAAAATGACTGAAATGCCTTCTAAAGGAAAGGCTCTGGCATAATATGTGAGTCTCAGATAGGATGTTATGGCACTGCTGTGCTGGTGCTGAGCAGGGGGCACTGGGGATGCAGRGAGGCTCAATCCCTGCAGTGCTCTCCTCTGCCTCCACATTTCCTCTGCAACTTTGGACTTCATTTTGTGCAGCTTTTTACAGCACTGAGGGGCGTTATAAAAGGAAGGTTCTGTAAAAGGGTGCTGTACAGGGATTAAAAAATACTGATACACAGATGGGATGAGGTGAGGCCGGAGTATTTCCACGCCAGTGTTCCATAATCTCAGGCAAATTAATGTTTAATGATTTGATTTATTCAAGATTTGAAAGCCGCAAAGACAGCACTTTGGGCTTAATCTCCTTGCTCCATTGGCTTTAATTAAACTCATCTGCAGCTTATGAGTTTTGGTGAGCTCATTACAAAGCCAACCAAACAAACAAAACGTTGCTCACGTGGATGAATTAYCCCGAGCTCCCCATTTCTGCTGTTTCATATGATCGTGTGAACAAACAAAYTAGAAGTAAATGTTTGCACATTATTGCAATGAAGGTGTTACTCAAGTCAGGATTGATTGAAGGGAAAAGTGGCTGCATTCTGATTTTTATCAGCAATATGTCAGTGCACAGAAGCCCTGGTAGGCATGAAATGAGGAAGCGAGCACCCTGCTTTCCTTGTCAGACTCTGCATCTCAGACAAACACTCTTTCCACAGTCTGTATCTGATAAATTATTGGAACCAGAGTGGCATTTGAGGTGCCTGGATAAAGAGGCAATAAAAATATTTTCTATTTGTTTACACTGAAAAAATATCATATACTGAACTGTCAAGTCTGAAAAATTGATGCTTCTGACTTCACAAATATTCAGCAGCCTAATAGAAATGTCAGATGTGTGTGGTTTTGAGGGAGGAAAAGGAGAAAGAAAAGAAAAAATCAGCCACATAACAAATGTTCATTTATTTTCATCAGATTTGATACTTCATCATGCAAGTGATAGATGCAAAGACCGAGAAAGTTTATGGAGCTTCTTTTCTCCTTGATTTCAGTGATTTTTGATTAAGCACTATGGAATAGCAGGGTTGAGTTGCAGCTGTTTAACATCGCCAGTTCTTGCTGGAAAATTGGTGTCCCGTGGATGGAGATTTGTGCTGCTGAAAGCAAGAGGMTGGGGCTGCCTTCCAGCACATTCTAAAGGAGGAGGAGATGGAGATCAAGCAGAACCATTTTGGTTCTGGCAGATTTACCCCTGCTCACGTGCAGATTGGAGAGCTGAGTAAAGGGTGGGAGGGGGAGCAGTTTTCTACCCTTTCATTATTTTAAAATATTTTTTTGATAACTTACTGCTATTTTCTGCTTTAGAAAGGAGGAGGAAAAAAAGTCACATAATAGTGGGAGGGATGAACGGATTTTTCATCTGTTTGGCTGAAATTGCAAACAGCAGTAAAAATGGAACTTTTGAACTAGAGGGTCCAAATCTCAGAATGTGGAAACTGGGACATTTTGATCACCATGGATACAAGGAGGGTCCTTGGGGGGAGCATCAACAACTGGTAGAAATTGGCATTTTTGCCTTGCTGCCCAGAGCTGCCAGAGCTGGACATTCTGCAGTGGTCCCATGGCTCTATCATGTGCATACAGTGAAAACACAAGAAGATAAAAAGTCTGGAACTAAAGCCCGTTAAGATATAGAAAAAAAAGTATCATTCTGCTTCTTTCAATTTCTCTGTAAACAGATTTCAGTCCCTAATTTCTAAGCCAAAGCAGATCAGTTTTATGATGGTCTTTGTTTTCTCTGTAATAGCTCAGGACAGATTATCCTTTGGGCAATAGCTGTGTTGTGGTGTAATTATATAATTAGAGCAAATGCATGTAAATCAGATAAACGGGGCACAATCAGTTATAGGATTTTGTGGCAAACATACAGGGTGCATATGAAGTACACGGTCTTGAGGCCCAACTAATGGAGCTGTCAGCAGCCATTAAGGATGATAAAGCTGCAGCTTTCAAGACCTGGCTGTGGGGAGCAGGAAGAATTGGATATGCATTAAAAATGCAGCCCCAGGGGGCTGGTTCAGCTGCCAGAGGGGGCTGGAGCAGTCCCTGTAATTTCTGCTGCCCTCAAAGCACAGAAAGCGACTCAGGTTTGGGGAACAAAACAAATTGAAGCTGAGGACACGCTGGGCTTTGGGGATGGTTCATTTTCGAGGTGCCATTTCTGCATCAGACTGATGGTTAATGGTTTCGTGGCCACCGTGGTATTCAGTGGAAGGTTGGTCTTGATGAGCTTGGAGGTGTCTCCAAACCTTGATGATTCTATGATTCTTTCAAAAGGAGTGTGGTATGAGAATATTGAGCGAGGTTAAAGTTTTATTTTCTTTTCTGAGGCAAAACTCATGATTTTACCTTTCCCAAGCAAGTTACCCTGTGCCTAAATTGTCCCTGGGTGTAGGCAAGGCCAAGACAGCAAAACACTGAGACTGTAACTGTGAGGAAGAGTTTTGTCCTTATTCAGTCCTGATTAACACTGTGCCACATTATGTCAGCATGGAAAAAAAGACTTACTATGGCTTTGAATCCCAGGGCACCAAAAAAACCCAGTTCTTTTTTATACACAGGCTGAGAATTGCATTCTCACAGGAACCTGTGCACATGGCTGCCTATTTTGGTGTTTGACCTAAACTTGTTCTTAAACCTTATGGATTTAGCAGGAGTTAAGTCAAAGCACACAAGTGGRGAAATTATTGCCTGTATAACTGGTACTCATTTGCTGAAAAAAGAAATTGCTCTTGTAAGAAACAACAGGAAAAAGAAACCAGTCTCAGATGAATGGATATTGTTGTGGGATAATAGTCCCTGATAGTCTGTAACTTTTGTTTGTGCAAGCTAAATGGTACAATTTTAATTACCATAATGCTCAAATCACTGTAATGGATTACAGGATGTTTGTATTGCTGAAAATCTAATTCTTTTTTTTTTTTCCAATTGTTTAAGTGGGAACTCGTGAGCAGCCGTGTTGTCATTATCCTGGGGTTCTTTTGAACAGCCTTGGGATTTGCAGGAGAGAATGAAGGCACAGAGTAGAGATTGTCATGCCACAGTCCTGCTATAAATAGCTGATTGGGGTGGGGTTTGCTTGCAAGCTTGGGCTTCTCTGAACACCAGTGGCTGCAGAGACTTGAGGGTGTACAGGAGAATAACAAATGTCACTGAGCTGCTTCTGGCTGTCCCCTGAGCAAGGGCACTGGGTGCCCCTCCCTGCCTGTCYTGTGCAGGTAAAGCACTGGAGTGTCCTTAAAAAATACTATATACCACTCTTGGAAAGAATTTCCTAAGTTGAAAAATGAGTGCGTTGGACTTCAGGACTATTGAAAGGAAGAAAAGAAAATAGSAAAGTTGATAGAGRCAGGTTATATTGAACTGCCTGGAACTCTGTGGAAGTGGTGCTTTTGGAAAAGCAGCAGGGGTACAACAGATAAATAAACCAGCAGCAGAATTGCCAGCAACTGTCAAATCAAAAMCAGCAGTAAAGCAGAAATATACAGTCAGTATCAGTCTGGATAAGCATTTGTTAAACACACCAAGGACAGACAGACAGTTGTGCACAGCCATAATGTCAGTGGTGTTTGCAAAAGATAATTGTTCCTGTTGATACCAGCTGGTGGTTCACACTCTGTTCTGATCAGTATGACTATTTTAATCAAATGAGTGAGGAAAAAGAACCATGAAATCATTTTTAGGGAAAAAAAAAAGCAGTTACAACATTGAGTGATCCTGCCATTGTTTTTTTCCCTGAGCTCCCCACAATGGAGTCTGCCAGGAGCTGAGACCATCAGGAGGTGACTGCAGAATTTAGGGAGGTATCAATCAGCTGGGGACCTGACCTGGCTCTGCACTCATCAGGGCACTGCTGGGAGCTGAAAACACTTTGTTTCCCCCGCACAAATAGTTTTGCACAGTCAGTGGTGGTGGATTCTCTCAGCTCAGTCTGTGCAGCTTTGGGAGGGCTGTTCCCAAAGGTGCTGGTTTTTATTAGGATTTTGGAAAATTCAGGTTGCCTTGTAAATCCACACAAGTCAAATGCATGGTGGAGGAATGAGAGTACAACCCAGAGGGGTTTAGTGCCTGCCCACAGCCGACATTGTCTGATTCCATGTGTGGATAGTGGGTGGTGTCTGTGACCAGTCTGTGTCCATAATTCAGTTTTTGAGTTTTCCAGGCTATTAACTCTGGAAGTTCCTAAGGAACTGGGTGTTCCCTGGGCTGCAGACAGGGACTTGTGAGACAGGTCTGGGCAGCGGCGAAAGAATAACAGCAGGAAAACAGCTGGGACTTCAACCCCTTCCCCTGCCAGTGAATTCTGAGCTCTATTTTATTAAAACTGAAGTAATTTTAGCTGGATGAGCTCATGATACCAGACCATCATCTTTCTGTAGTTTTTCTGCAGTGACTCAATCCTGCAGGGCATCTCTTAATACACATGTTCTAATTTCTGCAATTGCTGTAACTCTGCGGGAGCAGGTCACCTGAAATGCTCACAGGATAATCCTCCCCAGCCCTCAGACAGGCTGCTTTGATAAGTGTGCTCGTGGAGTGCTTTTGAAACAGGAGCCAGCAGCTGCACTCTGCTGCTGCCTCCACGGCACGGGGAATGTTTCATCGGCTTCTTTTTCATGTGTGACTTTGTTTGCTCGTCTGGGATTACATCTGATAAGGACAGTCTAAAACTTTCTCTAACAGCTGCAGTGAAACTCTGGGCAGATGTGTGCCTCTCTGTACGGGGAGAAAACCTCTCTAAAAATGTGCAGCTTCTAAAGCCAAGCCAGGCTGGGGGAAGCTGTGGTGCCAAATGTGCATCATCAAAGTTCCCAGTAGTTGTGGCTTTCTTTACCTTCCTRTCATCCTTTAAGGTTCTGCAGCAGCACACTTCAAGGGTTTGACAAGAAAGAGGCAGATATTCCCTTTTGTGCAAATCTGCTTGATGCTTATGAACACTGTTCATTCAAAAACCCCATTAAGGTATTCTCCTAGTGGTGTGGCTCTGACAGAGAGAAACAGAATTAATTCCACAGCAAGGAAGGAAAAAAAAAACCCACAAGAAAAGCCATCTTGCCAATCTGTCACTCCAAAGAGTATATTAAGTTAACATGAATTAACATAGCCTGTTAAATAGGGTAAATGGATGAGATTCTTATCTGAAGGGGAGAAATGTGTGCAAAAATTCAAGTAAGACAGCAGAGACATGGGTTTCCCTACAAAAAGTTGTGTGGCCCTATGGAGTCTGGTCCAGAACCGTTTGCATTTCAGAAATCAGCCTCCTGTGCAGTGCAAGGAGTGAAACAGCTCCCTGACTCCTCCTGGAAGAAAGCTGGAGGAACGTAATGAGGAGTTTTCTGAAACCCAACCTCCCACTTTAGCTGCTGTAATATCCCCGTGCTACTGGGAAAATTTTGGACTCCCTTTTGGACTAAGTTGATATTTATACCACCACAACGACAGGTTCCTTAGAAGACCTGCTGGCCAAGGTTTACAAGCAGTTTGCAAAGGAAAAATGTACTTGTTGATTTTCACAGGGGAAGTTCCTCACAGCACTGCTCCAGCCATTCACCAAAGGCTCTGCACAAGGCACATTCTCCTGGCCCCAAAAGCCTGCAAGTTTCCAAGAAAAGAGAAAACAGGCAGGTGAGGAGTGGGATGTGAGAGAGGATTTGGTCAGCAGCACTCAAAATCACAGACCTCAGAAAACACCTCTTTTGAAAAACATCCTTTCGGGGTGGAACACCTCCTTTAGCTTTGAAATTAAGATATGCCATAAATAGCACAAAAAGCAAACAGAGGTGTCACTTGGAAACACACAGGACTTATTTCACTCTGACAATCAAAATGTTTCTGTCTTATTGCTTTGTCTTGAAATGAAATTTGTCAAAATTGATATATCCTGCAGAATTTTTCAATTTTGTGGAAAGCTCCTTTGTTTCAGAAAACTAATAGTTGGGTTTTTTTGTTCTTGTTGCCTTGATAATCTTGATATTTTAGGATTTTATTGTCTCCTTCAGAAAAAATGCTGGGACAATACTCTCATCGCTTTTATCTTATGAAAAACAGGTATAAATGTACAAAAATCAGATTATCCTTGATTTTAAACTATAAAGCTGAGTTTGTGTTTTGATTATCTTTACTGAGGTTGCTTGCACTACTCTTTTGGTGAGTTTTAATAGCTTTTTATGACTAATGAGTCTTTCCATTAGAGCGTGTGTCATTGGGAAGAGGTGGCTCTCTATGTATTCATAGCAACACATTAAGCAACCTATTTTCAGCTTAGAATAAAACATCTGTTATCATATTTTGAATATGTGGCAGCTAATGCAACACAGTAGTTGTGCTAGGGAAAATCTGGGGGTGAAAAACTGTTAAAAATATAGTGTTTGAAAACCCCAATAAACTACTGTCTTTGTATATATTCCTTATGTATTAGAACTGCTGTGAATTTAGACAGCTGTTTCTGAATAATTTTCAAGGTTAAGTTTTCTAGTTCTGCAGCTATGCATGTCCAAATGCTGAATTATTTAACATTTTAAATCAATTATCAACTGACATATCAGAGAATAATATTTTCTGCCAGTTCACTGTACATCTCCAATGGCATGTGAGTAAAAAAAACATGATGCAGTATTTTTTTTCCAATACTTTTAACCAAAAAGATGCCAAAAAGAAGCAGATACACAGAAAAGAACTGTAAAACAGACACACAACAAAGAATTGTGTCCATAGATACGAATTTTGGGACAGATTAAGCGACACTAGCCACGGTACCAGATATAAACTCCCAGGTCTAAGTGTACTTTGCTACAAAACAATGAAATGAATTGGCYACATTACACAGGGTTTGTAGGTTGGGATTCTGATTCTTCAGGCCATGAATATTCTTTCCATTAGCAATGAATCTGTAGATCTGCAGTGCTGTTCTCTGCTCTGCCACAGGGAGAATCACACCCTGAACTTTTACCGGTGCTGATCCAACTGCTTTGTTGGTGACATGTGCTCTGCAAACCGATAAAGCCTTTTCCCTGTGCCTGTCTTAAACCTCGGATTCAGAGTTCATCCTCAGTATTTAGATTTTATTTATTTCTTTTAAAAGTAAGATTCAAAGGTGGATGAATTTTTGTCATGACAACCTTGAGCCTTGGCTTTTCCATAACTCCGTGCTGTCAGTCGTGGCTTAGGCACCATGGCAATGCTGGAGGGGAAAACAATGGCACCTGGGATTTTCAGCTGCCTGTGGCACAGCTCAGGAATGTGTCTTCCCTTTAAACAGCCACAGAGGTGCAGTTTCTTCAAGGATCACACTGTGCAATTACATGGTTTACTTCTCCTCCACAGCAGGGACAGATATACTCGGTTTGGTTTTATTGCGTTCCCAAGGTAGAACGCTGATGCGTCTGTGTCCTTGAAGCTCGGATTTCTGCTCTGTTCCTGGCTCCCTGTGGCAGGCCAGGCTTTCCCTGGGGTTCTGACCTGACCTGAGCACCCCTCCAGGGTGGGAATTGCGGGTGGTGTGGAGCAATCACCAGTTGGTGCTTGTCAGTAGAGGCATTCCCATCCTTCCGGCAGCTGTGGTGATAAAGCCACCATTTCACCGTGTGATTGAGTTATTAATTAAGCACCTTATTTCCTGTGCCTGTACATCTCCTTTCATTCATTCCCACCTAAATACTTTCCCCTGGATGTATGTAGTTTTTATTTTAGTAGCACCTTAGAGGCCCAGAATGCAGCAGGCACCCTACTGTTTTAGGGAGAGTTAATTAAGTTTCTCCGCTCTCTCTTTTCCATGTGTTTAATATGCATTAAATGTGCATTATCTGGCACAAAGGAGTACCTGGCAACGATACAGGACCCCACTGTGGTAGGTGAGGCTGTTTTCTCCCTGCTTTATAAATTCTGAGTAGATGAGCTGGTTCAGGATGGAGAAGAACAGTCTTGTTGTTGGTACAAGCACTTGGAGAGGCATGAAAGTTAAATGGAGTAAGTCTACGAGAGCCTGGATGAGAATGCACTTCTCTGGCAGTTAAATTATACTGAGTCATCCTTGGTGCTCTTTCCACCCCTGACCTAAAAAATACAGTCTAGTGCATATATTGCAGTGGGAACATTTTTTGGAAGAAATGACAGATTAGAATCTGTCTCCACTGGAATGGAGATGACGGCATTTGCCTTGGGTTTGGCTAACGTTATGTGACTCCTGACATACAGCTACTGCTACCAGGAAAGCTGGGCTAGAAATTCCTGAGGGCCACTGCCTAGAAGAGCTTAGTAATTAAAGAAACCAGAGTGAGTGAAAAGAATAGAGTTTACTGAAAGAAAACCAGGATTTGATGCAGTGAGAAGTCATGAATGACTGCTGATCACTGTACTGAGAATTTTATCTTAGACTTCTTCAATCCTTTTCAATGACCCTTTTGTAATCTTGCTGAAGTAAATACATTTCTGAGGACCACGACCTGGTTTTTTTTTCAGTGCACAAACCCTTAACATGCTCAGCACAAGAAATTGTTTTCCCAAATCAGTAACCAGATGGGGGCCCAAGGGAGTCAATTTTATTTATTTATGTGTATGTGTTTTCTCCTGCAAAYGCATTTGATGGACAGGCATTAAGTGACACAAGTGAAATAGTAAATGTTTCACTTTYGGAGGCAGTAGGGGAAAATAAATCTATATATATGAATTTGATTTTGTTTATCTTTCTAGCAAAGATAAACACATTAATTTGTGAAAATCCAAGAAGCTGCAAATAAGAGTGCAGGCAACCTTAAAAGGTCAGGCAGAGTATGATCCACACAATATTTTCTGCCTCATACCTACTTTCTCCCTAATTGGAAGGGTAAGCAAATATCCTACAGCTGCTTCTTTCATTGTTTAGGTTGGTTTTGGTAAAAACCTTACTATATTAATGATTGCAGTGCTTGCTGGAGTCTTTGGAATGTTTATGTCCCCTGCACACATAATAATAGCTTAAACTCCTCTGAATCCTTCTGGTTTCACTGGGGGATGGCAGAATGGCAATCCAAATGCCAACCAGCATGCCTGCTAATAGATTCCTTTCCCCGGAACCACAGGCTATCTTTTTTTGCAATTTTCAGTGGATACTATTGTTTGGAAACTCCTGCTACCAACAGGAATGTCAGTTAAAACTGTGACAGTTTTTTCTTAAATCTTTCATAGTATTCTTATCCCTTCCTGGTGTGTGCTGACTGCTGGATAGGCCTTTAATGGCATCCTTCGGAGGCAGGCATGGGAATCTCTGGTCTGTGACTATGCAAAAGGAATGAAAATTCCAGGTCCTCAAGGACAGCCCATTTTCAGCCATAATAGATTAACTCATTTCATGTGTGGCCATGTACATGTCCATGTTGATTTCCTGACTCGTGCTGTGTCTCTCCTGCCCGCTCTGGTGCTTCCCTGTACTCCTGGATTATCAGTTTGGCTGATGGATAAAGCAGAGGAACGTGGCCATCCTGGGAAAACACGAGGCTGCTTTGGGCTCCTCCTGGAGCACATGCTAGAAAAATTCAGGGAGGAAGTAGAGGCCTTCCATAAGGCTCAGCTGAGAAAGCCTGTCATGTAAAAACGAATCCACAGAATGAAACACTGGGAATGCCAAAGGAGAAGGATGCACAGAAGAGCTGGTGAGAGCTGAGTAGGGAAACAGAGCTGCAGATCTTCTTTCATTTTTTTCCTTTTTGTTTAACTATAAGGAAAAAGATGCAAAGAAAGAGAATGAAAAGATTGTTTCACTGGCAATGGCGAGCTCCTTTACTCATAAACCTGTACAGACCTTTAGGTGCAGTGACACCAYTTATTTTAAGTGATTTACGGTGTAGCTGTGGGTTGAGTTCCACATGTGCCACGTCCTTGTGGAGCTCCCAGAGTTTGCAGAAACCAGGGAGTGACTCACTCCTTGATATAATTGTGTATCATTTGGGAACCTTCTCATCAGGAAGGCAAGTGCCAGCTCAGATTTGCAAAGTTCTTTCACATAATTATCAAAGAGAATATCCTGAACAAGTCTCTGCGTTGGCTCTTGAATTAAACACAAACAAAACACCTTGGAAATAGTTATCCTTCATGAACAACACAGAAATCCCAGCCTTGTCAGAATCCCTTTCCTCCTGCATGCCAGGCCAGCTGTATACATGCATTTCAATCTGCCAGCAGTCGTGTGCTCCATCCTTTTTTCTTATTCTTTCTGAAGATGCTCGTTAATGAACCTTCTTGAACAGTCAGAGAGGAGGATGAAAGGCCAGGGCACTGGGTGGAAAAGCAATGCAGATTGGAAAAGACAGGAAGCTTATTTAATTCTTTCTTTTCCTGATCTCAACTCCCTCAAGTTATCTTTAAAAGGATGTTTAAAGCTTACAGTTAAAACTTTTCTACATTTAACTGTAATAATTAGAAGCAGCTAAGGTAGCACTGAGGTCCAAAGGGAAAAATTTCAAAACTCATTTCAGCCACTGCTGGTCGTGTGTTTGGGGGTGGATGGGATCTTGAGCAGGGTTCACAGCTGTCTTTGTACCTTGGTTTTTATTTTTTATTCTGTTTTGCTTGAATTTCATCTGTTAAAATTCAAAGTCTCCATTCTGTGCCTGTTACTCACCAACCCTCTGGGTTCTAAATGGGCACTAATGACTCGCAGTAGCAGCAAGTGGAGCTTTATTTGAGGGTGTAGTTTATGATCCTGCCAGGAAAGCGAAAGATGTGGGTTGAAAGAAGGAACTGGGGGTGTGGGAAAAGTAGGGGGATTGAAACAGTCTTGATCAGGTCCCTGGGAAGTGGTAGTGCACTTTGCATGCTGCTCACCAYATGGATCACCCTCCCTGTGGAATGATCAGGATTGATTGTTCCTAATGAGAACATAAACCCAGGAAGTCTGGTATCATGCCTACATCAATGACTAATTCCAGCCATTTAAAGAGGACATAAAAAACCTCTAATGAATCTACTGATTCCGTAAGGGAAGGGAAGTGCTGGTGTGATATTCTAAATACCAAGATCTCAGTCGACAGAATTAATATTCATTCTCTGCCATGCTTTCCTCAGGATTGTTAAAGTACCTTAAATGCAGATTAAGACTGTTACACGTGGATGTCTTCAATTTTTTCCAGGATAGATGGAAATCACGGGTCTAATGGCTTCTGGTCAAACTGAATTTTTGATGTAGTAGTAACTTGAGGGCTCAGTTTATTCCTGTATCATCTTAGGCCTGAAGAAACAGGAAAAGAGTAAAATATTCCTGGACAATGGTCACTAGAATATGACATACAGCTAGAGAAGGGGCTAGAAATAGGGCCATCCATGGGCTTTAGGAGCAGGGAATGGCGACAGCGTAGTGACAGCTGTCACATGTGTCCCTGTCATTTGCAGTGAGGTTGATGTCAACAAGAGTGAGTGGTTTTATTTCTTCTTCTGGTCACTGCTGCAGCTCTGGGATGGGACAGGAGAGTAAAATCCAGGTCAGGTTTGGAGGCAGTGAGGCTCTGGTGAGGGCTGAGATGGACGGGGTCAGCACTGCTGATGGTCTGATCCTGACCCTGTGTCCTTGGCAGAGCTGCCATGAGCAGAGCAAGGAGAGACTGAAACATGGAGCTGCACCCTGGAAAGTATTTAAGCAGATTTAGCCTTGGCTTTAATACAACTACTGAAGTACCCAAAGTTGAGCTCCAGCTTAAATGGTTTGCTGGAGTTTCCCCTGAGGTACTGCAATCATCTGCAATTGCCAGGAAAACCCAGCTATGTGTTTGGTGGAATTGTTCAGTATGGAACTGCCACTCCTATTAACAGCAACATCTCTTGGGGTCTGAATATGCAGCATAAGATTCCCTTCTGAGCTGAATTTTGTATTTCAGTTCTCAGCTGGTACAAAGCATTATGCAATTTTCAGTACCAAAATACTGTGTGCAAACAAGGTCAGCATTTAGAACTAAAATATTAGTAGAGCAAATGCAGTTTCCTAATTTAAATATATGSATAATATATAAATTTCCTATTGCATCTCTCAAGAGGGAATGTCCATAGAGCCCCAGAGTGGTTGAGGCTGGATGGGGCCTCTGGAGACTGACCTGTCCAGGCCCCTGTTCAGAGCAGGCTCAGCTGGAGAAGGTTGCTCAGGACCTTCTCCAATTGGGTTTTTAATTTCTTCAAAACTGGAGACCCCACCACCTTGCTGGGCAGCATGCTGATGTTTTCTGGATGTGTTAAGGCTTTAAACATAAACAAATAAATTAATCCTTGCTGTAATTCTTTGGAAAACAATGAAGCTAGAATTAGCAAGTGTTTCTCTGAAGTGCTTGTTTCTCTTGTTTGCATTTTTTATACAATGCCTTGCTTAACCATACTATTAAAAACGTCTTTTCAAAAAGCTGGACACAGTTGCTCAAATTTATAAAAATACAGGGGGATTTGTGTCCAAAAAAACAAATCCTAGGAACCAACAGGTTGCTTGCAGAGTCTGGGCTACTGAGAAGGGTTCAGGAGCTGGCACCATTCCGAGTCCATGGCAGCACTTTGGTTTTAGTTGTTCTGTTCAGTCCCATGTTATTACACAGCAGTGAAACTGCAATTTAAAAATTGTGCACTGTTCTTTTCCACCAGTGCATACAGGACAAATCTGCTGGGCTGGCAGCAATAGAGATGAGGCAGTTCTGGAGCTCCAGCAGCCACAGAATCCTGATATTCAGTGTTTTCCAGGTGCTGTGTCTCCTGCCCATTCCGGGCATCAGAGCACTGCCAAGCCTGTGCCTTTATGGGAATTGGAGCTTGCACAGGTTGTTCCCCACGCACAGTTTATCACATAAATCAGAGTTTATGGGTAAACACAGCCTTCTCATCCAAACTGAGTGGGTCCTGCAAAGGCTTCATCATTACAACACGAAAATCCAAGAGTGGTTTTACTCAGACTGTTAATGTTTCAGAAGGAATGCAGACACATCCCTTTAATTTCTGATTTCCTTCCACTGGTCCCTTACCTGGTCCTCARTAGGTTACACATGTGGGGTTTTTCACCAGGATTTTATGAACCTGAATGGCAGAGGACTGAGCTCACTGATGCTTGGAGTGCAGGACCAGAACCACCAGAACCACCAATTTTTGAGTCAGCTTGGCCATGGCTTCCCCTCTGGGCTTGTCTGCTGCTCAGTCCTGAGCTGCTTGTCCAGGGAAGGCTCCAGACCAGATACAGGAGATCTGATAAGGGAGATAACAGTACCATCCTTTACCCCAGCTGCAGATGGATGCAGAGCAAGGAGGCTTTGCCCGGGCTCTCCCTTCTGCTGCTCCAAAGTGGACATTTCCAATGGCAAAAGCTGGTGGGGATGTTGGGAGGAGGTGTCATTCGTGTTATATGTATACACAGACCATAAATAATGACTCACTAGTTCCAAAGGGGACACCAGTGTCAAATGACATCACCTAACAAAGCCACCCTCCCAAGATGCAGATAAGGGTAATCTCTAAAGCAGAAGGTCTTTGCTGGGTGCCTGTGCCAGTTCTGCTGCTGATGGATTTATACTGTGAAATTCTCCAGCCAGGCATTCCCTGTCCCTGCTGTGCTTTGCTCCCCACCACACATACCACTGTCTCTTTATGCCATAATTAATAATAAATCTTCAAGTAATCTGGTTACRACATAATCTTCAGACTGTTACTTCCACTATGTGTGAGATAAAACAWACTAACAGATGATTTGGAGACTCCTGGAGCAGTGTTAGCTGCATGGGGGTTTTCAGTCACTCCAATATGGAAAGATTTAGCAGGAAGTCTGGATTATATGACAGAATGTGTGTGTGTGTCTGCTTTTGCTGTTACACTGAAGCAACCCAGGAATGACTTTAATGAAGTTATGAGACTTTATATATAATCTCCTTAAGACAGGAGCCTTCTCACATAGCCATGGTCCATCACACAGGTGGCAAAACCAAATAAATGCTGATCCTGAGTTCCTTGTGGTTACTTCAGGCAGAGTGTAGGTCTTGGAAAATTTAACAGCAGCTCATTAGTCAGCAGTACTGGCCTTACGTGAGATATAAGTGATAGATCAGCCTTCTCTGGGCCTCTGCAAAGTGGTTAATGGTAACTGCCAGGGAGCAGCTGGACAACACACGTTGCCCACACATTTATCACAACCCATCAAGTTGGAACTAAATCCAGTGGCTCCATATGTGGAGCTCTCCTGGCACCCCTTTCCCCAGTGTCTCACCTGGAGGTTTGGTTTCCATCCTATCCACTAGCCAGCACAGGCTGTTCTCCTTCTTGTTCCCTTCCTTACAAACCCTGAATTGCCCCATTTGCAAAACAGGGGAAGCTGGGTAGGTCCTGTTTGGAAATGGTGCACGTGTGCTTTGGCATCTCATTCACAGGGATTGTCAAATGCCTGCTTGCCTTGGATGGATTTTTTTTTTGTGCGAGAAAGCAAATTTGTTTATTTGGCTGGCTAGAAAGGGAAAGCACTCATTTCTGAATGTGTATAAACTGACACTTAATTAGTGTTATACAGTCTTCCTGTCCCTTCCTGGTGCATATGTGTGTCCCAGCACACATCAATACAGAGGGGAGAAAAAGGGAGAGGAAATGAAGCTGACTCCATCCAGAATGCTGGATGTAAAACTGCTATCCTAATATGTAAACAGTTTTAATTTAGGGCGCAGCTTTAACTGGAGTGAGGTTAAAGAAGGGACATTTCCAAAGCTTGGAGTGCTGTTTGTATTTGCTGATTAATTCCTAATGAGGGCAGAACCACTTAAAGGAATACTATAAAGGTACATTTTCTCTTTTCATTTAGAAACATAACATCTGAGAAGAATTTATTAGCAAAACATCAACTCTGTTTGCACATTTCTAAACAGAATGTTAGCGCAACTGAATTTTAATTTTCATGTCTGTAATTTGTTAATATAATTACTGCACAATACAGTTAGGTGCCTTCAAATCTTTCAGTGTTAATTAAAAAGCTAATAACTTGAAAAGCTATAAATACTGAGGTAGAGGGGCTGGTGCTCCAGGGAGATAATCCTTTATTTGTCATTTGCTAGAGATCCCTTTACTAGGAGGCCAGGCTTTGTGCTGCATGTGGCACTTTGTGACTCCACTCCTCTCTGCCGCCTGGTAGATATTCCCACAAACAGTGCAAGGCTTTGCTTCCCTAGCACAGATCAGCACATTCACAGTTAAATTCCAGCACAAAACGGAATCAACCCCACCACTTCAGCCCATTCAGTTTTCTTCCTTCTCTGCTTTCCTCTGCTCTGCCCCATCTAGACCCACCTGCCTGTTTGTGGACAGACTGATGCTTGGTGCAGGGTGAGACAGTCCTTTTCTGGCTCCAAAAGAACATCTCCAGCTCCTTTTGTAGCCTGATGTGTAGGAACTATGAGAAACTCTCTGAAATGCCAACAACGCCACCACGAGCAGTGGGGTCTGTCAGAGGATGTGTCCTTGCAGCTCTGGGGCTCAGGGCAGCAGTTTTGGGAAATACCCCTTGATCAGAATTGACTGAGTTATTTTCAGTTTGGGGGGAAACTTTTCATGTACCAGATTAAAAAAAGAAAGGGAAAATTTAAGAAGAAAAGTCAGAATTTCTCACTGGAATCYCCACTACTGTGAGTCTCCTGGAACAACTCCTTGGGGTTCCCAGCGGCACGTGCTGCCCTGGGACTGCCCAGGGGATGGAGTTCCATTTGCACTGCTCCATCAGTGTGGATGTGCAGAGCAGCACAGATAGGGCTGATCACAACCAAAGGGAAAAGTACTCTGTGATCATCGTGCAGTGCTCAAAGTGGTGTAATTCATGTCTTACTCCTGCAAACTACTTAAATTGTGGCAGGCTAGAACATGAATCACTTTTTCCTATGCAGTGTCTATTCTTTAGTCAATGGAAATRGAAGGAAGATTTTATTTAAATGTAGTGATCCTGTTTCTAAATTAACTTTGTCTGGATATAGCCTGGTTTTAATACAGTGGCTGTGACCTTATCCTGGTGGGGGAGAAAAATGCTTTGCATTAGAYATGCCATGGTCTGGCACTGATTGTTTTAAATGCTCCAAAATAAGCTATCTGTTTTAACCGAAAATGGACTTGCTCTGCAGTTATGTAAATGAAACATAAAGAAATGAGGCTGGGCCACCCCACAGAAGGAAAAGCTGTGGTTTAGATGCTGATGAAACGATAATATTATGGCAGATAACAAACCCAGCCGGCTCCACACACGCAGCACAAACGGAGGCGCAGTTTTGAGACGAGCCCACAAGACAAACGCTGGAGCTGGGAAACGACATTCCCTCTTACCAAAGACACTGCTTAATGGTTCTTCACCCCAGCCCTGCCTCAGCACACAGCCATTTGCCTCACGGAAATCAGGAATTCTGCCCCGCCTGTGTGAGGAGTAGAGTGACGATGAGCTTCCCGAAAGGCACTCGAAGGAAGCACCGCGTGCTGCAGCGGGCTCAGGTTGTTTGATGTTTGTCAGGATTGGATTGTGTTGGGAGGAGGCATTGTGAGTGATGGGTTCTCCCGCTATTTCCAGGTGGGCAGGGCTGCACAGCCGCTCCATGTGCCGTTTATTGTGCTGCATTATGGATGAGGGGGTTTTGCCAGCAGATACATAAACACAAAAGGGGGGAGGGAAGAAAAGCACAAGAAAGCAGATACGTGCACTGTCCAATATGCAACTGTTAGGAATAATTTAGAGAACTTTTAAACACTCCTGTGCAAATATTTTGGAACTGTAGCTCTGAAATGAGTTTTTTGCTGCATTCTTAGCAGAGAACATGGTGGCTGTGCCATGAAACCTTTKTCTTCCTTCTGTTGGAATTATCTGATAGCTACTGCACTGCTGTTACAGGACGCCAGCAATCCCAACAGCTTGCCCTGAAAATGTGAGGTCACATCCCAAAAAAAAGAGCTATGCTYTTGCATTTCTCGTTGCTTTAAGGGGATTTTAGGTGCTAAGTCCATTTCTAAACCTGCTGTTCAAACTGCTAAGACGTAGGYGTGTAGTGAGTAAGAAATGCCAAGAGTCTAAAAAGCACCCACCAGGCATTGATTTCCAAGCACCCAGCATGCATTGATTTCCAACAGGCATTAGGAAACGCTCTGCTTAGGGATTTATTGGTAAATCCTACTGAGCTACCCTGTAGGTAGCAAAATCTCTGTGCTATTCTGTCTGTGAGCCCTCAGAGGAGATGCTAAACCCTCCCATTGCTGTGTTCTCCCAGCTGTAAATTCCTTTCTGAGCAGCACTCAGCTGGTCCAGAGGGGTTCCAGCTGGTCCAGAGGGGTTCTGGCCAGCTCAGCCCCCAGGTGATATCAAGGGAAGGGTGAGGCTGGTGACAGTCATTGCTCACCTATGAGAGAAGACAGCCCTTCAGTCTGGCCCTGCAGTGGGACTAATCAGAATAAATCCTCACTTCAAGCCAGGAAGGGTGTCAGAATTTGGCTCTTTATTAGTTGTCAGGTAACTGGCTTGGAACTTGGCATCCATGTAGTTGGGAACCACTGCTGTGCTGACAACGAGACATTGGCATTTTGTCAGTGCAGTCTCTTGGCTTTCAGAGCATCACCTGACTTGGAAGACTTCACTCTTATTTCTTTGAATTTCCCGAATGATGTGCAGAACTGAAGGTCATTACAATTTGCCTGGATAAGCTGTATTTGAGAGRRRAAAAAAAAAAAAGAAAGCACATTGCAAACCTGCACATTGCAGAGGTAATATTTAGATATTTTGTGTATCACTATGAAATCCAATGGCAGAATCTGTGATTTCTAAGGGAGGCTAGGTGAATGTGGGCATGTTGTTAGGGTATAAATGACAAAGAAGGCCTACAGCCCCAGMGGTGCTGCCACTGGAAAGGGCCTGCCAAGGCCATCTGAGCAAGGCCCTAACATTGCTGCTCTCACTTGCTTCTTATCTGAAATCTCCCATCTTGCGTTGGGAATAGAGTGTAGTCTTGGGTTTGGCTTAGGGTAGGGACCCAGAAGGCCTAGAGCCCCAGCAACACTGGCACTGCAGAGGGCCTGCCAAGGCCATCTGAGCAAGGCTTTAACATTGCTGCTCCCACACCGTTCTCACCTGGAAACCCCCATCTTGCCTAGGGTTTAGTGCGCGGGCGACTTTTAGGGTTAGGGTTGAGGGAACCAGAGGGCCTACAGAGCCAGTAACACCAGGGCTGCAAAGGGCCTGCCAAGGCCATCTGAGTAAGGCCCTAACATCTCTGCTCTCACACCGTTCTGACCTGCAAACCCTCTGTCTGTCTTTTGCCTCGGGCAAAAGGGTCAGGGTTAGGGAAAACTCCAAACACTGCAGGATTTCTCCCAGAGCAAAGCTGCCGGGGACTGGAGCTCTGGGTTCCCTTGCACTCCCAGACATTCCCTCCAMACTGACCTTGCCCAGCAAGGCCGCTGAGTTTTCCTTCTTGTGGCAAAGGGCCCTCGTTTTCCTGATGGCACCCCTGGCGTTTTTTGCGGATTGTTAAAACCTTGCAAAATGAAGGCCTTGTTACCCTTGTAAAATCATGGTTCACTTCTGTTACTTTGGCTGTGTAAAAAGGCCTCTGGGAACGAGCTCATCTAACTTAGAGGAAGAGAAAACAAGTTACATAACTTTTGCATGATCACCTCGTGGCTTATGGTGCCTGGTTGAATTATTGTTGGTTATGTTTCAATGGTATGTATTCTGATAATGGGTAACTGCTTAAAAAGGCTTGGTTTTTTGTAATAAAGAGCTGTCCTTTGCACCTGCCTGGGAACTCTGCATCGCCTTATCGACACAGGCGTTGTTTGTTAGTTGTGGAACAAGCCAATGAGCACTGCCATGGCACTGGAGTCAGGGACACATTCCATGGAATGAGAGGGACCTGACAGCTAGCACAGTGTAAGATACCAAAGCTGCTTCTCCAGACATACTTCCCTTGTAGCACATGATGTATCCTAAATATCTATAATATTTTTCACAGAATCACCAGGTTGGAAGAGACCTTCAAGATCATCCAGTCCAACCCATGCCCTCACACCTCAACTAAACCATGGCACTGAGTGCCACATCTATTTTTCAAACACATGCAGGGATGGTGACTCCACCACCTCCCCAGGCAGACAATTCCAGTACTTAGCCACTCTTTCCGTGAAAAGCTTTTTCCTAATATCTAGCCTGTATTTCCCCTGGCGCAGCTTAAGACTGTGTCCTCTCATTCCRTCAGTTGCTGCCTGGAGAAAGAGACCAACCCCCACCTGACTACAGCCACCTTTCAGGAAGTTGTAGAGAGTGATAAGGTCACCTCTGAGTCTTCTCTTCTCCAGGCTAAACAACCCCAGCCCCCTCAATTGCTCCTCATAGGGCTTGTGTTCCAAGCCCCTCACCAGCCTCGTTGCCCTCCTCTGGACGTGTTCAAGCATCTCAAAGTCCTTCCTAAACTGAGGGGCCCAGAACTGGACACAGTACTCCAGGTGCGGCCTCACCAGTGCCGAGTACAGGGGAAGAATTACCTCCCTGGTCCTGCTGGCCACACTGCTCCTGATAGAGGCCAGGATGCCGCTGGCCTTCTTGGCCACCAAGGCGCACTGCTGGCTCATGTTCAGTTGGCTGTCAGCCAGTACCCCCAGGTCCCTTTCTGCCTGGGCACTGTCCAGCCACTCCATCCCCAGCTTATAGCGTTGCAGGGGGTTATTGTGGCCAGAATGCAGGACTCGGCACTTGGACTTATTGAACTTCATCTTATTTGATTCTGCCCATCCATCCAATCGTTCCAGGTCTCTCTGCAGTGCCCTTCTACCTTCCAACAGATCGACACATACTCCCAGCTTAGTGTCGTCTGCAAATTTACATGAAAGACTCAACACCCTCATCCATGTCATCAATAAAAATATTGAACAAAACTGGCCCCAGCACAGATCCCTGAGGGACACCACTAGTGACTGGCCACCAGCTGGATGCCGCAGCGTTCACCACCACTCTCTGGGCCCGGCCATCCAGCCAGTTCTTAACCCAGCAAAGAGTRCTCCTGTCCAAGCCAGCTGCCAGCTTTTCCATTCCCCTTCATCCACCAGGAGTCTTCCTATTGCCTGACAGTGGGAGGCACAGGAGTCCTCTGACTCCTGGTGGGCCTGCCTGAAGGATGGGAGGGCAGAACTCCACCAATCAATTTCCCATTCACTTTCCCTAATACTCCTTAGCCTTTCTACTTCCTCCCTAAGCTCAGCCACCAGTGAAAGATCATTCACCTGCTCACACCGTAGGCATGCTTTTTCTGCAACGCCCCCCGGTACTCCTAATAAGCTCAAACACTCCACACAGGAATGGGTCTGAACAGACTCATCCTATTTTGGAGAGTTCTATTTGGTTACATACACTTGTAGTAACCGCAGTTTTTGACCGTGTAAAAACCATTACTAACAAAAAACAAACAAAAAAAAACCAATACCAACCAACCAACAAAGCATAATACTCAACAAACTAAAAACCCCGCTAGCAGGGGGAAACCTGCGACCCTGCCTGCGCAAACTGCCGTGCCACAGCCCTGTTTGCCCTCTCCTGCTCACCGCGCTGCCCAGAACACTCTTTCAATGGCCCCGCCGCTGCTCGGAGAGGTCTGTGTTTTGAGTCTGGGTTTTTTTAGCATCGCCTCATACTTACAAAGTAGTACTTCACACGAGAGTGTTTTAATAATGAGMAAAAATAAGGGCCTTTTTAATAAAGTGAAGTCTTTTGAAGGCAAAGATAGATGCCAAGATGTTTTTCTGGTTTTTGCGTAAAGTGGGTAGAGACATGAACTRCCTTTCCTGAGCTCACTGATTAGCTTTGTCAGTATTAATACCAGAACTCAGAATATTACTCCTTTCCCACATACCTTCCCGAAATTCCTAGACCATGCTGTCCCTCCTAACAAGGAAGCAAAGAGAGAACTCAACAGTCTCTTGTGTAATTCAGATCCTCAGAGGYTCCTGCGACTATTTATCCTCGAATGTTACCTCCTCAACCTGCCAGAAAAAAGAAACTTAACCAGCCAAGAACATTTCTAAACTATACCTGGCAGGGTGGATCCCTCCCTTCTGCATGTTGGAATTACTACGAGTGTACTTACAAAATACTAGTCCATGGAAGAAGTAGCTTAATTCCAGACAGAGTTAATATTGTATGCAAGAGCATGAGAATTGATAGTGCTTATAATCTCTTATCRAAACAGAGAAGAGCTGCATATGCTGTTCATAAAGCACTGAAATCAATCATCATAGTGGCAGACAGGTAACTGGGAAGCAAGTTCCTGCTTGTGCAGACCAGAAGAGGATAACAGCCTTCAACAGGTTGTTTTTTTTTTTCAAAAATTATTCTCTGTCTCAGGTTTCAAACTTCAAAATCTAAAGTGAATCACTTAAAATCCCTGGGTGAGCACTCAGATAGGCAGCGTCCCTCTCAGAGCTGCACAGACCTTGTGTTCCCTCTACAKCTTCAGAGAGCAGGAAAGTTATCCAGCACTTCAGGTGGAAAGGCCTGGAAAAGAGAGGTGCTGGAGCTCGATGCTGGTTTCTGATAMCGAGCTGCAGAGAGGGTTCAGAGTTGTAGGTCCTGGTTAAGATAAAAAATAGCCACATCTGCATGGCTCTACGAGTAGGATCAGATTTTAATTAGCATTTGTAAAGTCCTTTGAAATGTTAAGACTTAAAACAATTATATGAYAGCACAGCTCTGTAATTTTGATAATCAAAATCTTGTAAGAGGGATCTTGGAGCATTTAGGAACTGCTCTGTTTACATGTTCAGCCAGATGAGGATAGTCAGAAAGACTCCATAATTAGAAAGGGTTTGTTACTAAAAGCTTCTCCATGTATTAAACATTAACAGAACATTTCTAACTATGAACTGAATTAGACCTAACTAAACTTGTAGGAATTAGCAATATTCACTCTCTGATTTTCAGATTAGTTACATTAATTTTAAATACTGCTTTCTGCCAGGAAGACACTAGTAAAAACACAATAATAAAAATTGACTGTGCCTCATTAAAACATTGAGCAAATTATATTTTATATAATATTRCTTGCATTTTTTTCAATTTTTTTTTTTTTTGCAACTCATTGTAATCCATGACTTTCATTGAGTTTGCCGGCATTTATCCTCTTTTGTAACAACACCAATAATTATTTTGCTTTGGTGTTTATTGCTTCATAATATGAATGAAAGTTGTTTCCACTGCTTAGAGAAGCACAGTTTAGSTCTAAGAGGTGGCTGTGGAGCTGGCAACAGTCCCACTTCTCTACACAACATTACACAAGTCCTCTCGCCCCTCGGATGGGAGAGCCCATCTGTGCTTCCCTACTTCCAGAACAGCAGTTGTTTCCCTTATCAAAGCATGTGGTTTGTTTAGGGGGTTTTATGATATGTTTGGGTTTGGTTTTTTGGTTTTTTTACATTTTTTCACAAATTGTGATCAGGATTTTGGTCTTGCAAGAAGTTTGCGTGTGGGCAGAGCTGTGCATCGCTACAGCTCCCCTGGAGTGTGAAATGCAAACTGCTGTTTGCCTCCTCCCATCCCATCCCATCCCATCCCATCCCATCCCATCCCATCCCATCCCATCCCATCCCATCCCATCCCATCCCATCCCATCCCATCCCAGTGCTGCTTTTGCAGGAAGGACTGGCTGTATTCATGTTGTGGGTTGCAACCACAGCTTTTTGCAAGCAGAACGAGCTGACAGTTGGCTGAGTAGCAGTGGAAAAATAAAGAAATGTGGGAATTTTATTTTTTTTTACATCCCGTGATAGTAAAGCATCTTCTTTTAACAGACCATGCCTTATCTCTTTGCTGCTGCACATTGCATTTATTCTCTGATGACTCATAAAGATGGCAAATGCTTCATGTTCTTCTTCAATATAGTGGTATTTTTAGAAGTGCAAACAAAAAATCTCATGTAAGTTTTCAAATTACTTGAAGGAGGTTTGAATAAGTTACAAGATTTTGAGCTATTGCACAGTATGTTTAGAGTTTGTTTCAGAGTTTCTCTGTAAATAAACAACAGCTTTAAAGACTCTGGAGAAAGGCTGGCCTTCTTCCTTCTCTGGAAGCCCTGCCCTCTCCTTTCCTCTCCACTCTCTAATTGCTGTCTATAACCCAAACAGAAAACTCACCCAAGAAAAATTGCCTTTTTCTAGAAATGTTTACTTGCAGTTCAGCACAACAAAGTCCTGRTTTTAGCATAACATCTTCAGATGCCTCCTTTATGCTGGTCAATAAATAACCATCCCTAAAAATACCTGTGGACATGAATATTGATTAAGCCCAGCATCTGGGTCTGCATCAAGATTTCCTTTTGACAGTTCTTCAGTTGCAATCCAGCATGAACGGTGATATATTACAGAATAACTCCGTGGTACCACGATAACCACTCAGCCTGTTCTGTCCAGATGTGCCTYGCTCCTCCAGGACACTGCAGGGAAGCTGCAGCACTGGGGCAGGGCAGTAATTTCCTCTTAATTTTCTACTTGGWATCTGAATTCCAGATGAAATTAGCATCAAAACATCCTCTTGGTCTGGGCTTAAGATGAYGCTTGGTGAGAACTGGAAGGGGCTTTGGTCTCTCCTTGCCTTTGGGCTGGTGTGGGAAGCAGCTCTGGCCTCCCAGGGTGATGCTGAGAGCACAAGGGTCCCCTTGGCTTGGGTTAGGGCTGGGCCAGTGCCATTCCACATTTGTCAAGGACTTAAGCAGCTCCCTAAGGGTGCATGCAGGAACCCTTGTCCTTTATGAGGAGGATTTTACACTTCTGTTTTAAATCACAGGTTAATTGATCACAATGCTGATTTAACRTCTCATTTTCCCCATCCGTGATAAAAGCTGCTTGTAAATGCACAGCCATCAAAACTATGAACATTGTCAGAGTTTAAAGCATGTAATCTCAAAATGAGTACAGGCTTCTCTCTTTTCAAAAGCACTGCCATAAATATTAGTTCTCCTGTGTACAGGATCACACTTGATTATTTCAGCAATTAGATGCCCCCAYGAAGAGTGAGCAGCAAGGCACTCCTGGGAGTGACTTAGAGGGATATCCTTCCTGRGATGATGCTGTTGGAGCAAGGCTGAAGGCTGAGAGCTGTGAAAGGCAGCAAGTGTGAATTGCTGCACTAAAATTCACAGGCTCGRGTGTCTTATTAGAATTACAGAATAGCCCTATGCTAATAAGTAATCAGATATTACAGAGGCCACACCTCCACTAAGGCTCCTAAAGTCTTGAATGGCAACAACATATTACATTAGAAAAGTAAAAGGGAAAAAATGGGTTATTTTAAATTCATTAAACTGTTTAAATATGAGTGCATTTGAAATGTTTATTCCTAGTTGCTTTGTCAGTTAGCCACTGCCTTTGCCTGTCACGATCTCTGTGGAATGYCCCTGTTCAGTTTTGTCCTAGAGACATCCCTGTCCAGTGCAGAGGCAGCCAAAATCTCTATAAAAATCAGCCTTTTGATCAGGTTTTAGGAGCTTTCACACAAGGATTAATCCATTATATAAATGAAGCAGCTGCACAGTATTCCCATTTTGAAAGGTATGCTCTAGTTTTGAGTACCTGGCTTTAACACTGGGATGAGTTTCTATCCGTACCTGGAGCAGAACCCACTGAAGTCCACAATTCTCTGTAGCCTCTGAAAATCAGACTGCTCCATTTCCAATTAAAATGTGGGCTCATGGAAGCTCAGCCATTATCAGTACATGTAGGACCTGGAAATCAAAGCCATCCCCTGTAAAAACAAACGTGCTGATAGATCCAAGTGCATCCTTATTGTTACAAAAACACCCAAAACCAACAGATGGGCTCTCAGGAAAGAATGGTTTGTTTAAGAAAGGAGAATTGATGAGTGTTTCCCTGGAAAGAGGGTCTGGGGTGTAGGCTGAGCTCACTGAAAACTAAATCAACTTTCAGGTTGTACGAGGGAAGAGGAGCAGCCTGGTGTGATCTAATGAGCTCAACAGCTGCTGGGTGTCAGTTTGCAACAATGCTATAAAAAAGCTGATTTGATGTTTTCTCTCGTGGGAAATTCATATTTAAAACACATATTTGGATAGTTATGCTCTGCAGACCATTTCTTTCTAGAAGGGGAAAAAAATTGCACCTATTTTCTGAGGTTATTTTTTGGCAGGTTGCACCATTGGCAACTTGCCGGTTTTGTAAACAAAGCAATATGTAACAATTTTATCTTTTAGTTTACTTAACATATTGTCCAGCCACAAGAAATGCTGGCATCTTTGGCTCCTTTTTGGATCAGAGGGTTTGAAGTGGGRTAGTCTTATTTATTAAGTAAGTATGTTATCATAGACCCAAAATGATCCTGGCCCCACACTGAGGTTTATTACCAAACACAGGTTGGAGAGATGCGCTTGGATGCCCCATCCCTGGAAGTGTTTAGGGTTGGATGGAGCTCTGAGCAGCCTGCTCTAGTGGAAGATGGCCCTGCCCACGGCAGGGGGGTGGAACGGGATGAGCTTTAAGGTCCCTTCCAACACAAACCATTCTATGATCCTACACMGGGAATGTACAACTGACAGTATTTGGAAACCTGTTTTTCTTTATTTGGGCTGAAAATGTGTATTCTAAGAGCACTGGAAAATGAATCTTSACCTAACTGAAATTCACTGACAGCCCCCAACCCTTTCAGCTCCTTTAAGGAGCCCTCCTTCCCCAAGCAGTGCCGTAATGAGCCGCGAACACTTCCCAAATTAGACTTCTGTTGTGGCTGTTTGGGGCTATTTCAACACTTTTACTGAATTGAGTCATCTCTTACAAGGATATCACTAATTAAGCCCAAGATGAGCAACTGCTTGCACAGCTTGGTGGGCAGGAGCGCGGCGTTACCCCAGCGCATGCTGCAGCATATGTGTCCTCCAGGAGCATCAGATGGGGAAATGCTGCTGAACCGCCCAAGAGCCGGTGTCAGATCCCGCAAGCAAGGCCCTGACTGAACTCTGACGCCCATCTGAGAGTCTAAAACGTCTCCAGACATTAAACAGAAAAGGCAGTTTGCCACGAGGATTGATTTCGTTCCACCCCCCCGGCCCGCTCGTGGGGGACGGCACCGCCGGCTGCTCCGAGGTGTTCTGACCTCTGGATCTGACAAAAGGATTCAAGCAAGGATCTCTGCTGAGAGAGACAACGTTGCCATGGAAAGCTGAACAAGCCCTTACAATTACAGCTTCGCTCTGCCCTGCATCCCTGGTGCTCTCTATTTCTCCAGGCTCATCTAGCTGTGTACACGGCAGGGTTTAGCTCCAAAATCTATCCAACAAGATGCTCCCTGGGTTTACAACAGGATTGACTACTCCACATCCCTCATCAGGCTGGTGTTTTCTGATGGAGACCCCAGAACTGGATCTCTCTATCTCTCTATGGATGCATTTTCTCCATGTGAAACTGGAATTACATTTAATGCTCATTCAAAGGCATGAGGCCTTAGTCAAGCACGAGGAGTTGAAGGCAGCTGTAGTCATGGTGCTTCCATCTCCAGGCAGAAAATGTGAATAGTAATTACTCGCCTTCAAGAAATTATAACGCACTTCCTTAGTGTTTTGGATCCCCAGGAGGGCTGGTAAATAAGGACATCCAAGATCCTCTGTATTTTTAAGTTTTGGTGATCTCAGACTGCCTGACTTAAGTTAGCAGTCAAAAGGCAAATGGAGGTAATAAATTGTCTTCTAAAATAAACCCTTCTGGACTGGTTTTATTTGCTTGAAGTTTATGTAAGTTCACCACTATTTCTGCTAGGATTCTTCTTAAAGCTATTGTAGCACTCGAATATTTTCATAAATAGCAGTCCTCAACACTGGAGGTCTGAATCTACCTGCCAAAATGAACCAAAAATCTTATGTAAGCCAAGATGTTAAAAAAATTTCATGCAGCTGGAACTTTGAAATTGTCTATTCAGAGAACCTGATGGCTGAAGAGCATTACAGAAATGGATTAAAAACATCATTAGCTGCTCCAGTTACCAAAATGATATTAAGTTCTTCCTTGTGGATGCAGAAATACCCACTGCAACTCTATTTTTCCTTCATTTTCTTTTAAGCCTTTTTTTTCCCAAGCGGGATATCAAGGCGTGCAAAGCCTTTTAAAAGAATTCAAAGTTTACATTCGAGGTATGTGAAAACAACATGGTGTTTTCAGCATTTTGGTGTGGTCACTGCGGGACAAAAAGGCTCTCTTGAGTCCCTGTGCTTGTGTCACTGCTATAAATTCTCGTGTCAGCRGCGTTCCCTTAACACGACGTGACTGATCTAATTAGACAGGATGTGCCGCAGCAGCTGCACACCAGCCTGGAGCCTGGGAGAGGCCTTTTCAGGTGATTGTTTCAGCTTTAGGTGTTCCTTCCTTCCTTCCCCACACGGTTAAAAACGCAGCTGTTTGCAACCTGGAAGCCAAACCCTTTCCACAGTCCCCGAGGGCTGACGGTGACACAGAGCTGGGTGCTGGCGGTGCTGAGCCCCAGGGGATGCTCACAGCTCCAGCCTCACCTCCACCCCACAGCTGGGGGCACAGCTGGGCAGTTTGGGAGCGTCCAGCTGGGAACCTGCACGGAGACCCAGCCCAGCAATGGCACATCCAGCTGGCACTGGGAATGGAGCTCCGTGAAAGCTCTGCCAGCAGCACTGTGGGGTGGCTTGAGACAGGAGGCAGCGAGAGCAAGCAGGGGCATCTCCAGCTTGTCTTTGTCCTCAGTGCTCACCTGGTCCCAAAGAGCAGCACCAAGGCCACCTGTAGTGGCAGTGCCCTGCCAGAACACGGTGATGTGCCTGGAGCTTGGCAGGAGCTGGACCTCACACGGTACATGGACAACCACTTTGGCCACGACTTTGATGACCAAGACTTAGGGGGGTGAAGTGTGTGACCCTGTGAAAACGAAGAAGCAGATGAGAGTGTTGGAAGATGATCCAAGTGGTGGGGCTGTGGGAGGAAAGAGTCACCAGTGTGGAAGATGTCATGAAGTTAATTGAAATGGGTCACAAGTGTGACATGTCAGGCAAGACCTCTGCCAACACTCAATTCTCCCGAGCCAGGCCATCTTCCAGATCATTCTCAAGAAGAGGGAGCATTTTGTGTGCCAAATTTTCCCTAATTGATTTGGCTGGGAATGAGCGAGGCACGGACATCTCCACTGCAGACAGGCAAACCAGGCTGGAGGGGACTGATGTTAATAAAAGCTTCTTGGCACTTGAAAACAGTGGGTTAGACGTGTAGGAAAATATTACAGTGTTGTTTGCAGTTATTTTTCACTGTAGAAAATAAAACTGGGCAGTTGTGAGGCTCAAACTCRCAGGAAAAGGCAAGAATTTACAGAAAATGTATCTCACTTCACCTGGGCAGGTTTCCCCCTCATGCCTGTAAAATGCACACACACACCCCCGCCTCTATAACTCCCTGGATGGGGCCTACTCCAGGGTTGTGTCAAACTGCACCAGAATCAAAGTCGTGTTCCCAGGGCAGGAGGCATTTGGAGTGATTTAAAAAGGCGTTGGAGTGCACAGCTCTGTCATCTCTGAGCAAGATACATTTGGGAAATGAGGGTTATTTTGTCATGGCATAAGCAATGGCTTTATTACAGCATCAGCTCACGTTATTCCCTCTCTCCTTCTCTATCTTTCTTTCTTAACCATGTTCTCATGAGACATTAAAGGATGCTGGAACCTGTCTTCAGAAAAATGAGGCTAAAGATGATGGCAATTGCCTGGCCGGTGGGGARAGGCTGTGCCTGGTTTGCAGAGGGAAGCAGGGGAGTCAGAGTCCTGTATCAGAGCCCTGATGAGAGGAGATTTGCCAGATCAAAGGGTCAGAAAAGCTGCATCCAACAAAGCACCATCTGATAGTGCTTATCAGTGTGATAGCAGCACAGCCCGGACTGGGGCATCATCCCTGGTGGGAAACCCWGAAAAAACTGCGCTTAGCAGAGAGGTCAAAGCATCAGGCACATATCTATGATTATTATTCCATTTGGAAATTAATTAGCATAAAATACCGAAAGGATAACAAAGAGGTGGAAGAAATTAAACTGTATAAATCACATCTAATTAACTGATTGCAATCTTCTTCCATTTCCTCACACTCAGGCTGTTTGTCCCATGCACCAGTTTATGCCAGCAAACATTTTAAATATCTGATCTGAAGTCTGATGAAACGAATGAAAGAACTTCAGCAGCCTTTGAACCAAACCAGAGGTTTGCTTTCAGTGATGAAATTATTCAACAGCAAATATTGTTTAAATGCTGGTCCTCTCCTAGCAATCACACACCGTGCTTTTCAGCTCCRGGGCACTTTACAAGCATTTATTTATTGGCATCTCTGCTTTGGTAGTCCCAGCTTCAGCAGCTCGTGGTGTTCAGAGAAGCAATGAGACATAGGTGCTACTTGCCCGATCAAGACAAAAATATGTTGCTTCCGGAGGGGATTTACCATGAAAGGGTTTCCTCCTTTCTGAAAAGAAACTTCTTTGAGGTTCCTTAGGGTTTSCCTTGGATTCTTGGGTTTGAGGTGCTGGATGAGGTGCCACATGTGCAAGCAGAGGGTCTCGGTCCCTTGCCTGGGACTATCAACCTGGTTCCTTTAATCTGGGTGTAGGAAGTGTTTTCCACACAAGGCACGAGACAGATTCACTCTTTTGGCTGCCTGTGCTCTGCTCCTTACTCCAGGTCTGTGCTCCCACTGTTCCCCTGCCGTGGCCGCGCGCTGTCTGTGAGTCGTGGGCACGAGCTGCTCTGGCAGAAAGGGCTGTGGATTAATGGAGTTGGGCACAGCTCTAGAAACACAGTTTTAATGAGCTGGAACAAAGTCATACCGAGGTGGGATGGTTTGCAGGGAGTAGGAAAATGACTTTTATTCTCTCTCTGTTGATCCTCACATGTTCAGGCTGCTGCTTGCAGCTGAGCTCTGAAGGTGACTCGTGAGCACACTCTACTGCTTCCTACAGCAGATGCAGAAGGCATTAACTAAATTAGCTTTTCTCCCAGTTTTTGTGTTTAAGTGAAGTGTTGATTTAATTTATATATTTTCCTTTGCTTTCTAAACATGGATCCTGTGCGTRTAGAGAGTGCAGAACCCCTTCTTCCCATTACCTGGGCTTATAAAACTTCTGCCTGGTTTCACTGAGTTTGTGGCCACAGAATAGCCCTTGGTATTTTGGGTTTGAAAATGYAGTTTAACCATGTTTACATGGGGCCACAGAGCCTGACCCATAAGGGTTCACAGATTCAATCAAAATTCCTTCTATTTTTTACAGGCCAAGGCATGCCTTTYGAATGAAACCAGCATCAAAGAGTGCCAGGGTATAGGTTTGCATCGCTCTGGTGACCGTAAATGTTCAATTAAGTAAAGATCCCTAATTAATTATAGTGAGGTCGGCCATTCACTTAGCCTGTTAAACAACTGAAACCCTTTTATGGGATGTGTTTTTGTTTATAACTGATGGTAGCTGAATGAACGAGAGAAGCAACTGCTGTATAAATAGGACCTGCTTAATCTAATCATTTAATGCCTGATAATTGACCATAAATACTGCTATTCTGTTCTGCTTCGAGGGCTTAAACCTGCTCTCTTCCTACCTGTGTCATTTCTAGGGGAGATTTCATTGCTAGTGAGACATTTTACTTAGGAGCTCTACACCCCCCATGTTTCAGATGCCTCTGCTTGACTTAAGTGGTTTGTAAGGGCTGAGCACTCAGAACCTCCTCTGTCAACAAGTCAGAGTAGTTCCAGTTGCAAATCAGTGTTGGTCTCATTTTCCAGCTGCTGCCTTTCCTAGTTCTGACCTGGGAACAGCTTTGACTGTAGAATATACTCTTCTTTTCCACAGCTCTCTAGTGTTTGCCACTGAATTTTGTCAGAGCAGCACTGCAGTGCCTCCATCACTTGATTCAGTCTCTGTTGAGCTCCTTGTTAGGTTTCCTCATCGCTGGTTCCAGCTCTTGCATGTTCTCCCCATGAAGCCCCCAAAGGTTGAATTTCCTCAGCTGAGGAATGCCCACAGGCTCCCTGGAACAGTCAGGACAGTTCAACCCCGTAACAGGTTGTGGCAGCTGAAAAAATAAAATTGATTCATCCACAAGTGTTTTGAAGCATTTAATCGCTTTACCCTCTGCTCTCACATCCATTTGCCTTCCCATCTCCTACTCCCATTCAAACTGCCTTTCTGGCTGTGACACTCCACACCAGACAATCAGCAGCAATATTCCTGCATGTATCTTAGAATCTTTCATTTCAGAATTTCTGCCAGCATTGCCAGCTCTCATCTCTCACAAAATGCAGGKTTTTTCGTCCCCCTTGTACCTTCCAGAACGATTCAATCGTCAGAATTATACTTTTAGTGATTAATCTTTTAGACTTCCTGGTAGCAGAAAAAACTTGCAAAGATACAATCTAAATGCTCGTAAAAAGCATTTGGATGCTGAAAAAATATTTATAGGAAGTTAATCTCGTGAATTTTGGCACCAGAAATGGCATATTTAAAAGCTTGGCTTTGGCAACACAACTCTGCTTAAACCTTCCTGGTTCAGGCATTCGTGCTCAAGGCTGTGCAGGGCTTTCCTCAGCACCTTTGATAACCACAGAGTTTGCTGACCCCTTGAAGACACCACTATTTGGCTTTGTTTCTGTGAAACTCCAGGGGAACAATATCTCTTTTTGGGGCCCAGAAAAGCCACATCTTGACGTGGTKCAAGAGCTCAGCCGGGGCACAGAGCAGCTGCTGTAGGAGGGTGCCAGGGTAGAGCTGGGTGCCAGAGGCAGTKAAATAAGTGAGGTTCAACCCCAGCAGCAGCCCCCAGCTTCCCAAAATGCAGTATCTGGAGTTCCTAGCTCGGTTCTGAGGTGTCAGTCAAAATGACGAATGGATCAAAAYAACCTGCAAAGAAAATCTGGGAGAATAAGACACCTTCTGGTCCTGCCTCTGTGGCAATTTGCTCCATTTAGCTACAAGTATGGCTGAATTTAGCCCTGTATTTTTGGCTTTAGTATTATCTGAGTATTACAGCTCAGCCTGTTCACATGAGGCTAACTCACAAGGTTTTGTTCAGATTTTCCTCTGGTTTCTGCTCAGACAAAGCCCAAGGCAACTGGGATTTTCCAGAGGAGAGAATGACTTGTCACTAATAATAGCTTTAGTCAGCAACATATGTTTAGTGATGCACATCAATATTTGTGCTTTCACAGATGCTAAGATTTTGCATTTTCTGTGTCATCGTGTCCATGAGCATCCTTTATCTCAGTGCTTTAAGAGTACATGTAAAATATTGGATTTTTATACCTACATTTCCCAGGGGCTGAAATTCCCCTGTGCTATCTGGCAGCATCACATTACAAACCATCCCATTCCCTACCTGGTACCAGGCTCCCATGAATCTTTGAAACATGCACCTCAGCTGTGATTTATGAAGTATTTGTATCATTTTCCTTTTATTTCTCTACAGAAGCAGGTAATACCTCATGGGGTATGTTGAAAGATTTTATGTTTTGGAGCAATTCACCTGGTATTCTGCCTCCCTCYCTCCTTTAATGCTAGAAGGAATATGGGATAAAGCAATGTTGTTATTCCTCAGATTGTTCCTTGAAGTTTTCTCTTGTTTCTWCTTTTTTAGTGAGTTATTCTTCTTGTGACCTCCTCATCATGTCCTCAGCCAGAAGCTGGAAGGTGACATCAGGAGAGATGACTTCAAGTGGAGAGGAGATCTCAGATGTCAGGATCTGGTTACRTGCAAAACTTGCAGTTCTTGGCCAAATAAGCACAGAAATGTTTAAATCTGCATCACAATCTTGTCCAAATAACAAGCACAGTTTGGTGTGCAAAATAGAAAATTCCTGGTGATTGTCTCAGGCATTGGACTGGAGGGTTTTTCTGAGTGGGTCTGATCAAATCTGCGTCGCAAAGGTTTGGCATTTTTGCCCAGAGCATTGGTGGGTTTGTTTGCAATAATCTCCATTTGTGTGTGCAGTTCAGGTCTTCTCTCTCAGGAWATGATAATTGGTCTCCTTCCCATTTTGGAGGAAAGAGGTTTGATGAAAATCCACCATATGGCTTTTACATTTTTTTATAGACTTAGCTTTTGCTTGAAGCAATTTATGTTTCCCAAACTCGTGGTAAGGAGCAAAACATCAGGAACCTCCTGCTCCTCGTGGGGACTGTCTGGTGACAGCACCATGCATCAAAATGCTTGTCCACCTTTTCTGACTCAATCAGCTGGTCACAAAGAAGCATTTTGTGTCTTCTGTTATGGCTACAAATGGGCTCCTATGACCACTGAGCACAGACATTTTCTCTCTGTGAACTGTGTTCTTGATGTTAAGGAGTAGAGTGGTAGCTGGTGAGCAGCTGCTGTGTAATAACCTGTCTGCTTTCCTCTGTGTCTCACCCTGAAATTGATGCTTAAATTCATTTTCACTTGTTAGACTCCRCTGGGTTTGTTCATCACCCCAAAGCTGGCTCTGCACCGGTCGTGCTTGCAGCTCAGCAAAAGGGGACCACGCTGGTCTGGAGCCTCATGTATTGCTCACAGTCTAGTTTTCATATTTTTGCATAATTTCAAGCAGTGTTGAGGAGTTTAAAATAGAACATTAGAGCCCAAACTTTGCTTGGATACTGAATTCCATCCTCCTGCAGATGTGCCCATCTTTTGCTGCTGTGGGATGCTGCCTGGAATGCCTCTCCCTCATTTCTTGTCTCTCAACAAGCCACTGCTTATAACCTGGTCCTTTCCTTTTGGWGAGTTCCTACATGCCATCCTCCATGTAATCATTGTGAGGAGAGGCAGTAAATTCACCACCCACCTTTTTGAAGGAAAGAAGCCTAAGCAGAACTGTTTCCATCTCTGATATTTCCTCTGTTAAGCTCCCCACATCCCTTTTGCTTTTTCTCCCCCCTATGGGCAGTGGTGATATTCTTGTATGACCAATTTGCATAAAGCCATGGGAAAACAGATTTTTTATTTTGTTTAAACTGGCTTTTATTTTATTTCCGTACCTTCGTGTGTAATTTTATAGATGGAAAAACACAAGTAGGTGCAGGATTCATGTTTAGAAAAGCATTGTGTGTCAGTGAGTGCCCTGGCTTTACTCTTTTGACTTAGCAGCTCTGTGCAATGGAGGTTGAAACTACCAATAACTGTAAATATAACCCGTTTTTATTGGCATAACAGTGACATCTATTGTTTGATATTATATACATCTGTGCCACTCTTAGTAACTGCCTACAGGTATTGAACTATCTCAATTTCATAAGGAACAAGCATGCAAAGTCAAATTATCGATTCAAAGAATTAGGTAACGACACACGCAGTAATGCCATTGGACAGCTATGCAAAATTACATCTAATTTGTTTTGTCACGGCCTAATTTGCAGATCAGTGTGGGCTGATGCACAGAGAGAGGCGTCTCCTGTTCCGGAGCGTCAGCAGATGTTGTTTTGATGTCACCCCAGCCGCGCTGCCTCCCCGGCCCCGGGGACAGCCAGGGSCCGGCAGCGGTGGATTCTCCCAGGAAAGCTGCCCGTGCCCTGCCCCACAGTGCAGCTGCAGAACATCTGCCCCGGGCCAGCCTCAGAGCGAGGGAACCCGCGGTACTGCAGCACAGGCACAGGGGACAGGTGGGGAGGGCAGGCAGGGCGCAAAGCCCTGCCCGTGGCCTTCACTCGGCATCTGCTGCCRGGCAGGTCCACAAACCAGGGCTGGGTCCTGCCCACGCCGCCAAAGCTGAACCCTGACAAGCTGCACCAAGCCAGGTACCTGCTCCAGGTATTCTGGAAACAGAATTCCAAAGCGTCAGGCCGGGGGAGTTAGGAGAGTTACTTTTCTTTAACTCCGCTCTTRTTGCCCTCGTTTGATTATGCCTTTTATTTCTCTCTTCTTTTAATAGCGAATACAGGATTCAAATAGGAAAGATTATAACATAGCAGCAATGAAACACAGGGACTCTCGAGTGTGTCAGACTCTGTGGCTGATTAGACTTTCTGATTCGTGGGCTGGCACTCAAGGGAACAGCAACTGTCTCTTTTACTGCCTTGTCTATGAAAACAGCAGAAGGCTATGTATGCTCATTACTATTTTATGTGATTCTGAACATTAGAYGAGAAGTGGAGAGAGCAGGGCTACAGAAAGATATTTTTAATAATTTTAATGGAATACCGGGTTTAATTCTTATATAAGCAAACTCTGGATAAGCAATTACTCTCTGTAAAGATATTTGATACTGGTAAATAAAGCAACATAGTTGTCTTCTTTTTAAGCCATAAGCTATAATATAGGGATGCAGAATTGTAAGAAGCATGGGTAAAGGGAACACATTGCCTATAGACCCTGCTGTGAAAATAGCACTGAAATATGTGCTAAACATTCAGCTTACACTTAGAGTTCACTGGGGTACATAAATGCTGTCTTGAACAGCCATAGCACATTCCTAAACTGAGGATATAAAGCTGGGCTGTTGTGCAACCCACCAGGCTTTCCATCCTAAGGGTGAATACTGTCTACTTCTCCATGGATCTGTTCATAAACAGACTTTTCCAAACCCCCGTTCAACTGTAAAGGCTGCAGGATGAAATATTCATATTAAAAATCTTGGATTAAAATCTACAGCCTTTCATCTATTGCTCTCCACAGTGATGTAAACTTGTTCCTAATTTCCTATATTCCAGCCTCCCTTTTCAGATGTTCTCCACACAGCAGCACCCAGCTGAAAGGTAACAGCAGCTGCCTTTCCAAGGGCCTGTGTTARCTTCTGTGCTTTCCAAAGAGAGAGAAAAATATATGTTGTAAGGAAAATGTAACACAGATTAAATAAATAAACAGGCTCTGGAAATCTCACAGTTCCCTCAGTGGAGAGGGGGAGGAGTGTGTGTGATGAAAGCTCTGGGTCTGGGCAGTGTTGGAGGGGCTGGAGATGCACCAAACCCCCTGGGACAGATCTTTTTTTGTTGTTCACAAAAGCACTGGAAGGCACCTGTTCAAAAAATTGACATTTCCATGGGTAAAGAACCGAGAGACCCAGTGGTGGCTGTAGGGATCTGTGGAGGGGCCAAGGAAAGGGGCTCTGCTCTCCCACCCCCAGATGCCTGAGGGAGAGGACTCTGGGTTCACAGCAGGCACGAAGGTAAAGCTGCAAGGTTTCTAAAGAGACCCGAGGGATGTGAGGCTGTGTCACACTGAAATTCAGAGGGCACCGTGCTGTTAATTCCCCACACGTCCCCTTGAGATCCAAGTCCTCTGTATTTATTTATTGTCTCTGAACTTGCATCCCTCTAAATGGCAAAAGCAGGGAGTGAGTGATAGTAGGTTCTGAAAACTCAGCRCCAGCAACAAGCAGGCAGCCCCCAATCCGAGTGGAGGGCAGTAATTTATTATCCATTAGGTGATCTGTCAGTCAAAAAGGACTAACAGAGCAATAAAGTCTGGAGTGATCAGTTGAGCTCAGCCCAGACTACCAGCTGGCTATCAGAAAGGTCAGGGTGGCAAGATGGATGGTTTCCTCCTTTGCAGACACTCCATCTTTCTGTCTGGTGACACATGCAGCTCTCTCCCATCAAGGGAGATTGTCAGATATCTCCTGTGGCTGAAGCCAATTCCAACCTAGCTGCATATTTTACTGTTTCAGAGGAAAGAATACAAAGTTTTAGATTTTACTGAAACAGGGCTCCAGGGCTATGGGTGCTGAAGTTTCAGGAAGAACTTTAGGGAAGTTTTTCTCTGTTGTTCCACTGTAGTCATTGTGCCAGGGCCTAGATATGGGTCTTACTTAGGACTCAAGGGGTGCAAGCTCATTTCTTGTCTTTCRTCTGACCCAGCAACCTGTGGGCTCCTCCAGGATGAGGCCCTGATCATCCTTCACTGAGGATCCTGAAATTCTGGATTCATTAATCCAGACAGAGTGAGATTCAGAGACTCCACCCCTGGGAAAGGGGAAAACTCAGATTTTGGTCCAAAACTGCACCAAGTGTTTCATCCCCCACTTGTCCCAAGCAAAACAGGAACATTCCTGGAGGCAGCCAGTAATATGTGTTTTGAAAGGCTTCTCTGCAGCAGGTGCAGCTTTCCCAGCGTGCTGCCCTCACACATTGATATTTCCAACAGACTTCCCTAAACTCCAAGCAGACAGTCTCGCTCCTGGGCGGCCGGGGAAAAGCATTKCTCAGCCAGACTTGTAGCTCACTGGAGAGCTCTCTCCAAACACTGCACGCAGCAGCCTGGAGCACCCTCGTGATGGGGAATTAATCCTGGCTCCGACACTCTCCCTGGCTCCATCCTTCGCTCCTCACTCCCCATCGCTCTGGCGGTTCTCACCAGGCTCTGCCTCGCAGCTACAGGCAAAAGTGTAACCAAACTTCCAAGCCCCGGGGAGGGCACTGGAGATGGTTCCAGCATCAGATTCCGGCCCAAAATGCATTTCTGGTATTCCCCACCCTCATTGTCCCTGCAATGCCATGCCCGTGTTTATTTGTCCTGCTCTAACAAGCTGGATGTGAGCAGCCAGCTCGCCTGTTCTCAGAGGATAGATTAGAGCAGAGCCAGTCTCCTCCTGGAATAAGTGGAGGTTGAATTATTTATTTCCTTCTCTTCATAAGAAGCTTATAGCACGCTGGATGAAAAGTCAGAAATAATTAAGAAAAACACTCTGTGTTCAAACAGAAGAAGCACACAGGGAGCAGCTGAATGCTGGTCACAGCTGGTCCAAGTGTGGGCTTGGGGTGGGAAGGGAATCTCTCTTTGGTGTTGCAGGATCCACTCTGGAAGGATGTAGTGATCCCGTGGATGCCTGACATTTTATCTGGAACAATTCCTCATGTTCCCTTCCAGCAGGAAATTTCTGGGTGAGATTTTTTCCCCTGGTGGTGTGGAAGTGTTTCATCAAACAGGCAACTGCTGTCACGGTGGGAGTTTTAGAGAAGAGGGTACTGAGGCACAGAGAAGGGACATTTGGGGGCTTGGAACATGCTATCCCTTGAATTATGCTTTAATATAGCTCTTTATTTTTCATATATTTTTTCTGTTACTTTTCATACGGACAGAAAATCTGGTARTAGCCCTTCTCTTTATAGATGCAACTTCTTCCTTCTTTAGAACACTGATTCCTTCCTCAGAGGAGAAATTCTGCCTTTGTGAGTTTCTATTCGTTGGTCCCGCACCTCAGGTTGAAATTCTGAGTAAAAGACAATACTCCCTGACAATGGAAATTAGAGCTGGTTTATAGGTGTGAACTAACATCCCTTTATAAAAAAAACAAACAACTCCTGTTGCTTTCCTGATATTGAGTTGATGTTACATTGCCCAAATACAGGTTAGATGTGTCAGCTTGGGAGTGTTACAAATACTGACAAGTCCTTTATTTGTGATTCTGATCATACAYGGAACAGGATTTTCTGAAGAAGATTTAAGGAAAAGATAAATTTCAGGGACTAAATCCTCACTAGCCCGAATTGCTGGAATTCCATGTGGGAATAAATAGCCCGATATGCTCACTKCAGTTTAAGGAAGAAATACATTAGTGTAAAGGTATTTTGAATGAAAGAGTAATCTTCTTTCTCATTTCAACACACACTGAGTCTGGCCCACCTAATCATACTTTTTACTACACACACATCTCTGATTGCTCATAAAACCAGATTCTTTAGGTTTAAAGCCAATTCCTGTTCATGTTTAAGTGAAACAGCTCTTTCACCTGAGGGATGGCAGAAAATATTTCTCTCAACCTATTCCCAAGCCCTTAGGGTTTAATTAACGGATGTGAGTGCTTGGAGATCACCAGGAAAAGGTAAATCCGTGATGATGACTGCCCTGGCTCCCCTGCCCAGGGCGGGGCTGGAGTTAAAAGCCTGAACTGCTGCAAGGGAAGGGGAAGAGCTGGGTAGGGTTTTAACACCTCTGTGGATGTCACACCAGGGACCTGTAAACGGTGAATTCCCCAAAGGGGTTGTTATTTACCGCACAGGCAGAGTCCCACAGAGTCCTCAGCAGGCAATCAGTTTAAGCACCCACCCTTGGATTTGGCCATTTTTGAGGTTAAAATCCCACAGAAAATACATGAAATAGATGTATTCTGCTGGAGCTGAGCAGAATCCAGCTGTTCAAAGAGACAGGGATTTTCCAAGCACCCCGAGGTCGCTGGGTACCCAGCCTCTGCTGAAGCTCACCAGATGCTAGCCCTAACTGTCATGGAGTCCTTTGAAAATCCTGGATCTGGTAAAAACTGATTTACAAAGGCTTTTTAGATTCTCAGAAAATAATAAACCACAGTCTAGATACTTCAAATGCTGTCCACTTACAGCTGGGACAAATTCTTCTGTTTTTTCTCTTCTGGATAAATCTTTCTGTACATATTTCAGGCTCCATAATTTATCATTTGTGAACCATTACTATTCTAAAATTCACTAAGTGCTTCCCAGGCAGTGTAATATTCTTTGACCACCTGCCTGGGTATCCTTGTGCTGGTGAGTTTCACAAGTTCTTTTAGTCAGTGAAATGTCCTCTCTGCTGAGGTTTTTTCCCTTTGAATCAACCTCTCCAGAACAGCCTGGAGCCGCATTGTGAAATCCATCCAGGACATAATGTATGGCAGTATATGGGATACAAGATTCATTGACTTAGCTGGGTTTAAAAAACTAATCCTTGTTCCCTAAATCTTTGATGAAACATTATTTTAGCTTGAAATGTTGTGTTGTGTGGCATGTAGTAATTCTTCCTGGGGTATAAAATTTTATTTCTGCTCCCAGCCTGTTTTGGAAACCTTGGCACTTTCAGCTTGCTGCAGTCAACTGCCACAGCATGAAAAGTCCTTTGTGATATTGGAAAAGCAAGGTGCCCCCAGTGCTGTGTGATGTGGAAACTCATTTAATTACAGGAAGGAACAATATATGATAATTTCAGAATTAAAACATTATCAGTGCTGCAAGCACAGAGGTAAATCCTCTGCTGAATCCAATATTCAGAGCAGAGGAGTGACTGACAGATTCAGAGGATTGCTCTAATCCCAGGTTGCTGGGAAATGAGGCCACTGCAGAGGTGAGAGGACCCAGCGGGGAGTGGTTTGACCTGCAGGAGATGGATGCGTCACCCTGCAGGACACAGTGTGCCCTGAAAACGCTGTCAAACACTGTCCCACCCAGGGCAGACCCCACCACCTGGGAATGGGAGCAGTTCAACAGCAGGAGAGAGCCTGGATATTGTCAAGAACCCATCCTTATTTTATCTGAGCTGGCTCCTAACAGCTGGATTCACTAATCTGCTTACAGCAGATCATATTTCCTTACTTTGAAACTTATGCTCATTTTTCAAGTTAAAAAAAAAATTGTCAGAAATCTACAAGCTGAGTATTTTGGGAACCTTTTAAAGCTAATGCTGTTCTAAATTCAAGGTTGGAGATTCAGAGACCTCTCCTTTCTTGCTTTTGTTTTATTTCCCACTTAATTGTTCAACATTACCTAGTTTTGATTTGCAGTCAGATGTCCTAAGCTCCAGTACAGGTATTATCCTTATTACCTTTGCATATTCTTGTTTAATTATTTTTAAACATCCTGACCCATTATAGATTAAAAGTCATGAATGAGGTTAATGTATAATTAATGAGAAAGGGTGTTCATGGTGACAGCTCAGAATAATGATGAATGAGCTGAACAAGAGATCTGACGAGCTGTCCAAGGTCAAATTGCACATGGGAGTGTTAATGTTGCCTGACACAGCTTTATTTCTTTCTGATTTCCTATTTTAAACAGATTTGTTATTCTTGCAGAGCAGTTAAGCCATTTAAAGGGATGGGAAGGTGTCCTCTGCCCTCTAAGTAAGGAATGCTCCTTGCTGGTAGTCCTTTCTACCATCTGCCATGAAGTATCTGATCCAAAATCCACTCTTTTCTCTTGAAAATATCCATTACATTCAGAGGACAGTTGATCAGGGGGAGAGGAGGGAAGAAGGTAAAAAAATAAAACCAAGAAAAACACCTCAAAAAAGCCTTAATTATTGACTCAGAGAAAAAGACTGATCCATTTCCCCATAGCAAATATTCCATCTACTAAAATACTTACTTAGTGACAGACTACAAACAGCATTCCTGACTGATTTTTGTCACAAATTTTGTCAAAATGTTGTGTTTTCTGATACCATGAGAGTCTTGCTGTTGCCTCCTGAGAAATCATGACCACAATCCCATTTGGAATAGTAGCTGACTGGTGAGAATGGTATAGAAATTGCACATTGATATTTGGAATTCATGGAGCTGAGGTGTCCTGTGATCCAAGGTCCTGTCCTGTCCCCCAAAGCCCAAAGCTGCAGAACAAACACTGTAAAAAAGAAGGTTTTACAGCAGCAGCAATGAATCCTGCCCTTTCCCCTTACTTAAAGGTGGGTTTCTTCATCAGTAGCTTTCCCTGGAAAACAGGGCACRGCTGATGATGGATAGATTTTGTGTCAGGATCGCTGGGAAAACCATTTGTGTCTGCTGACTTCAGGGTTTGCTGCACCAGACCACRGCCCCAGCCTGGCGAGTGCCTTGGAAATGGGCAATTTGTCTCCTTGCCATGTTTTCCACCCAGTCTTAATTTACAGTTGCCTCGGGGAGGAAGGAGAGGTTTTCTGTCTCTCCAAGCATTTGCTATGGACGTGGCTGCCTCTTAATTTGTTTTCTTCGGTCACTGTTGTCCGACTTTGTGCTCCTCTCTCCATCATGCACRGAGTTAACTGAGTGCACACCCCTCCTTCTGCCCAAAGGGCTCTCAGAGTTCTGCTCTATCAAAAGGAAATAGCACTAAAAGCTTGAAGATTTTATTTTTTTTCCCTGACCAGCAGAGATTTTGGAAACACTGAGGCRTTTCAAGACGTTCAGGAACATAAATATGAGCTTCACCCAGTGTTAAAAATGAAAGAAAAATCCCACAAACTGTAGGCATRTATCAAATGTGATAAAGATTGTGCTAATTTGCTCAAGAGAAAAAAATTACCACAGTGTATGAATGCACAAATTTAGAAACTGCTTTYGTTTTGTCATGTTCATAAGTTCAACGTTTGCAGAGATGAAGATGTATTTAGCAGAATATTTGTCTGCTGATTATTGCCCATAAATAGGATTAAGACAAGCTAAAAACAACCAAAACCCCTTTTATTTCCCACCATGCTTCAACACAGTGTGGAAATCACTCTGTACGCACTGTACCTATGAGACTTTTTTTAAGTTAAAGGTTAAAAAAGAACTGAAAATTGACAAAAATGGTAAAATACACGTGTGCCTTCACTTCCATGGATGCTATCCTGGGAAACACCCACAGTGTTTCACGCTCAGAAATCCCAGGACAGTTCCTGATTCCAGGTGTTTCTGGTGGAAGCCAGAGGGTCCCTTTGCTACCTGGATGAATAAAGAGGTTCCTTARGCAGATGCAAGCTTCCCTGGCTCCTGCAGCTTCACTGGCTGGGGGCTCCTGGTCCTGCTGAGGATCCAGGAGATTTTCCTTTGTTTTGTGTCCCGGTGGAGAGCAGAGCATCGATCCCACCTGGCTGTGCAGCCGTGAAGAGATGAGGGCAGGAAGGAAATGAGTTTACTCTGCTTTCCACAGCACTTTCTGCCACTCTAATCACTTCATAGATATGAAATTTCCCTTGGAATAAAAAAACACAACTGTGTCACACATCTGACATCAGGCACTAAGTGTCCAAAATATATTTCTTRTTTTCTCCTGCTGGATTTTCCCTTTTGCTTCCTATTTTCTTTCAGCTGCTGGGCTTGAGATTGACTCAGTATTCAGGTTAGATAAACCTCACATATTCTTCTTTGAAGGGATAGTGCTTTATTCATCTTTATTGTTTTCTTGCAGTGCTGTTTCCACTACCTATTTTTTTTTTCCTTTTTTTGCCATGAAGCCTGCAGAAACAAAACTTTAAAAACAGAGAAGACAAGATAAGTAATACCTTTTCTAGGAAAAAATATCCCTGAATTCTGGCAAGTTTTGAAATAGGAGTTTAAAGAGCAAACATTGTTCTTATTTCTGAGCAGCAACTTCCCCACCCATCTGGGAAAGGGCCCTTCCTCTGGCATGATTTATTGGCATTTCTGGATGTCCTTCAGTGTTGACTGATCAACAGCACCCTCCAGGCACAGGATTTTACCTTGATTGGGATGAATTGCCATCAAGCACATTTTTTTAGGAGGAAATAAGTGAACACCTTGCCCACAGGTACAACCCCACCTGGCTCAAGTTTAAGCACTGTGAAGGTCATGGTTGCAAGAACTGATCTTTGTGAGCAGTAACAAACACCTGAATGGGTGAAAAAGCTGAGGTCTGGGTCTGGGTGGGGCTGGTTTTGTTTTCTTTGTTTCGTTTTTTGAAGGGAGTGGAATCAGGGGAGCCACATTGGAAACCACAACAAGCAATGTCCCACTTGGAGAGGATGGCAGCATTTTGGAAAGGGAGGATGTGTGGGCCATGTGGTGTGTCTTGGTTGCAAATTCACCAATTCTGAGCAGAGTTTTAAAAGTGGTTTGAAGCCTGAATGGCTGATCTGTGCCCATCCTTCTCCTCTGTGCTGCCTCATGGCTGAAAATATTGATTTTCACCATTCTTTTGAGCAAGTGAATCTTTCCTTTACTTTTTGTGCTAGAATTAAAAAATCCCTGTGTCACCAGGCACTGGGTCACTTGTCAGTTAAGCCACAGGGCCACTGCAGGAGCTCTTTGCTGGGAATGGCTCTGCTCACCCCCTCCCATCATCTCCTCTGCACTGGACATCCCACAGCCTCTCCACCTCCGTGCAGTGGCGGCCCTGAATAGTTTTTCCTCATCCATCTGAGCAAGTTTCAGGCTGGTAAACACTTGTGTTTCTAATTCAGGGGCTGGAAGTTGTCAGTGTCTCTTCCAGCTCAGTACCTGGCTCGTTAATCCGAGAAGTCATTAACAGGAKAGAGTGTGATTCCGACGGAGCGAGCCCCGTGCCAGGGCTTGGAACCACACAGGAGGGAGGGGAGCAGGATTCTGGCGTGTTTTCCTCCTCGGCATCTGTGCCAGATCCTGGGCTCTGCCTCGTCAGTAAAAGCCTGGCTCCTAAGTAACACTTCAGGGTATTTTTGTCATTGATGCTGTGAATATTTGCAACAGCCAAAATCATTTGGAAAGGGCCACGTTGGTCAGTTACCATGGTCACCTAATATGCAATGGCTTTGGGGAGCTTCTGGTCAGGTGCAAGGAAGGTTTTGCTGTGCCTTCTGCTGGTAGATATGATGGAAAACACGTTAGGCTGCTTCAAGGAGTATTTGTAGTTTCGCAAATGARATTCCCTTAATCCAGAGTGAATGTTAGGATTTCAAGGAGTTGCAACAGAGACACAGGCAAAGCTGGAATTGCTTGTCAGTGAAATGGCTTCACGTTAGAAAACAAGACTGAATGCTTTCTCTTTCTCTTGATACTCAGTTTTGAGATAAAAGGCTTAATGCCCAAATTAGACAAGTCAAGTACTCTGTTTATATTTGTCATCTTCAKCTTTTAGTCACATAAGCTACAGAACATGTGCACACATATTTTTGTACTATTATTTATTAAAAACTTGATTTTTTTTTTTCTTTTTGCAAACAGAAAAACCAGAGCCCATTTATTCATCCACAGTATCAGCACCAGCACTTGGGCTCTCAGCTGCCATGAGGCCACCACTGCTTTGGTGGCAGTTCATGAGCACCCAGGTGTGTCCCTTATGTCCCCCACATAACCCAAGCGAGCTCATCCCTTATGGTCCAGCTCCCAATTTAATGTTGAGCTTTTGAGGTTCATCCTGGATTTTTGATTGCTAAAAGAAACGTTTCCCAAAGCAACTCCCTCATGGTTGTTTCTTTCTCCATATCTAGTGAAAATTCCTGCACAGTTTTTTTTGACGAAAAACCAAAAATATATTTGAAAAGTTCCACTATCCAGTATGGAAGRAAAACAAATTTTAGCTTGTAAAACAGAACAGTCATTTTGGGGGCAGCTGTACTTGGCAGTTTCTGTTCAAGTCGGGGGATGCTGAGCTGGTGGGTAGAGCCTGGCAGAGTGAGGCAGCAAAGCTCGTCTGGAACACCCTCATTATTGTCCCTGTTCTGTTCTCTCACTAATTCCATCTATTAAACAAATAAATGAGTGATTGTGCCAGATGAGTTTTTTTGTGTGAGAGTATCTTCTCCGAGCGTTGCCATCTTTCAGTGGTAATTATGCAGCCATACAGCTGCTGCTTGCGGGCAGGTCTGAAATAATATTTTTACAAGCTGTATAAATCACGCCATAAAAATAAATGGAGAGACAAGTGTCTCGTCAGAAGACAACAGAGAAAAAAAGCTGGGGGTGTGGATTATGGGATACCTGGAGAGACTACAGCCAGTCCTGACTATAACTGGGCTGTGTAGTTAAATGATTACAAAATAGAATCACAGAATGGTTTGGATTGGAAGGGACCTTAAAGGCCATCTTGTTACATCCYTTGCCATGGGCAGGGACACTTCCACTATCCCAGGTTGCTCAATGTCYCATCCCACCTGGCCTTGAGCCCTTCCAGGGATGGGGCAGCYRCAGCTTCTCTKGGCAAGCTGTGCCAGGGCCTCACCACCTTCACAGTGATGATTTTCTTCTGTACATTTCACCTGAATTTTCCCTCTTTCAATTTGAAGCCATTGCCTCTTGTTCTCCCACTCCAGCTCCTGATGAATTGTCCCTCTCCAGTKCCCTGCAGCCCCTTSAGACACTGGAAGGTGCTCTGAGGTCTCCACACAACCTTCTCTTCTCCAGGCTGAACAGCCCCAACTTTCTCAGCCTGTCAAGTGTGTATTAACCGATTAAGGCTCTGGAGCTTAAAAAAGGATTACACAGATGCTGAAGTGTCCACACCACGGACAAGCCAAGTATTTTTAATTTCYCTTGTCTGCTCAGAGTTGCAGTGAAGAGTGGGGGAAAATTCCTGCWGCAGAAAGTCAAGTAGATGTGTCATGTTCGAGGGGATAAAAGCAGATTTGGGGGATGAAAGTGTTGAGAAACCCAAACCTCCAACAGTCCCCAGCTCACGAACTCCACAGGCAACACTTTGCTCACACATTGACTCATCCATTTGGATGAAGCTCCTTCCCAACATATGGTCTGAAATGGGTCTCTCCTGGAAATTTCATGGAGTTATTTTCTTTATGGCTTCACTCTCCTGAAGCCCAGTAAAAATGCCTGTTCTCTGTTTATTCTGGCTATTTAGTCTAGCAATTATGTAATGTTCATGAAACAGAAGCAGCACATAATTTTTATGGTCCATAATATCTCTCCTCAGCAAAAAGCTGGCCACTTAGAGGAATTTTCCTCTCCCAGGATGCTTTTTTTGGTGATGACTTTTTGGCAAAACCAAACTGCTGCAGCCTGGAGGGAGTCGTTTTGTAGCTGATTGAGTGYTCTGTTCTTGCTTACGAGCATCCATAGCTCCCATTGCTCCCCTCCCTTKTTTCCCCTTTCTCCTTCCTGAGGTGATGATAGGAGGTAAATGTCTAATTTTGGCTTCTAAAGCTGTCACATTTCAGGATGGTTTGTTCGAGGTTTTTTGATGGCTTTTTTTCTTTTTATTGTGGATGTTCTCCTTTTTAAGAGATAATGGAAGAGACTGCAGGTAAAAAAAAAAAAAAGGCAGTCTGTGTCAATTTAACATTTAGAGGTGTGGAAAGTTCATGGATATTTTCCATCTCCTGGGTTACAGTTCAGATGTGTCTGTACCATACAGCTATGATTATAATATCATGATTTTTTTGTTTGTTTAAAACCCTGGGACATCAATAGAAGGATGCAGTCCCAGACTTGTCTCTCATTTCCATGTAAACYCACAGCAGTTCCATTGAAGCCAAAGAATAAGGACTAGTTAGAAAGGAAAAGACAAAGGAAAATTGGGAGACTTTTTTATGAGAAAACTTTTACATCTGAATTTTAAGCAAATATAAACTAAGTGGAGGAAACAGTTGAAAAATTCAGATTATTAGGCTTATATATGGAAAATGGACATGGATGAAGATGCAACCTTTATTTGAATGAGTACTGAGGTTACGGGGATAAATATTTATAGGAAAGGTGTGAATTATTTATATGTGTTCCAAGATAGCAGAGTATAATAGCATCCTTCCCTGGATTTGTTGCACTGTGAGCTGGGGATTGCATGCACAGTGATATGGTATCTGATATTAGAGGATTTGTGTTTGACACGAGGAGATTGCAGCGGAGGGAGGGAGCAGCCTCCTGTTTGAGTTTGCATTTGGAATTCGTGCAAAGGCCGACAAAAGCTCCCAGCTCTGAGTAAAGAACACTCAGGGCCCCATAAATCATCCATCTAATGTTATTATGCTGCAGTGGCAAATTATGCTGGGTTTGTCTCTGCAGTCAGACAGTGCAACAGATGGCAAAGATTTGCACCACCAGTTAAAATTCTTGGCAAAGCACATTTTTTGAATTTGTAGCTGAAGAGGTAGTTGGGATACACTGGAATATTTGTACCAAATGGGGGGGAAAAAAAGCCCAACCTTTTTTATAATCTCTCTTCCACTTAAAAAATCTAATTTGACACATTTGCCTAACAAGCAGCGCTGTTACACCAGCAAGTCCCATTCATGTTTGCACTGTGGTGGGGAAAACTGCCAGCCTCAAATTCCCCAGGAAGCTGTTTCCAAAGGGAAAAATGCAGAGCAGGGAGAAATTACCCCTGTTAGGGCTGTTCAGGAAATTGGTAATGGGACAGACACGTCGTGTTTGGCTGCACAGAGCACCAATCTTGTTCTGCTCCTCGTTTACAGATTGGTGGTTCCCAAATCTGCTGCTCTGGGCCCTGTAGGTGTAAAGGCAAGTTAGACCATACACGTGAAAGTGGATCCACAAGGGGAATATTGTGGAGATGTCTACTCTAAACACAAACTGGTCTATATGCTTATTTCTCATCTTTAATTCATTATTGTGTTGTAGACATACTTTACACTACAAAGGCTGTAATTACGTTGTAGTTTATGCAAAAATTACAACACATTTTCAGTGCATTTTAATACATAATTATCTGTTAGTTAATAAAGCTGAACAGTTTCGTGTTTAGAGGCTTTTTTACTCCAAAGGAATCATTCTGAATACGTGTACCAGTAAAATCCAGGTATTATAACAAAACTGTACTGCTCCCATGCTCATTCTCTGTTATCCAGTGAGGGGAATTGGGGCTAATTCTGGGAAGTCGATGCAAACCCCTGTTTAACAGCAGTGCAGTTTCCCAGTGATGTTCCAGGGCATTGTGCTTTTCTGGTTCTTTTCTGCACTGACTCACATGTACAATTGTGTGGGATGTGGGTCTGGTCCTGCACTAATCCAAAAACTGTCTGGAAAGTAATTTCCAGTGCCACAGGTGGCCTGACCTGCCCATGGCTGAGGGCACCATGGACCTGAACTGGAGGAGCTGGCACGAGGCTCACACAGGAGCTCTCACCAGACATTGAGCAGAATCATAGAAACATTGAGGTTGGAAAAGAACAAAATCACTGAATCTTTAAGGCTGGAAAAGAATAAAATCACGGAATCTTTAAGGCTGGAAAAGAAYAGAATTACGGAATCATTAAGATTGGAAAAGACCTTCAAGATCATCAAGTCCAGCCTTTGACCCAATCCAACCAGCACCCACTAAACCACATCTCAAAGGGTTGAACATCACACAGGCTGTTCCCATTTCCATCCACTGCCAAAGAGAATCAGCCAAAGGGYTTGGGGAACTTGGTCCTTGGCCAAGGCAAATGGAGGGGCTTGTAGGTGAGGTGCTTCTTCACTCTGGTGCCTTACTCAAGTAACCCCAAAGGAGCTGAGCGGACCTAAAAAATCTCCTGAAACACTTGAGCCATCCACCAACACCCTGAGCCTGGCAAGGGCTTGGATTGGGGCCAGCAGTGGCACTTGCAGGACTGTCAGCCTTCAGGAGGTTTCTCCAAGGAAGCTCCATGTTCAGGGTCCTGCCAGTGCCCCCCTGGTCATCCCCAGCTCGGCCGTGGATGAGCAGATGTGGGGAATGTGCCTCCCAGTGAGATTCTGCCATAAAAAAACATCAAAATACCTGTCCTTCGGTCCTTTGGTGGAAAAAAACTGGGCTGTTATTCCTCTGAGGGCCATCAGACCTGGCTCCAAGCTGGGGCTGTGTTGATGACTCGTTTCTCTTTGATTTGTCTATTTTTTTGTCATTAAAACGCYGCACTGCTGGGGAGGGGGGAAAACCAATGCAGAGATAAAACAGATGATATTTGTTCATTTCTCTAGCACTTCACCCTCGGTGAGGAGAGAGGCGAGCAGCCCAGCCTCGCTCGAGAGAGGGATTTTTCAACACTTTTGATAAATTTTTTACAGACTTTCTCTCCCAGTTCTCCCGCACGACTCCTGCATGCAAAGCAGCATTTTGAACTTCCCTGGACTGTGCTGCTCTGTCAAACGTGCCTCTGCCAAAGGGTGGGAAGTCCTTCCTGGCCCAGGCCTGGATGCAGCTGAATTTGAGACCCCAACTCCCACTGAAGTCACTGTAACCTCACTATCCAAAAGATCTCTGGGGGGCTGCATCCCCATGAGTGCATCCCTGAGACAAAAGACTGAAGATGCTGCCTTGTAACATGGTTATTTAGGAAGCAAAGTGGGGTGTTTTTTAATATTGTGATTAATTAATTCTAAATTTTGTGACTCTGTAATGACATAGACAATTTTCCTGCTTAATGTCCCTCATTCTCACAGTCTCCATGAGGGCAGACTGCATGTTTTGACCTTTGGTTGCACCTGGCCATTCTTCCTGCATTTATGTGGTGCCATTTGTGTCTTTTCTACTTTTATCTGTGATAAATGTGGAGCCTTAACTTCCCTTTGCAGATAAGCTGCAGGTGGGGAAAAAAATTGCTAATATTTTCCCCATTTTGTTTGATTGGAACAGCCCTGGATACTTGCTCAGCCTCATGGATTTCTACCCAAAGCTTTTCACAGCTTTAAACCCCTTCTCAGCCTTGCTGCTGAGACAAAAGGATAAAGTTTTGTTTTTTCTTCAGATATTTAGTTACAAACTAGTGAAGGCCACTCTCCTGGTATTAATTTTAGGTCTATAATATATTCCTTGGATTTTCATATGACATTTTTTTTTTTTATTTCAGTGAGTAGCTCTGGCCTTGCTTAGCCTTCTACAGAATATGCCAAGAGTTTCCAGCCATATTCTGGCAATAAAATTTAGTAGGAAAAACCCATAATTTCTAATCTCAAATAGAATTTATATTCACTTCTAACAACGAATTAAAATGATACTTTTCCTACTATATAGCTGCAAAATGAAACATTTTAACCTTTGCAGTTGAAAATATTGAAAATGCTTGATTCAGAGCGRTGGAAAATAAACAAATTTTCAGCCGATTACAAGAATCTCTGAAGCTTTCTGGGGCAAATATGCAACTGGAATTCTCCTCTTTTAGCTGAGATTTTAAAAACATTCTACTGTTTGTATCACAGGATCTCCCAGTGTACTGCCCTCGATAAAAACCCTTCTGTAAAAGGCAGAACAGACACTGCCCATCATCCCCTTCTTCACTCTAACCTGATATAAGGCTTCTTTTTCTGGTGGTTGCTGCCAGAAGCTGGAATAATTTAATTTCATGGCATCACAGAAGTTTCTCAGGTTCATATGCAATCATCTGGGTCTAATACGATCCAGCTCAATTTCCAAGGAAAAAATCTGATCCTCAGACTTTTCTCGTTCCACTTTTATTACCAGCTCCCCGTGCGAGGCGTTTCTCAGCAACCTGGCCCATTTTCCCCCTGGTTTGATAAAGGAACATCTTGACATGTTCATAGGAACGAGTAGGGGGGCAAAAAACACCACAAAATGCAAAACCTTACTCAGCCGGACGGTGTTTTTTTCAGTGTTGTCATGAACTTCATCATACACAGCTGATTTCTCCAAGGATGTGTATTCCGGTTAATTTGACATCCTGCTGTAATGGAGGTTTTTGTCAAGGACAGGAAAAAATGACAATAAAAAGAAATGTACACACAGCAGTTACCTAAACGAGGAGATATTCCACGACAACAACACTTCTTTTTGATAAAGTAATGTTARAAAGGAACTATTAAAACTGCATTCTTGTGCAATTCAGGAGGTGGAACTGAAAATAGTTCTGTCATAGGGTTGACTTCTCTAAAGTTGTTTKAATGCCTAAATCAGTCTGATTTTTGGCTGGAAAAGGGGGACATACTCCCTGTTTTCTGTTACTTTTTAACTTGAAAAAGCTGGAAACCATCTTCCTTTCGAGCAACTCATAAAAAATGGGACTGAAACAGATCATTGTTTTTCTTCAGGATGAGTCAGTTGAGTGAGAAAGATTAAAAAGAAATCCTCAGCCCTCTTATCTGCCATAAGTGGGTAACGAGATCAAATTAAACAACAGGACGCAGGAGGCCCTGGGGAACAAACTGGGGTCAGCACACGAGTGAGACCTGGAGTCRAAGAGGGAGGCAGCACCCAACTTTCCCAAAACGGTGAAAGCTTTAGGGGCTGGTGGGGGCTCTGCTCCCTATCAAAGGTTTCTTTGATGGGCTTCCTTTYAGGAAATGAGATGCTGACAGACAAGTGGTTTCTCGTGCTGCCTTAATGACTGTGTTGAATTTTCCTGGTAAGGGCTTGGAATGCGAACCCGGSAGGGAGGGGGAAAAGAAAGGGAGGTAGATGAACAAGATCAATGACTTTTAATTTTCCCTGATGTGTCTTTGGATAAAAAATTAAATCTGCTGGAACTGAATTTGTTAAAACAGGAATTGATACTGCTATTCTTCACCCTGTGAGAATTTATTTACTACAAGAGTAGAAAATCTATTTCTTCCTATTGTGGCAAGGGTTCCATTTTTAGCCTTATTTCCTAAAGAACCAATACAGAAGGTACTGCTGTCTCTTCCTTGTCCTGTAGGGAGTAGGGAAAGAGGAATGAGACAGGCTCTGCTCCCCACTGCAGTCGCACGAGTTTAGCACCACTGCCCTGCTCTCCACTGCATGGCAGCTGCAGGGGCTGAATCCCTCTAGCCAGAGCCAGATAAAAAGCTGGAAAACATTGTCCAGTTATTTCCCAAGCCAAAAAGGAAATAAATCTGCTGTAAATTGGTAAAATTCTCCGAGAGGAGTGCCTGGGAAGGAATAAACTAATAAAAGTGTCTACCCTGAGGAAGAATACTTATCATTTCTGAGGCTGAAATGCTTTCCATGCTTTAAAGGATGGGGCATTTTGATCAACACTTCAGCTAAATTGTCTGGTTTATAATATGAGATGGTAAATCCCATCTTCCTCACAAATTAAGTCCATGCCCTGGAATATGTGAAACAGTCAGCTTTTGAGTTGGGTCTTGTTAGGTCAATAATCAAATAATATCTTCATATCTTTTTTTCATGTTTCAGAATAATTACGCTTATAAGCGTGAATATTAATTTCTGCTCAATATGTATGTGCACTGGAGTCCCTAGGTGTGAATAACAATATCTAATTGCAGAAGTTAGAATATTAATTAAATTCTTTCAGCTAATTTTGGGCTGGGTGTATTACAAGTCAGATATGTGCTGGCAGGAGGGTTTTCTGCAGAGCTGTGAAATGCTCCTCGAAGTTTCCCTCTGGCCAGGAGGATATCACAATGTACAGCTGCTGGCATGAAGGGAGACAAATCGAAAAGGGCTTTGTGTGGCCAGAAAGGCTTCATATCACTGTACTATTCCAGATACATTCTGTGTAGTTAATTCTGCCTCCCTAACAACTTGATTAGTATCTTAAAAGCAGTAATTTTCAAAATCATTACAAGTTGAGCAACACTGAGATAATAACGTTTATGTTATGATAAATTGGTGCTGTTCTAAAAATGATGTAATGTGGATTTTGCTTCTTTCTCTCATTACCCTGAACCTCCAGAGACTTTGCATACTGTGGAAAAAGCAAGGTGAACTCTGGACATGGCTATGTGCACTCATTTGCTTCTTAGCAACAGATTAAGCTGCTAATGCCAGTTTTGAGAGGGTTTCCTGAAATCATAGGAAATAAAACCTACAGGTTTTACCTACAGGAGCCACCCAAGGCAGGGTCAGTTCTGCTCTCTGATGTTTGACTGACACTGCTGTGCCACTTCCTTTGTATTTATAGAAATTTGCAACTTTTCCACTTGCAAATGAGCAATTCATCTGCATAATTAATGGCCCCAGTGTGTGTTTTGTCTCTCTCTTTCCCGAGTTCAGCTTCCCACATGGAAAAACTCGTGAGGAATCCTACAAATTCAGGCACTTCATAACCTTTGTTGTCGAACTTCTGAGATTCTCATCTGAAGCTCTGCGGGATCCTCCCCAAACTGAACTCCCGACATGCTCATCCTGGCTGAGTGTTTCAGCTCCCAGAACAGCCAGAAGGTGTTTGTGCCTTGGTAAACACACAACAGGCCAGGCAGCCCATCCCAGCCTGCAGAGATCCCAATCCCACACCTCTCCCTGTCTGCTCCAGGCTTGGCTGTCGTGCCCACGTTTGTTGCAGCTGATGCACTTTTAAGCAAGATTCATTGATACATCATTTTTCTGCTTGTTCTGCTGGAAGAAACATTAAAGAAAATAGAGATTCTTGTGCTGCAGGTAACCCAGAAATAGATTAGTTTAAGACACAGCTAGCACAGTGCAGGGAGTTTTAAGGAGAATATCTGCTAGCCTGGCTTGTTTTTTTTTTTTTAAATCATCTTTCTTAAATATGCTAACAATGGTTACCTGGTCTCACATTGATGTGCATTATGAGCACCAGGCTGCTTATCCATTTGGACCAGTAGTCACTGTTTAACTCTTATTCTCTTCACAAAATGCTTTGGGTTTTTTTTCCAYGAACTTTTTTGCTCGAATCTCTACTTGCCGTACCTGAGTTTTGTCCCCTTTTTGCTGCTGGATGCGTGGTGGCATCCAACTGGTTAAACGAGTGGGGTCACSGTGTTTCTGATTCCCGACTTAAACGCCCAAAACTTCTTTTAACGAGGGGTCGGTGGTGAATCAGCAAACACTGTCGCTCCCCCAGGAATATCTTTGTTTGCAGGAGAATGTATTCATCCAGGAGCAGCCACTCCCCGATCATTTGTGCAAACAAAACATGTTTCCCTGAATATTCATGAGCAACAAGGGGCACAAACAGGGCTGAACCGAGCAGCTGCTCAGAATCCAGGCCCCCGTTTGGCAATCACGGTTTGGCAGCGCTGGACGGGCTCGAGGTGCTGCTGTCAGACGGGAGCACAAACGAGCTGAGATGTTGACAGCAGCAGCAGCAGATTACGAAATAAAAGTTATCGGTGATACGTTTACATCTCACTAAATCTTACCATGTGTAAAGGCCAGCAGGGATGATGAGCCTAATTCCGCTTTTTTTTTTTTGTCTTTGGTGATGAAATGCGCTAACAAAGTAACACATCTCTCCTCGGGAGCCTTTTCTCAGGCTGTCTCGTCTCTTCAAGTATTTCCTTCATTATCTCATTTCCATCTTGCACTCTCGATTGCTGGGATAAATTCTTTGCTTGAAAATGGGTTCTGTAGTAAATATTCTGCTTGATTCTTAATCCTTTTCCAGCACTGGTGTCCGTTGTTTCCAGCAATGAGCAGAATGATGCCCTAGGACTGGAAGTGGAGCAAAAATCACCTTTTCAATCTGTGTTGTCTTGTCTCTTGTTCAGCTCCCCAGGATGATGCTGTTGTGCTCAGAAATGCCAGCATTCCAGCTGGAGAGAAGCAGGATGTGGCTCTTTATCAATGAGCAGAACTTTCCAGGTTGGTGAAGAGAATGGCGAGGAAAAACAAGTCTTTGAGGGCTGTGATGGATAAAAAGGCAGACAAGTTTTGAAGAGTAGCTTGGAAAGTATCCTCAATTAATTGCTGAACTGCTGACTTCCCAAACCAATTTAGTCATTCATCCGTGAAGCTAAAAGGACTTAACTGCTGCTTATGTCTAAGAGAGTTGAGGAAGCTCTTTTTTGTTGGTTTTTTTTTGAAATCTGTGTGTAATCACTCTGCCTGCTGGCGTGGGGGGTGGTGGTGCAAATGTGCAAATTAAAAGTGTTTTCTGCGATTTTTGGGAGGTGAAAGTGAAAAACTGTTTGAGAGAGAAATTCAATTCATTGCCCTAAATTGAGCAGATCCTCATTTCTCTGGCATTGTACAAACAGAAATAAAATGTGTAGTTGTTACCTGTGGGATGTGACACGATTCGTTTGGTGTGATGCTGACCTAATAACGGGAAGGTCTTTATTTTAATAATTGCTCTACAACCAACTTGCTGTGTTGGCTTGTGCAGGCTGTGGTTTCCCCATCCAAGAGAACAGGAAAAGAGAACTGTTATTAATTTTTTTTTTTATTTATATGAAGCTGAATTAATCATATAATTCTTTTTCTCTCTGTATTTTCCAAAACAAGTGAAAGACAAGGCACTGTGTGCATCTCACTTGGGATTCTTTGGGTTTTTTCCTCCCTTTCAGTTAAATAATCTGTGTAAAATAGGATAATGTTCCTGCTCCATCCTCGCTGTCCACCTCCCATGGAGCACCCCCCATATTTGATATTGCTCAGTTGCCCTGTACCAATATTCTGACAGCAAGGCAGATGCAGGCACTAACAAGTTGGAGATTTGTACCAAAAAATACAATTAAGTTGCTTCTGCTCATGCCGTTTGCCACATTAAGTAAACATTCATGGGAATTATTCAGAAGAAGGTGGAATACATTTGGAAAAAAAGTGCATATTTGCATAATGCAGCGAATTGCTCAGCTTTTGTGCCCCTCTGAATGTAGATGAGAATATTCATTTAAGGAGTTTACAATTCTGTATCCATGCTAATATCTGTTTATAATAAATAGCTGGGACTGGTTTGGAAAGAGGAAGGTGCTCTCCACAGCCCTTGGGCATTAACTGCTACCAGCAGATGCATTTTTAGCCTGCTCTGTTTTATTGAAATGAGATGTTTGCCATGGAAACCTCCGTGTTACAATAAACCATCCCATTCCAAAGTGCAGGGAAGCTTTGCAGTGAGCACCAGGAAGGTATCACCCAGTGCTTTTTCCCTGAAATTATCTGTTCTAAATAGRGTTTCTTCATATTTCTGATTGATTTCATGGGGGTTGCTCTGGCCACTCAGTTTGTGTGGAGAATGGGAACTCCCATCTACAAATCATTAGCTTCCTTTGAATCCTCTTTTCCCTCCAAATTCCAGATTTTTCTGTGAAGGAAGAACCTGGAAAATATTTTGAAGTAAGTGGATCTGTTTCTTATGGACAGCAAGAAATATTTTTCCTTTTTATTTTAGTTTTCCTTTAGATGGTGTATGACTGAATATTAAAAAATACAAAATTATTGACATTTTCAATTTGAAAAATATGAACGTGAGATATTTTGGATTTGTCCTTATGTTCTTTTTGTTCTCTTATTGAAAATCCCCTCCTGCACCCAGATGGGTTTTCCTGAGCTGCTTTGCCGCATCCTGTGATGGGATGTGATGATGTTTAACAGTGTGCAAGAAACCTCCTTTGTGGGGCAGGACACCTTAACCCAGCCCCTCTGAGATCACAGGAACCAAGCTGGACACAAAGACATTTATCTGATACTTTCTTCTCTCCGCTCCTCTTTCTGCAGGTTTATACCTCACCTTTGAAATGATTTATTTTAAAAAGTATTTTGGTGCATGAATGGGCGAGAGGGGGCTCTGCTGCAGCCAAAACAGATGAATAAATTAAAGCAATAACTCATCCAGAAAGCAGTTTAATAACCAGTGTGGCAGGCACTGCTGATGTTAAACCCTCTTTGAAGTGTGTTATGTAGTTAAACTGGGATTTCACATCAAAAAAATGTTATTTACATTTGCACATGCTAGCCCAGCTTTTGTCCACAGCACTGGACGATTAGATGTAAATGATCCGAGGCCAGTGATATAAATGCAAGGGCCTGAAGACATTTCTCAAGGAGGCTATTACAAGACTGGGGGGAAAAAAACTATTCAAATTCCCAGCCATGTCCTGGTCATCCAAAGCRTATTTCCAGATGCCAAAACAATCTCAGCCAGCGAAAGGGAACCTCATTTGCTCAAGCCTCCCATTTGCTGAGCTTGCCTAACAAGACACTTGGGACCTAAGTTTACATTTTTACAATGAAAATTAGATGGGGGATGGTGCAAAGCCCTTCTTGATGCCTCTTCTCTTGATGTTTCTGCTTCTCTGACGTTGGGTGGTTCAACTACAACATCTGCACTTTACCCAAACTCTGGCCTGCAGTGCTGGGGCGGGGAATAATTCCAGGAAATATTGGGATTTTAAGAGAATAATGGGTAATGTATGGAGCTGTTTTCACATTTCAGATCTCAGACCTGGACTGGGTAAAACAGACATGGTTGGATTTGTTGTTAAGGTTAACACTTGAGCCCGGAGTCAGGTCTTGGATAAGATACTTGGTTTCAGGCATCTAAATTAAAGAATCTGAGTTAGGAATTCAGTCTTCATGAGCAGTGTGGGATTCCCACTGTGCCTGTGTGGAGGCAAGGACCTCTCCCAGATTTTGGAGGGTGTGTTTGCTTTGTCGATTGAGCAGTAGCTGAAAGGGGAGTAGGATACAGCCTGTTCTCCGCAAGCAGTTGCACTATTTTTCTTCAAAGCCTTATAGAAACATCAATTTATTCTCACAAAGGACAGTCAAGATGAGTGCAACCTTGGGTCGTATTTTGGCCTGAAATCACTCTTGTTTCAGCTCTAGGCAACCTTTAGTGGCTATTTCCTGTGTATAAGGTGAAATCTGATGTTTGAAACACCTAAATGAATTAAATTTCTTATCTGTGAAATTGCGGGATTTTTTGACTACATTTTTCTATTTTTTCTTTTTTAATGTGATTTCGTCTTTCATTATCAGTGCACCTTTTTCCATTTTGGGGCTAGGTTGGTTTATAGCCCCACTCCATCCCTTAAAAAAATTTTTAAACCAGAAGACACAGCACAGTTTTCAATAAATACCTTGATTAAAATCCTGAAATGAAGGTTACTCGCATACTTTACGAGGCCTTTCAATAGCATCAGATGAATAGCCCAGTGATTGATTCTGATCACAATCCACATATTAAAGAGTTGTTCAGCACTCTGGAACTCATGTAGCCTTTCACAGGAGCTGTGTGTGTATCTGTTCCCTGAAACGTTCAGAAAGGCAGACCTTGGGAGCACAGCTGGCCTGAACACAAAGAAGCAGAGCACAAAAAATGTGACTGTTTGGGTCAAACTGATTCTGTGTTACACCAGCGTGAATCTGGCCTCACAAGGGATAGAGGCAAAACAGAKGATTTTGTCCAAAATTTGTTGGACACAGATCTCGAGCCGAATCAGACCTCACGTGTCCCTGTGTGAAAAGCCAGTGCTGTGTCACTGCCTTAGGCAGCTCCCTAAAAACCACACTGCCAACAAGGATGGGTGCCCATTCCTCTAAAGATCCTTTTTATTATATCTCTCATTTTACCCAAAGTGGTAAAACCTCACCGTGTTAGAGGAAGTTGCCTGGAAAGTGGGGATAGCTGATCCCCAGGGGCTCGAGAGAAAAAGGGCTTGGGATTTTCAACAATTCGTACAAATGTTAGTGCCTGGCTCCCAGGCTTGGGCGTTACACTTATTCTGGGTCTTTGAAAATGTCACTCTCAATGCATTTAGGCTTCTTCATTTCCTGTTTGTCAAGCTGAAAGAATTTCCACCTTTTAATTGTCAAGAGTGGCGATGAGTGATCTCAACCAGATAAATACGTGTGGAAATCCTTACTTACTGGACTCTGACTGTATAATGCATCCATAAYGTTTGAACAGTTCACATAAACCAGMATGRTCACTCAGCTATTCTCAGAAAGCAACACATTGCAGGAGGCTTGGCCATTGGATTGGAGTGAAGCATGGTTTAAATGTTTAATTTGGTGCTGGCCGGGAAGCGGAGCAGCTGCTGYGGAGCTTTTGGACAATGTCCCAGCCCGGCTGCTGCACGGCTCCTGCTGCCACTGAACCTCCTGATGCTCAGCTGAGGTGTCACCACCGGCGCTGGGCAAACACCAGGGCACTCCTGTTGTAATTCCACACCACACTGGGTGGGTACAACTGAAGCAGTTGGAAAATCAGAGACAGCATTAAACGGCTCCCCCGGTGTGTCTGGGCAGTTGTTCCTTGATCTGCTGTTAATTCTGGGTTGAGGAAGGAACCTGAGGCTCCAAGACAGAGTGGGCAGATAATGAGATCTGTGTTCAGCTTGGTGTGTTTCATGCCARAAGAGAAGAAACGGGATAATAATTCATGTTCTGCTCTGCCCCCTCTTCACTGATGGCAAATAACTGATAACTTTCAAAAATTTTCCTATGTACAAATGCACTTTAATATCTTTGCTGACTGTTCATCCATAGTGGGTGACAGTAGTGATATCTGAGCACATGTTAAAACATGTCCTAAACCCTCTTTTTGTCTGTTTGTTTGCTCTCCTTCATTTTAATTTGCAGTGAGTCTTACAGATTCTCATTTTTCCTCTTGGCACTTCAGTTGCAGTATTTATCAGCTTTAGCTAAGTGAAAGCAATATACTGGGTGAAGAGATCCACGAGTCATATTGATCTCCCACTTCTTTCCCTGTCAGTCCTGGGGGATGATGACAAAATTGGAGCAAAATCAAATGACAATTTACAATTGTCTTTTCAAAGACTCTCTGCCTCAGTCTTGTCACATGCAGAATGTCAGTAACATTTTAAGTGTCCTCAGTGCCAGCTCACCTTCCTGCTTTGAAGTTCCTCCTTTGATTTACTTAAACTGGGCACCTCACGAGATGTTTATATATAAAAAATAAAACCAGCATCAATCTTTCTTTTAAAAATCCGAATGTGAGTCTTCATGAGTGATATCACTGTTTCCCTGACACAGGCAGGATGAGAGGCAGCCAAAAGGAAACACACCCATGCCAAGGATCTCCATCAAGGACAGCAATTTTAAGAACATTGGGGCATTTGCATTGGAAATGTTTTACAAGAAGTTAGAAAAATTGTAGAATTCCTCTRCTAATCCATTGCTGACAACAAAGATCCCAACCAGTGCTGCTGGCAGCGAGAGCAGGTTGCTCTGTGACACATCATCRTTCCAGGAAATGAACAGAAAGAAGATAATAGATATGACATCAAATTTCCCCACAACCAGATTCCCTGGAAGCAAAACTGCTTCCTTGAAAAGACTAGAGTTTCCTGGAAATGAAAAGGCAGCACAGGAGAATGGTATGMACGATTTAATTTTTTTTTCTTAGAAGCTGATGGTTCTCTTATAACTAACTATGTACTTCCCCTGTTGCAGACAGTAAAAGATAATTTGGTGATTTGACTACTCCTTATGTGGTTCCTCCTTCCCTGCCATGAGATGGRCCTGGTCACTGCTGTGTTCATACAGAGTTATTTATTTCCTTTAAAGAAAAAAAAAAATTGAAAACTTACTAAGTGTGTTTCCGAGGGGTTTATTTTCCACGTTTCTCACACTTTTTTGCTCAGACCCTTTTCACAGGTGTGGCTTTGCTGTGTTCCTGTGTCAGCCTGGAGCCTGTGCCCTGCCATGGGGCTTGGCCATCCTCGRTGCAGGATCAGATGGACCTCGGGTGCTCCTGCCAAGGGCTGAGCACGAGCACCAGGCTCTGGTGTGGCAGCTGTGCCACAACCAGGATGGCAAAACAGCTGCCTGTGCAGGACTCCTGCATCTGYCCTGACGGGATCTGCCAGAAGCCCTGGGATCTTGGAGCAGGRTTTGTGTCTGGAGTGGTTTCAACGCACACAGAGCTGGAGCCGCGATCCCTGGGCTCTGTGGGATTTACCCCAGTTTATGGTGCACAGGGCTGGGCTCCCAAAGGCACTAAAGGAGAGACTCCTGGGGGAGCCAGGTCTGCTTTGGTAACTGTTTTAGGGTGGCTTCAGAAATTCCTGGCTCTCTCACATAGCATGGGAATATGAAAATCCATTTGGATGMGTGGGGAGTTTCAGGAGATCTCCGGGGGAACAAAGGGAAGGTGCTTTATCAGCAAGTGGCACAGGAGGGAGAAAGCAGAGGATTCCTGCCCACTGGTGGGAAGCAGCTTCTTCAGTCACATTCCTGGCATTTTTATATRAACTGGAGTGCTTACCAGCTTGGCTTTCCCCTTCATCCATGGGATTGGTTCAGTCGCCCCACGTTTCCTTTGAAAGGAGTTTTCTCTTAAAGAATAAACAAAAGTTGCAGAACTCCTTCTGGAAAATATTTTTACCTCTCCATTTTATTAACCTAGCACTAGCTGTCTGGCCTTTTGTTTCCTGCTACAAAGAATCCCCCAAATTTTGTCAGACATTCTGAAACGGCTGCAGTAAAGGTGCAGCTCTTGCCCTTTGGAAGAGACGAGAAATCAACCATCTCTKTCTGCAGCTGCAGCTCGCCAGTGAAGTTAAAAATGCTTTGGAACCTTTTYCACAATAAAAGTTGAAATAATTGCTCTATTCTGGGTGGTTTTTCCTTGTTCTAGTGCTTTTACTCTCAAAGGCCAAATGGTGTTTAGAATTATGAATGTTTTGCTTCCTCTTTCCCTCCCCGAAATACACGGCAATRATGTCTGCTGGAAGTTTCTGAGATGAGCAAAAATGTATTTTCCTGATCAGTTTTACATTCACTTTAAATGGCCCTTGTTGGTATATGTAGGAAATYATCAGATCACATGGCTTTCTTTGGTTTTTGTGATGGTACTCCTGTAAACTGGGATCCATGATTTGTGGTAAAATAAAGCAACATTTGACATCCATGGGATCCTGTTTGTGGCACAGTTTAWCCCACAGCAACTCCATGGACCCAAGCACTCTCCTGCTCCATGTTACACATATCCTTGTAGCCCATCCTTGTGTTTAAGAGATTTAAAGGGTCATTAGGGCCTGAAGAGTGTGTGACGGGTTACTTTACACTGTTCATTTCTACTGCCCTCTTATTTTGAAAAGAAATCTCACATTCTTAGGTATCACTTTTCATTCCCAMTTTGCTTGTGTCCCCTGTGTCTGTAAATCTCCTGTCCTGGCTTTGACTTTGGGTGGGTGTAGGGTGACACTTACATCAGCTGGTACTAAAGTAAGGGCAGGCTGAATGCACTGAAGCCACATCAATATGTTGTACCTCCTTCAAACCACTTACGAAAAAACAGAGTAACCCGAGGGTGCTATTAATTTTAGACTAAGAATGCATCAAGGAATGAAAGCTAATCCATTAAACCAGGATTGTTTTGCTATGATTCTAATGTAAATCAATGTCAGAAAAGTAAATGTATTAGCAACAACTAAGCAGATTTACCAAGATCAAGCCAAGGTTTGAGAGATGCCCTCCTCATTCTGGTGGGTTTGCAATTGTTTTTCTTATTCCTCATACAAAATTAATCAGCAGCACTGGAAATAATTCGGTTCTAGACAAAAAATAAAACCCAACTCCATTTGAGACTCCTCTGATGTCTACACAGAACTCACAGAAAACCCCAGAACTAGGTAATTATGTACAGGAAGCAAACACTGAAGAAGGAGTAATACAACAAGAATTAATTTTCTTTCTTTCTTGACAGTTCTTTCAACTACTGGTGCAGGTCAAAGCTATAGGGAGGAGTGTGACTTTTAAGTCAGAAACATCCTTTAAATTTTTGCTGTTTATTATGCATTGCTTTTAACTGCTGGAGTGCATCACACGCTGCTGCTGCTGCTGCTGTGAGCCTCTGCCTCCCCCTTTGAAGGTGAGGCACCCACCTGCCATGGGAGTCTGCAGCCACAGCCCCCCAGCTTCACAAGGACAGCTACTCCTTCCTCCTYCTTTTCTCTTTAGGGAGAGATGTTTTCACGAGGAAACCCCGATTTTGAATATTTTCTTTTTCTTTTATCAGAGTATTTCTGGCAGTTTCCCTTCAATTCTGATGCTGCAGCAGAGTCAGGCATAGCTGGGATGAAGCTCCAAACAGCCAATGCCTTTGACTGGGCACAAAGGAAGCAGTTTCCTTGGCAACTGCAACACCAGAAAGGTCCCAAAACAGCACTTCCACCTGCCTGAGATTTCTTTTTAATTTAGGAGTTTGCACATTGGCTTTGCGTGGAGAATTGGGTTCTGTCTTCAGGCTTTATTCATAACATAAGTTGCTTACAGGAATAATGTAATTTTTGCATATGAATTCCTGCTTTGGGCTGGCTAGCTTACTGGGAAGACTGTTGACTCAGGAAGTGACAGAGGATGCTGCAGGGGCATGTGGGGGGATTCAAGGAAGGACACGCAGCACTTAAGCTACAAAAATTAAAGTACAGCATGGGAGACAAGATTCTGTCTAGAGGAGAATTAGTTTGCTCCTGTATCTGTGTTAGAAATTATGAGATCAGAGAAACTGCCACACCTGCAGAGATCTTTGGGGTTTACGAGATTTGTGAACTTTTAAGGTGAAACAGCCAAGAGGAGGCTGTTGCAGAAGGAAATACAAAACCCAGGTGCTGTGACTGCATTAACCAAGGGCTGGGCTTAACCTGAAATTACCCCAATGGAGCCTGTGCTCTGTGCCCTGGGTGCTGTAGGAATGAATCCCCAAGGAGGTACCTTTGTGCCACAGGGGTGACACCAGTTATCCCCACCCAGACCCTGCCAGATGGGGGGAATCGAGAAGAGCTGCAGCAAGGAGGGGCTGGGGCAGCCTGAGGTACCCAGAACCCGAACTGAGGGAGAGGAGGTGAAGGAAATAACCCCTGAACTCCAACTCTAAGTGGAAGCAGAGCATTAGTTCTTGGGCAGAAAATCCTGGGTGGGTAAGGCTCTGGCCAAAGTTATGAGTCAGACCTGAGGGACAAAGGTGAAGCCTGAACCAGTGTTTTTTGAAAAGGCAGCTGTTCCTCCCGGGCACAGCATTGCCTTTCCATGTTATACTTTTAGTTTAGTTCTGTAGGACTGTCCTGCCAGGGCAGGGTTCCTCAGCTTTGCCTGGCTCTGTTGCTCTGGTGATGCCTCTTTCTGCTCTGATGTGTTTGTGTGCTCAGCTGGGTTTCTTTTGTGCTTGTGTGGACTAAAACTTACCAGARTATGTTGGGAGAGACAGCCACCCTCATTTTAACCTGCTTTTGGTGTCAGGCTCCTTCTCCAGCTTGTTACACTTTGTTAAAGGTCTTTGCTAATGTGAATTGGCTGTCAAAGGACTATTTTGCTGTCTAGACTGTGTCACCTTCAGATTTATCAGTGCCCAATTCCATAAACAATCATGCTTTGTTGTTGTTTTGTTGGGGTGAGGTTTCTCCTTTGCAAGAAATGTGTCTTTGTGCAGCATCTGGACATCAGCCCTAAGTAAAGGGATTTTCAGTCACTGCTTTTAACACGGGGAAACAAAATCCGAAATCATGTTCTACTGCTTTGCCCAAATTGCATTTATTTCATAAATCTCCATCTAATATGTCTCTTCTCATGAACTGCACCTGGAGAGGGGCTGTTTGTGCTTTTTACCTTTATGTATTTTACGGAAAGCAGACAGGTAACCCCTCCAGCAGCTCCTCTCAGTGCCACAGAGCTGCAGGTGCCAACCAAAGCGCTGGAGGTGATAACTGAAGCTGAGTGCTGTGACCATCCCTCCACCAGCCCAGTTCCCTGTGGCCAATTAATATTTCCTGAGCTTGAGTGATGAGACTCCGAGTGCAGCCCTGTGCAGAGCAGAGAGAGGAAGAAAAATCCTTCCCAGCTGCAGCAGCTATTTCAACCCCCCTTTGACAGAGCTCTTTTAGTGTGACACTCTTGTCTCTGGCACAGATGGATCCTGCCAGAGTGGAGGTACCTGCCATGTTCTTCAGAGACTTTGTGACCTCGGTTCTGTTGCTATTGTGCCAACAATTATGTCACTTACCTGGTAACACTTCACAACAGAACTGGGTTTTGGTGAGTGAAATAAAGTCAACCCCAGACGCAGATTTTCCCAGACCCCAGATTTAAGTGTGGGTGAAGGGGAGGAGACATTTCTTGTCTTTTCCAAGCCTGTGCTTAGAGAATGACTCTAATGCCCAGTGGAAGTGCTCTGTCAACAGAGAAAAGATAATGAAAAGGAGGTTCTCAGGTGCAGCAGGAGCTGTGTCTGCTCTCCAAAGCAGTGACTTTGATCACCCTCTCCCTCCCTGGTCACCTACGTAACAGYGTTTATTATTTTCATGTCATGATTCGGTGAAACTCATGAGTCCTCGAGCTAAACACCACCATATGTGTTTGCCACGTATTAATGTCTCCCTCTGGTTTCCTTGTCACTGAGATACTGCCAACCTGCTGGGTTGTTGGGCTATATTTATATATGTAAGCGAAAGAATAAATCAAGATAATGAACTGGGTGACAGGAGGGTGAGGAGGAAGCAGGCAATGATCAGCCCAGTGGGAGGGTCAGAGACACAGCCCCATAAATAAAGGGGAGATGGAAGGGTCCCCATCAGCAAAGATGTGTGTGTGCTGTTGTATATCTACCAGCTGAGGGGTCAGAAGGGGCTGTGTGCTCCTGCACGGTGAGAGTCCCCAATTCTTTGTTTCTCTGGCAGTTGGGTCCCCAAATCCTCTCCCTGAGAGAAACTGAGTGTGCCCTTGGGAAGCTTTCCCTCCTGGGCTCACTGCAGATGCTCTCAGCTGCTTTGTTCTCTGGCTTGGGCAATTTCAGTGGCATGAGCCATCCTTCAGACTTTGTAACTTACACAGAGGGACCTTATCACATCGCCGATACTCAGGATTTAAACCTTCAAAGGAAGGGAGTAATGGTTTCTGGAGCTACCAGAGTAATGTTCCCATATCTCAGTATCAAGGGGGCCTTCTTCATGATTCAAATGTGAAGGTAAGACACAAAAATGATCTGGCAGGAGCAACGAGCACGACGATTCATAGATTTAATTTTTTTTGCCAGTGTTTGAGCTTCAGCCGTGCTGTGATTCTCTCCTCTGTGAAGAGCACGTACAAGGAGTCTTGTGAAACCATTTGCTTTGGATCAAGCACTCACAGCCCACTTGTTAGTGCCGTGCAACAGAGAAGCAGAAATAACATATTTTTAAACCGCTGAGAAAAATTTTGTAGAAATATATAAAGCTCTTGAAAACAAATCTGTTACACGGAAGTAAAAGCCACTAAATCAATGCTGTGCTCCTCTCTTTAGTAATTTCCATCTATCTTGTACTGATACAGAGATAAACATGGTTTTAAATGCCAACAGATAGATGAACATTGTGTGACAACCCAAAATATCTGTAGATTACAAAAGGATAATCAACAGATCAATAAGCCTGTCTGAAACAGTTGTCCTGCAGCAGTATTGAATTTTATTTTTTGCAGCAGTCAGTGTTTCCTGAAAGGATGGTTTTCCAGTAAAGCAGAGTCCTGTCAGGACCAGTTGCTGGGCCACTGCTTTTAATGGCTGAGGAAGAAGAAACAGTGAGAGCAGATCTGTTTCCCAATTATCAGGGAACTTGTTTTGAGTCCAGAGCTTATTCRTAGGAGGCCAGCCAGGCTGTCTGAATGGAGAAGTTGCACATCTCAGATGACTTTGGATCCAAACCACGCTCTCAGTGCCCCTGGTCTCCCCTAGCTCCAGCTGTGCTGCACGGGAGCTGCACCTTATGGTGCAGAAGGTGCCAGCTGATGACTAAAAATTGCTTCTAAATTCTGCCTCTAAACAAGAGAATACAGAGGGGAGGGTGCAGATCTTTCACTCTGGCTTCATTATTCCACATCCTCCAAACTGGATCTCTTTCCATCCCTAGAAAGTATCCGAGGAGAGGTGAGCATGTCCTGACGGTAGGAGCTAATCGGGAACTGCCTGGGCTGAACCCACAGGACCTGTCCCTGCCATGCCCGGCCTGGAACGGGGTGGGGCTGCTGGAAATCCAAGCAGTGTGGACTTGGAGTCTGTTTTTAGCATGGACACCTCCTTTGGATCAGTACCAGATGGGCCAGAGGCTGTTTGTCCAGGCAATTCTGTGCTCCCCACTTGCACAATTCCATGCTCTGATAAAGAGATCCCACAGCAGGGAGAGCTCAGCAAATACCAGACAAAGCGAGGACAGAGGGAGAAAAATGGGCTTGGTACAGCCTGGAGAAGCTTTGGAATGTCTAGGAATAATCAAAATTGTTGCCAAAAAAAATACGCATGTTTAAAAAGAAATGCTTTGCTCGAATTTACACTGAAGTGTGAAATTTCAAGTATTTCTGCAAACACCAGAAGTGGCTGGGAGCTTATGAGGCCTTTGTTTTATAGCGGTAGAAATGGAAAAGGGAGTTCAACATAAATTGAGAAAGGACGTTTAATTAGTAAAAATCCGACTAGTAACAAATCAGTCCAACTAATGTATTTTAGATTTCCTACTTGGAGACATCAACTATCATTGAAATTTCATTAAACATGACTAGTTTAATTATTTTGTCCTTAGTGAAGAGTGTTAATTAACTTGGCTATGATAAATATGCATCTGAGTATCATTTTGAAATCCCTACAGATCCTAATTATTCTTAAAGACTGAAGTGTAGGCCTTGCTATAAAAATTATTTTTTAAAGTAAAGATTTCTTCAAGGATACCAGTGATTTCAAAGGTAATTCTTTTTTTCTCCTGAAAAAATAGGAGGCGATTTTTGATCAAAATCTGAGGTGAAATTATGAGGGCTCTGAAAATAACCTTGAAGTGTGTATCTCGCTCCTAGCCATGGGTTCTGCCTGTGAATTGAAGCCAAATGAAGATCTGCATAGGGGGATTGGTAACTGCCAACCATTGTAGCAGCTCTGAATATGTAATCAGTGTGCGTGTGAGAACAGCATCACTTGCACTTGAAGGGGGAAAGGAACGATGTGGCAAACCCTCTTAGGCATCCATCAGCCTGTAATTTGGGGCCATTGTCTTGTAATCACAGTGCAGGGAAGACTTTCCTCCAAAATCATTCTAAGATCTTGCATTTGTGCTCTYTCTGGAGACTTGGAGTTCGTGATCCCCTCACTGTTGACTCGATCTGTGACTCTCTTGTGGCTGAGTGAGAGGGAAAAAGTAAAAGAGCTTGCTCTGAAAACTTTTTATTTGGATCTTCTCTTTGCCTTTACCACCTAGAAAACTTTACTAGAACGAACCTTCCTGCACCCAAKAGATGGACTATTGGTACTGTTGGTTCATCTGCTCTACAGTTTCCTTTCTTGGCTTCTTGACAAGAAATCATGAATTAGAGTAGATGTCATAATGAAATTAAGGTGTGGTAATTAAAAATTGAGTCAGTATAGGCGTGCAAAGGTGTTTCATGGACTTGCTTGGGTTTTTTGTTATTGAAATCTTTGTGTCAGGATATGTTACTTTCTGATCCTTGACCCTGTCAGCTAATCAAACAGGAGCATGCCTGTCTCCTAATTACCGAAATAATTTCCCTTGTGGATGCAGATGTTCCCATAAATCTAAGATAAACATTAGTGCAATTCAAGTGCAGTTCAAGTTTCTGAAATTTACTTTGGAATACCAAAATGCCAGAGTATTAAGTGTTTAAGGAACTGTTAATGACTCAAATGTTTCACGATTTTTATCTTTTGTTTTGGTCGWAGAAAGGAGTGTTTTCCATAAATTTTAGTATCAATACTAAAAGCAGTGCCGTGGCCACGTTGTGGCCGGGAAATACTCTCTGTCTTCAAGTGAGATAATTATAAACTGAAAATACAAGATGAGTCTGATTTTTYTTGGTCAATGATCTATCACTGGAGCCTCCTAAAGTTGCAATAATACAAGGGACATGAAAGGCAAAAAGGATATAAGTGCCTCGCCTTACAGTGGTAATGAGTCCAACAGTTTGCTGGAGTAGCAGTAAATCAAATGTACTGTAGCTATAAAAAGCCCATAAGACATTTGGATGTGATCCTGGCCTGCTCCTGCGACGGAGGAGCCGTGCATACAAATGAGAGCCCATCCAGGGCGTGTGATGGGGAGCACTGCAGTGTTGAAGCTGGAAAGACRATTAGAGGAAGTTGTTTTTGGAAAACTACTGAAGCCGAGCTTCCTTCTCTTGGCACCAAAGCGGGGCAATTAAATTTGGGACAGCATCAATATCAGTTAAATGGAGGAAATTCAATAAGGAGGGAATATGTGGTCATTAGGAGTATAAATTATATTAAATTCTGCAGATTAGAGGACTGTATATTTTAGCTTCGTTTTAATTTGATTTTTTTATTTCACTTTATGCTTTATTACTTTTAACTTTTTTTTCCTTCTTATGGTCTGGCTAATGCTTATGACTCCTTCCTCCTGCATGCTGAGCTTAATAGAATTCTTTAAACAAAGAAAGCTCTTGGAGTAGACATTCAAAAGTCAATGTACTGTACAGAACATAGGGCTGAAAAATGAAGGCAGATGGACAGGACTGCTAGAAGATCAGCTGAAAATTCTTTCAGGAAAAATAKTCTGTGGATTCAGGTAAAATTTGGCATTTGAAAGACCTGGATTCACTTCCCAACCTTGTCATGTCTTTGTTCTTCAGCTGTAAAAGCAGGAAAGCGTTCTTTCCTCTTTCCCAATTCCTGTGTACACCTTCTTGTCCAAGTCTTTAATCATTTGTAGGTTGTGTCTGGTTTTCACAGTGGGTGCACTTTAATTAGCCTGCTGGAATCCAGGTGTTAATTCCAGTGTTTGTATTATTATGGCAGCATTTAGCATTGCCACTTGTTATGTTGATATTTATGAATTTTCGCACCTGAGCATTATGTTGGGATAAGGCTGGGACTGCGTGTCTTGTCTGGGGTGATCTGTTCCATGGTGTCCATGGGTTAGATCCAGTGGGAAAAACCTATAAAAAGAAGCATGGTGGCCTCCTACCGATTTTTGACTCTGTTTTTTTCTCTGATATGATTCTAGAAGTTGCCTTGAAGGTGGAAATTCCCACTATCCACCCAGATCCTCACCCAACCCCAGCTGATTATTTTTTCCACCTATGCAGGCAACTAAAACAGCCATTTAAAATTGTTGCAATTGAGTGTTCAATTCATAGATTGGTATGTCAAAAAGTAATTGCTGGAATGTGTTCCTGTTGTACCAGGTAATGGGAGCCTAATTTGATTTAACCRCGAAGCCTCCCTTTTCCTGCAGGGCTGGCTTTTGAATCTCTTTAGCTTCTCACATTTGGGAAATGCCAGTAGACAAAAGCTTGCACTTTAGAGTGGGGCAAGAGAAAATATCAGGTGTAATATGTAGGTGATAAATCTGCTGAGGTCTTTAACAGCTTTATTGATTTTTGTCTGGTGATATTTCTGTCAGGAAGAGGCACCTAATYCGACTTAAAGTGGTGTTACATATAGCCCTAGCAAAAATAATTATAAACTCTTTATCTGCAGTCAGTGTATTTATGTACTGTGCTAGGCAGTTGGGGTTCCCTTCTCTGCACTACCTTGGAGGGCTGAGATAGTCCCGTGCCCAGAGGCTGAGTGGGTGTTGCTGGTATGTTTATGTGCTCTTTTTGGGTATGTTTATGTGCTCTTTATTGGTATGTTTATGTGCTCTTTCCATGTTTGCAGCCCCGTGGTGATCAATGTGCATTAACCCCCATGAAACGCTAATTCCCAGATGAGTGGAACATCCTGGAACTGGCATCAGGAAGCCAAATCCCCCTCATAAGCTGATTTTATAGACATCCTTATTGATTTCCTCACGTTTGCTGGAGTCAGTAGAGACCTGAGAGTGCCCTGAAGCATCCCAGGGGGAGGTTAAACTCCCAAATTGTGTCATTTCCTTTCAAGAGAGCCTTCCTCAGGCTTTCACCAACTTTCTGCTGCTGGCTCCGACTTGTCCAGGCTGGCAGGGACCAGCAGAGGTTTCCCTACATTGTGCTCTCCTGTAACACTGGTGAGTAGTGCAGGTCAGGGTCTCCTCAGCCTTGATGTGGGCAAAAACAGGCAGGGTTGGTTTCTGAAAGCCAATATAATGGCAATGTCAGCTTCATTAATTCCATTCTGTCTACCACACTGGCTTTTTTTGCTCATTATTGGTTGAGAGCAGCTGATTGACTCTTACATGTAGACAAACTCTTAATTCAGCCTGTGTTGCCTCTGACAGAATGCTTTCTTCCAGCAGGGTATTATTTAACAGAAAATATAGGCTTACGTTTTTTTTTTTCCCTTCAAATTTCAGTGATATTATTTACTACTTGAAGTACTGTTACTCTCCTGGGCCTCCTTATTTTCGTGCCAGAGCTGCTTGGCAGGGATGGATACCTGTCATGACTTAACACACACATCAAAACAAATTGAAATGGGAACTTTGCCATTTGTCAGGAATGGGAACTCTTGAACTGAGCTCTGCATTCTCATATGCAGTGAAAAAAAGAGGGGGGGGAAAAAAAAAAGAACGCTTTCATGTGTTAGAATACATAACAGGAAGTGTTATTAAAAAATGTTGAAGATGCATCCTCCTTGCTGTCATTTCTGAGGTGGCCTGGAAGAAAAGCTGTACCTGTATCAGCAGTGGGGTTGGATATGGGCAGAGTCAGGGTACTGCCACCAAATCCTGATGCCTTGGGAATACTGATTCCTCCAGACTGAACCTTCTGTGTTTGTGAGCAAAAATAATGAGAGAAATTAGGGGAGAAGCAGCAGCGCTGCTTTGTAATGTCCTCATTCAAATTCCTTTCACAGCCTTTCTAAAAATAAATAAATATTGGAGGGGAATCTTTTGGGCAGTTGTGTGTAAATTTTATATCGCTGAGAGGCCCTAGAGGTGTTCTGTTTGCAATGGTGGTTGTAAGGAGCAGAAACAAAAGTGGTATTAAGACTATAAAATTATTGTATGGCTGAAATATTGTGAGCAATTAAAAGTAACATGTCCAAATCCTGAAAAATATGGCAAATGTGCTATAAAGAAGAAAATATGGAATCTTAGCAGGGAAACTGAGAAGCAAGAGAAACTATAGAATGGTTTGAGTTGAAGGGACCTTAAAGTTCACCTGGTTCCAACCCCCTGCCATAGGCAGAGACAACTTTTCTCTAGGTTGTCCTGGACAATAAGCCCTTTTGGGGAAAAAAAATAATTAAATTATTCTTTAGAGAGGCCCATTACACGCAGAAATGGTATAAAAGTATGAAAATACACATTAACATAACAGAAACACGTATACAGTGAGCAAATATCTGCTCAAAAAAATGTTAATGTGCTGTTTGAATGGGCTTTAAGTGCAGTGAGCTGTGTGTTGGCAAAAACTGGAACATAAATCTACGGGAAACCTGTGAGAGGAGTTAAAAATGCAACGCATTTATCGCATTTATTTGAAACCTGCTAACGATAGTGAATGGTCCTCCCTGAGACGCTGTTGGTAAAGCAAAAGGAGCAAAAATAATTTTGCATAAATGAGTTGCAGCGTTGGATTCGGGTCCCTTATCCCTCTCTCAGGCACGTGCAGGATGCAGTGAGCCACTCCTCACTTCAGCATTTGAGGTTTGAGGCTGAGGGCGTTTCTGAGGCAGACACTTCCAGTCAAAACTTCCTGTGCTTTACATAGAATCCCTGGCTGAATTCCCGGGCATCACATGAAATGTTTATCAAAGGTGATCTGTCACTGGTACCTGTGAAAGCAGCTCCTGTTGTGTTTAATCTTCCCAAGCCGGTGAAGGAGATGAGTGTTATCAGCTTGGTTTATCGATGAAGGATCTGCACTGTCCCTTGAGTACCCCTAGAACACTCAGACCCCAAATGAATGTGATAATTGCAGCACCAGCACTGCAATGGCCAATATTGGGCACGACTCCAGGGTGGAGGGAGGTCTCCTGGGGTGATTCACTGCACACGGGAGGAATTCCGGATCCTGGTGTGGAACTCCCCAAACTGTGGCCCCGAGGGGGAATGCTGATACCCTGCTAATGGCAGCCAAAGGCTGAGTGTTTCCCGGAGAAAGGGAACCTCGATTTGCCCTGTGAGTACCCAATTTCAAGCCTACCACAATGTGCAGGCAGGCTGTTGATGTGTGCCAGGGTCTTGCAGAAGTGAGGATGTTTTTGCTGAAAAACAGAGCCCTCTTCTGTTCGCTGGCACCGAGGCAAGAGATTGCACCTTTGTGCCTCAGCAGTGAGGTGGGAACACGCTCACAAGCTCCCAGGAATCACCCATCACCGGGCAGGGATGCACACCCACCCTGACGCATGGCACTAGTTCTATATTCACCCATAGAATATAGAACTGCTGCTCCCAGGATCTGACCCTTTCCCTCAAAGTTCAAAGCCAATATTTTTGCTGTGGCTGTTTGTTTTGCGAGGAGCTCGAACCGTGCCTGTCCCTTTTACGGATTTGAATTGTTAATGGGCACATTTGAGCTCGTTATAACTCTGAAATGTTTCCTTTGTTACTAGTGGCTGACAAACCTGTGCACAGCGTTCAAAAAAACAGCGAGTGCTATTTCTAGGATTGTGTTTTCTTCACTGCTGTGCACAACAATATGCTCTTGCCTTCACTAATGAAGCTTTCCTTTAATGAACACAATTAGAGCCAGGCAAACAATGCAGAAATATTTTTCCATGAATATTCATCCAGAGTCTTAAATGAACTCCCTTCAGTTATGTTTGCACCCATTCGTTGTCTTCTTGTAGTGAAATTTTCCAAAATCCAATATTTGATGCTTGAGTAATGAGGAAGGAAATGAAGTTTCAGCTCAGGGGTTGCCCTTCTATTGTCTCACTCATTACTCCCTATGGGCACTTGCATTTCTGCAGGAATTTCTGGGTGGGGAAGTAGTGCTGGACAAGAAATGTGCATCTGGCCACTGACAGAGTGAGTTTGGAGGTGAGACCCAGGTAACACAGAGCCAAAAGCAGGAATTTCTGGAGGAGAAAAGGGAGTGAAGAGGTAGTTTCAACTGGTTTGCCTTTTAACAACAATTACAAGAACCTCAGGTGCTGTCACTGCTGAACAGAACCCTGATCAATGCAGAAATGCACACAGCACATTGAGAAATACTTCTTCAGATTTCAGCATTTACATAACCATATCAAATAATATTTAAAACTTCTGAGAAATGCCCCTGAATAATTCCAGACAGCGACTAAAGATGAGGGGTTAATGATCTGGTTTTAGATGTTTTCCTGAAGAGAAAAGCAGCTGCAATTAAATCAATTATAGACTCTTTGCTAAATTCTAATTACATTTAGCAGTGTGGAAGGGAGCAGAGGCTCAGCTGAGGGTTGCCAGGGGGCTGTGGAGCCTTTCACGTGCACAAAGCCCTGGTGAAACATCTCCTGGGGGAGCATCTGCAGCCTCAGGGCTGCCAGGGCTGCCTGTGGCCCCTGGGAAGCCTCCAGCCCATCCGAGTGAGTGAGGATGTGTCTGAGCAGGGAACGGGAACTGCTGCTGGGGCTCTCACTCTAAAGGGATCCCCAAATGAGGAGACGAACCACTCCTATCATTTCTGGAAAATTTTTTTCCTCCTCTCGTTCTCCTCTTCAACACACAAATCACAGTTTCCATGTTAAGTTTCCATGAAGTTTCAATGAAGAAATGGGTTTTCTTTTAAATTCGCCCTCTCTAACTTCCCTAAGACTTTGTTGTTCCTAAAGTTTATCCTAGGCTGCTCAGGCTTCCTGCTCAAGAAGAGTCTAAACTCACTTCATGCCTGTACTGTAAGAGTTCAGTGGTTAAATCAGAAAATGAGTAAATACAATAATCAAGATTAGGAGAAGAGGCTTCCTGGCCACTCTCACCAGCATGTTTCATAAAGGCAATTCTAAAAATCAAAACTATCAAACATTCCCAAGGCCAGTGGTCACTGATTGATGCCCAAATCAGCTCCATTTTTGGAGTCTGAGGGTTTGGGAGGAATATTGAAAGATAAATGTGAAGACTTAGCTGTAAATACAGAGAGCTGTTATCTTGAGGGCTTTAGGAATTAAAGCTTAAAGCCAAGCAGATGATGTATAAACCAGGTGTGTAAAAGCAGATTATTATGCGTTTCATATAGAAATCTCCTGCAAGGTCATTTCAAGTTATAAACCATTTGGGTTTTTCAATTTTACATAGTTTCTGCCGGTCCTTGAGTTCAGAGACATTCAATAAATATGATATAACAAAGAGATCTTTTATTTTGCATGTGTGGTAACTGAACAGAAATAGAAGGGCCTCTATGGAGCAAAATCTGAGATGGTTTTAGACTTCAAGGTAAACAGCTGCAGAAATCCTCTTACTGCAGAGAAATCATTAAAATGAAAAAGTCCCAATGTATTCACAGGACACTGCTTGATATGCTGGTATTTGGCTGTGGTTAAACCAGCCCCTTCCTCTTTGTTTTGCCCATTATCTAGCTGGGTAGAGGCTTGTCTGTAAGTCAACAAGAGTGTTGTAATCACTTTAAATGTTTGGATTGCAGCCTTGGCACGAGGTGGTTTCGTGCTAAAGCTGCTGCCCCGTGCTCCCTCCTGGGTAAGGTGACTGCAGGGAGACACCTGAACTCTGCTCAAGGTGCCAAAGCTGTGAGAACCATTCACTCACCAYGGTGAGGGGGGCAGGAGGGCCCAGGCGAGCACGCCTTAGTGTCCAGTTTGCTCATATAAATCGAATATTTCTGCTGGGGACACCGGGAGAGCAGCTGGAGCTGCAGCTGGAGAGCGAATGTCGGGAGGGGTAAGAGGGGTGGTGTGGAAGGGAAGAGGTGCTGCCTGCCCCTGCCTGGATGGAGCACCCAAGCAGCTGTTTCCAGCTCCTTCCTGTTCAAGAGAAGCCTTTAGGTTTTGATGGCAAGGCTGGTGTCTATTTTCGTGCCACAAGAAGGCCYGAGGTTCCCCTCTGACAAAACTTGGTGCATCAGAAAGTCTTTGAGGTTGATGGGAATGTCTTTGAATGATTTCCCTCTTCCTCTCTGTTAATTCTGACCGTGTTTCCCACTGGCTCCTTGCATGTCAGTGCCAATAATAAATGCTTTCCCAAGGGCCTGCTCCAAACGGTTTTCCAAGGTCCGGGTTGAATACTTAGAATTAGATTCACTTGATGTAAAATGCTTAATATTTACATCACATGTATCTTCTTTATTTTCTCCCCTCTGGTTCCCATTTAGGAATTTCTGTCCTAGTCAGCCTTTTCACTTCACACCAGCTCGTTGTCAGAGGAACAATATTGAAGCCTCCAGTTGAGACAGTTCAGTAATAAACAGCGGGGAGAACAGAAGTGGTGGAGAAAATGCACTTGAGCACAAAGGGTTTTCCTTGAGATTTGCTTTTAAATAAAAGCTCCAGCAAACTCACTGCTAGATCAGCAGCTGCTCTGAGTTATGTTCCGGGAAAAATGACTTTTTAGAGAGTCCTTGTTGCCATAATGAGAAATCTTTCACGAAACAGACACACACAGATTGTTTTTCATATGGGAAAAACGTATTTGACTTTGGTAAACTCCGAGGGTTTGTATTTTGCTCATTACAAAAGCAAAAGGATGGGATGGTGAGTGCCCTCCTAACACTCTGCTCCAACAGGGAACTGAACTTGGAGCACGAACATCACGATGCAGAAGCTACAATTCCTTTTTCCTGTGCTTGGCTGTAGCAGGATCTGAGGACGATGATGATGATGGGCACTGTTGAAAAGCTCCTCTTACCCCTCCCCAGCAGAGTTGTTTCAGACTATTTATGAATTAGCATTTCTGTCTGTCGCTGGTGCATGGTGCTGGCTGGTTTGTTCTGGAAGGAAAAACAATCAGCCAGCCTGGCACAGTGATGGCTGCAAAGATTTGTTCCACAAATCACAAACAAGCACTTCCCTGCCTTTGACGTGAAGCGTCAAAACATGCAAGGCATTAGTAACTAATTACACTTCTTTTTTTAAGCCTTCAGCATGAGATTTGAGCTGCGTTTGCTGTGTGAGTTTGGCATAAAAATACCATGTAGTTTGTGCAGTTACAAGCCATCACTTGTGCATTCCTGTTTGTAACCAGTGAGCATCCTTTGTTCCAGGTGTTTGTAAAGCACTGGGTGCATTGTTGGAGCAATGTGAACGGTAAATAACRCTCACATACAGAAGGATAATAATGCACCATTCAAACCAACAGTTAAATCCCTGAATTTAGATTATTTCTCCCCSTTTATGCAGGAGGACTTGTAACACCTGGCAGTTCGGAAGCTGCATTCCTTCCCTTTCTCCTGCAGGTAAAGAATACCCCAAACTGACCCCCAAACACACTTTTCAGGTGTTCCTTGGCAGCCTGTGGGGTTTGTGCAGCACCCATGCAGGTTTAGAACCTGGGGAGGTTGAGCTGAATGGCTCAATTTGCACTTTCATGCAAATCGAATCAACTTCTCAGGATCTGCAAACAGCAAAGCCGAGCCATGGGAGGTTTCCAGAGCTTCTCTCAGTTGAGTGAAGAGCAGCTGTMAGTCCAGAAACCTCCTCTGTGCCTTGGTGCCCCTTCTCTCTTCTCCCCACTGAGACTTGTGGTGGGAAACCAGCATTTCTGGAAGATTCAGCCTGGGGTAAGAGTTACTCACTGCTCAGTGTCTACTTCTGTGCCTTCTCCTACCAGTGCTCTGAATTTACTGACTTTTGTATTCAGTACCACCCAAATTTAGATGCTGCTTGGTTTTGCTGTGTGGAGTCCATGTAACTCTTTGAATTGACAATTATTTTAGCGCTGTGAATTCTCTTTTGAATTAATTTCGTGACCTTTTTTTTTTCACTTGGTGCCTCTTTGCCCTGCCCCTGTTAAGGGCTAAGGAAGCAACAACAAGCAGACCTGTAAACTGATGGCCAGTTTGCAGCATAAATTGACATTTCTTACCTTAGYGCAAAAATTAGTGGTTTCCATAGCAGTGTTTTTCAGAGCTCGAGTGAATACTGATCTATCTTCTTTATTTTTAATTGAATTTTTAAACTAATTATGCTTCTTTGTTTCTCTGCACTCTGTTTTGTATTTTCCCTGTGTAATATTTTAGCAAATTAATTAATTGGTCAACCACAGCTGCTCTTGCCCTTTGTAGTGTATCGACCTCCTAATCACTTCTTCCAGAAGCTTGGGATTTGTTMCAAGTGACACCTTCATCAAGCACCCACCCTTTTTTCTTTTTTTTTTCCCCAGTTTGATTCTTTTCACAGTAAGGCTATAGGTCATAGCATAATTTGAAAAATAACTTTCAGAAACACTAAGTTTCAAGTGAGTGTTTAAAATGAAAATGAGAGTGTTTGTGGTTTTCTTTTTTAATTCCTACTCAAGCATCTGCACTGGTTGCTGCACTGCACCTTGTCTGGAATTAACARTGCATCCTCATATACCTGCATATTTAGATACTTTTAAATGTGCTCATATGATTTTTTTTTTTTCCTCCAAAGTAACAAATTTAAGTTTTTCCAAGTCTGACCTGTCAGGACTCGGAAGCCTGTGGTCAGGGGTTGGCAGGGAACTTCAGTCTGATCAGGAGTGTCCCTTTGCACATCTGGCTGAAGACCAGAACCAGAGCCAGATGTTGCCTGGTGAACACTTCCTGCACGAAGCCACGCTGGGGAGTCTGACCCGCTCCTGGGTGATGTGCAAAACACGACTGCAGCTGCAGATGGTTTTCCTTATTTCCCATTTGCCTTCTGAAGGGTTCATGCAGTCGTTAGCATGGATTTTTCCAAATCCCATTAGCACGCTTCCCCCTCCCCTCCATTAAGCCCTGCTCTTTGTTCCTCRCTGTAGGTCTGCAAATGTGTATCAGGGCTGGCAGAGATGCAGTGAAGGCGCCCTAATTAGCCATTAGTGTTCACATATTTCATTTTTCTGTAGTTTTGCCTCAGGTGTCAAAAAACAGAGGCGAAGTTCTTGAGGCTGCAGTTGTTGAGAGTGTTCACCAAGGGTCAGACTCTGCTGTGCTGCTCCCAGAACCAAACTTCTCTCAGGCTCTCTCATTAACACAGGCAGATTTACTGGAAAGATAATTTCGCAAAATTCACATGGAGTCACTGGAAGCTGCCACAGACGGCTCGAGCGGTCTGCCAACAAACGGCATTTTTATTCCTGCTAATTATTTTTTAATGACACTATTAGTAATTGGAGCTCACTGCACACAGCGCACTCCAGATAAAGATCTCAGCAAGTTTTACAGAGCAGTGGTGTGAAGCCTCGTAGAACATTTAAGATTAGGGTGAGTGAGTTTCCTTTATAGGCACTTTTATACACAACTCTCAGGCTCATTCTCCACTCCCAAATCCAGCAGTGTCAGTCACAAGCTGGAGCTCAAACACCCCCTGGCTCCCTGCCCTGATCGCTCTTGGCTGTTTTACTTCATCCTGTGGTTTTGTTCTCTCAAGGTGCTGTTTGCCATTGTCTCCCAAGGACTTCGATGCCCCAGTTTAGTCCTGTGCAAGAAGCTCCTGCTGGGGACCCCCCTGCCCTGGCAGCAGCCACTTTGACCCTGACCAAGCCACCACGGACAGGGAAGGAAGTCTTTGCATGGAGTGTGCCAGTGATCAATTCATCTGCTTTACCCAGAAACGAGCAAGAAGCAAATGAATCGTTATTTTTGCAAACAGTTAAGCTGCTGAAAGGATAAAAAGAAACACAAGCAGTGTAAGGTGGTGTTAAACTGCTCAGCTCTGAGTGCCAAGTGGCCCAGACCAGCCAGGCGGATGTGCCTGGGCCACCCAGATGCCTGTGATTGTTATTCATAAATATCATCCCTCAGTGCTCCAGAGCAGCAGCTATTTTTCCTGACAGCTGGGAAAACCTGTCCCATATAAACATGTTCATTCATAAAGGCTGCAGGTTTGGGGTTCGCCTGTGTTTCAAAATAGGAATTTTAAAAAAGAATGAGCACAAGCATTCAGATCTCTGTCACCCTATGCTGATGGCATTTTTTATGAGAGATGATTAGAAAAGCTGAGTTTTGTCTGGTTTGAGAGGAGATAGGACTCGGTTGGGACTGAGAATGGGGGAGATGACTTGTCTGCTTGGCAAGTTCCCTGGCTTTTCTGCAGGAACAGCTTCTTTCCAAGGCACGGGAAAACTTCTAGAGATAAACTCAACATGAGTACAGGAGAAAGGCTTGTCCAAGGACATATTTGTGTATCTGGGACTAAGGCTGTGGATAAGAAGATCCTTTATTTGTCACAGTAGGGTTAGCTTGGAAAACAAGGACCTGCCRTCCCACTCTTTCTCAGTGTTTCCTGCAGGAGGGGAAAAAAAAAAGTCCACAGCTCTGCTCAGTTCCTTTCTTCAGAGATGCCATGACCTTCTCCTCCACTTCTTTATTCAAACCTGTGCAAAGTTAGAAGTTGCAGTGCATGAAGTTGCCATTGTCCCTTCCACGTAAAATGAGCTGTTCTTATGGTCCTGTCCAATTCTTGGAATTTAACTCTCTACTTTTGTGGCCAGGCTGGCCTTCAAAGCAGGTGGTTCTCCAGCAATATTTTGTTTAGGCAGGCACAGACATATTCTTAAGAATATTCTTAAGACATATTTTTAAGATATTTTCAGTGTTTGAATCTGTGCGTGAAAGAAGAAACATCCTTTCTCCCTGTCTTCTGCACTAGTGTGCTTCAAATCTAGGTTTTGTTTTCATCCTTGAGCCACATTTCAGACACATACTTAAGACACATTTACACAGAAGGAAAAGACAAGCTTTGGGATTTTTTTCTGTTCAAGGGAAAATGAGACTCAGAAGTCATTAATTCCAAAAATTAAATCATTCCATTGTAAATCTGTGGCTGCAGTAGGCGGTTTTCCTCGGTTGTTAAATTATTTTGTGTATCTGTCTGCACTTGAGAGAGAAACTATAGGGAGAGGATTTCAGCAATACGTCATTCTGCTTAACTACGTTTTATCTTTATGTTAAAAACCAAAACCAATAAAGAAGCAAATCAGCTTGTCCAAGAGCAGCCCTTGGTGCTGGTCAGAAAGTTTGCTGAACACAGGCTGTGGCCACACACTTATCACAGGAGGGGAGAATTCTGCCCCTTCAGATTAGTAACTGAAACAAGAGCAATGTTTTAAGGCTGGAAAGATTTGCTTTTTACTTCTTTCCCTCTTCAAGCTGAAAACAAGGGATTAGAGCTCATTAGAGGTTAGTCAGAAAGACAAACCCCAGTGGAACAACCACTGGAAATGATCATGGTSCCTCTGTGTGTGTGGCTGTCAGGGGACTGGCTGCACCCTGGCTCAGGTGTGGGACAGCAGAAACTCTCAGAATCCATTCTCTTTAGGATTCCTGCTGCTTTGGTGTGTGTCAAGCAAGTGGCTGGTGAGGCACAGAACCCAGCACTGATCCTTTTCTAGCGGGTGCTCAGCCACCTCAGTATATAATTTCTGTCCCACAGCATTATTGTTTGCAATGATTGATTTTTGGGTTTTATCATTATTTTGATAGTCATTTCCYGGTTGTGTGGCCTGCTGTACAAATCTGTTCTCCCTCAGATCCCGGGCCTAGGATGCTCCTGGTCTGTGCTGTGTGTTGTGCACCAGCGCCAGATCAGACAACGGGCTGAGATCAGTCACAGCAGCTCTGGGGTGGCATCAGATCACCTCATGGTGCTGCTGATCCATCAGTGCTGCTGGAGCTGCTGCCTCTCACACATCTGCAAGCGTTTGCTGTGTYGGCTGATTCGATTTCTTCCGAAAGTAATCAGAGTTTCTACATTTGTCTTCACCCTTTGCTTGGTGTCAGCTGAGAGAAAACACGTTGAACAATAAAACACTTCACAACTTTCTGTGCTTTCTCGCTGTTTTTTAACTCTTTGCTGCCCATCCCTTGAGGACAGAGTTGACAGATGCTGTGCCTTTCGTGGCTGTTGTAGGTGGATCTCGTGCTGAGTTTGAGCCGTGCTTTTTGGAAGTCGGCAGTGCCGTGGCTCTCCGAGTGGCCGTGTGCCCTTTGAGGGCATTGTTCTGAAAGAATCAGAATGCTGATTTTGTGTCTCGGTAGTTTGACCTCATGGTTATCATTATTCCTGTTTTCTCTGCAATTGCCAAGACAGACCTGTCTGGAAAGAAACACACTTTAATTTTCATTAACAGCTGAACCATCCCATGTTTCWATAAAGGCAAGGCCTAGTAAACATTTCTCGTCTCTCTCTTCTATTTTATTTCTAATGTCACTTGAATGCCACAGACACCTCAGTAGGTAATCAGGATATCCTTAATTAAAAAAAAATCTACTTAACTGGGACATCTTCCAGGGAAATTAATTAAGCCTAGTGGTATTTAATTATATTGCTTAGGGAAGCTTAATTTCTCTTATCTACAATTTCATCAAGTGTGTTTTTGGAAACTTTTTCCCTACTCAAAATCCTGCTTATCTGGGACAAACCCTGTTCATCAGAGTGATGTAGGTTCTCTTCTGTCAAACTCTAGAGCTGCCAGAGCAGCTCCTTCAGTTAGGTGCAAACCGGGAGCCTAAGCTGGATCTGTCCAAGGTAAAATTCACCCCGGGACAGGGAATTTGGAGCAGGGAGATGCTTCACATCAGCTCAGAGTGGCTGAGGGTGAAGTGCTGCACAGACTCCTGCAGCTCTGGGGTTTAGCCATGGCACTACACAAACTTCACTGCATAAGCCAAGATTTTGTTTCTTAATTCTGTTCCTCACCGACTAAAGCTTTGTGGAGCTTGGGTATTGCTTGATATTGAGTGTTGCCTGGTACTGCTCGATGTGAGCTTTAAATGGGATCAGAAGGGATGTCCCTCTGAGATACACAAACTCACATTCAGATCCACACCCCTGTCCTTTCCAGGGCTGTTGGTTATGTCCCAGGGTGATGGCACACTCTTGGAATGGAAAGCAGGGGGAGGGAAAGGCTTAGAGGTATCACTTCTGACACTAAAGTTGCACATGTGACAGTGAAAAATGAGGATTGGAGCATTGGTGCTGCTGCCAGAGTTAATCTGTGGTGCTCGGGGTGAACTGTTCTGTGTGATGAAGAGGTATTTATGTTAAAAAAATGTTATTGCAATAGAACAGTGCTTTAGTTAGCCAGGTCCACTTTCAAATGAAAGCATTCGCCTTGCAAATCAAGAAGTTTGTTGTTAATTGCTGCATTTAAATGTATCCTATAATAAAAAATGTTGTCTCTCTCTGCATAATTCAAAACATTAAAAATGCTGAACTAAAATGTCTGGAATATCYGCCAGCATTAGGACTTTTAGCATAGGTGCTGAAATAAAAAACCCTGAGCTTCCCTCAAGTTAACACACAAGAGTCTTACTGATGGAGCTGTTATTTGTTAACGGAGTTGTACATACTTCAAACAAATTTTCTTTAAGTAAGTCTTGTGGCATCCCTGCTTTCCTAATTTCCTAGTCTGCCTCCAGCAAAAAACTTTTTCACGTATCCAGTAGCCTGCAATATTTCATTAATTTGCATTCTCTTGCTTTTTAAGGACAAACTGTGTGGTCAATTTTGACTAAAAACCCTTAGTTTAAAAAGTTAGCGTTTGCAAAATCAAACAGCAGCGGCTCACTAATTCCAGTGTCATTATTTGCACTGGGAGTCTCCTTCCTCTCCCAAACGAGAGAGAGCTCTGTTATACAAAAATCAAACACTGCAACATACAGCAAGAGCATATGAATTAGGGAATGGAAAAGATCCAAGATTAGTTACACACAAAAGCGAAGCCAATTAGGCTGTTTCATTTCCTGGTGAAGAGTAACTCGGAGAAGTTAAGCATCATAGCAAATTTTCAATTAAGCACAAGAGTTACTTTTCTACTTYAACAGTCACTTTTGGTACATGGCTGCTATAATTAGTGGCATACCTGGCGTTTTAAAGACTGGCATGAATAATGTAAAGGTCTTTATTTCAGCCTTCCAGTTGTGACACTTGGCTTTCATTCTTTACGACTGCGCGAGATCAGGTTTTGTTAGTGCTTCAACTGCGAAGTGGGTAATGCTGCTCGTTTTGAAGAGCAGATGTCCAGCTACACTGGATTAAATTCTAATTTGGATGTGCAGAGGTAGATGCACCCAGACTTCACAGCTTTCAACTCCTGAGCCACCCYCAGGGGTTTCCAAATTGCCAAGAGGAGCTGCTGCTTCCCTCATGTGACCCAAAACAGGCTCTGTGTTCGTCTGTGTTCCTCACCCAATAAACCCTCCTTCCCACCTCCCCCTTGCTCATTTGTGCTTCTCTGTAAATCTTGCTCGTGTCTTTGTGGCTTTTGGAGGTAATTGGCAGGTGCAGCCCAAACCAGTATAACCTCAATTTAAGCTGGCATTCAGGTAGCCAAAGAGCAGGTTGAACYGGAATGAATCAGATTCCTGAGTGACTCAAAACTTGCACGAGTGCTGAGAAAAAGGAAGCTGGAAGTCTGACTTGGGGCTGTGCAGTTCCATTTCCAAGCAGCTCCCTGGAAGAATACTCTGCCTGCTACGAGACATTGATTCTTCACAGAAATTGCCCCATTGACAGGAAGGGCTGTCCTGACACCRTGAGGTTTGAAAAGTGGCTGGAAGTACATTCAGCAGCAGGCGARTACTGAAGTTGGGCAGTCAGCCAGGCAGGTCCATCCTTCATTAAACACAAAACCATATTTCCCATAGTATTTGGGTGAAATCATTAACCAGGCTCCGTGTTTTGTGCTTTGGATTGCCTTGAAAAGCGATCTACCTTTCAACCTTTTCATTCTGGTTTTCAAAAACTGCGCTTGATGCTGGTTGTGGAGGTGAGGAATTGCAGCAATTTCTCTGGACCTGCCTGTATCTGGAATTTTGTCTGAGATAAAATCCTATAGGAATGCAGGAGGGAAGCGGCTGGGGGTGGCACAGCTCAAACCTCAGCCCAGGCTCCCTGGGAGCTGGGGCAGCTTCTCCTCCTGTGGTAAAGATTTCTGGCAACCAAAGAGAACAAATGCAGAATGGATTTGACTAATTGCACCCTTGCTCATGAACAAGTGGTGCATAATAGATATTTACAAATCAGGCTGCTTTTCAGACATCAACACAATTTTATATTTGGAAGATGGAGCTGTGCTAATTTCGTTTTGTACTCCAAAACGAGAATGGGTGAAATGAAATGAGGCTCAGTACTGATTCTGTGCAAATCTTTCCACTGTAGTTGGCTATAAACAAAAGAAGAACATGTAACCCCATTTGTTTGGCCTTCATGGATGGGATCTGAAATAGTTTTTATACATTGGAGCTCGTGACACTGGGCAAAGCACATGTGCTGTAACTCAAAGCAGGGCTATGAGGGGGTTTTGGTCATGGAAGCTTTTTCCACTGCTGGCTTGGACTGTGTTAGTTGGGGAACACAAAATCTTTAGGTTTAGCCCTGGCTCTGTTAGAYATTTCCCTGTTTGTTTCAATGGAAGTGCTTCTGAAAATAAAAATATCTTTTTGCAATACTCACTATTCTGTACTGGGCTGAGAGGAGGAGGGGGGAGAAAGGAGATTTGAACCATTGATTCTTGTAAATGTTGTTTTAGTTTCACTTCATGTATTGAAATAGGACATTTAACTTGATAATACTCCCTCTGGATGTACTGCTCTGTTCACAGCCTTAATTCGGCCTTTGGATTTTGGGGTCTTTTTGACAGAGATGATCAAATCCTGGAGGAAGATGGAAAAGAAACCCAAGCCAAACACACACACAAAAAATCAACAATAAAATCTGACATATCAATCTTAACTATTTGCTTGAATCTGCACTGGAGCTGCTTTGGTGACCCTGGCGAGTTGTCCCTCTGTTTCCTCTCTCTGTTGTTCAACCATCAGGTTTTATTTGCACAAGTGCCTGCCAGCAGCACTCCTGCAGCTGGGTTACAGCCAGGCTGTGGGAAAATACAGGCCAGGGGCATTTTCTGAGGCAGTAACATCATCTCCTCTCTTCTCTGTTCGTGCTCAGGTCCTTTCCCCTTTCTTCTTGGCCTCATCCCATCCCTTCAAATTTCAGTGACCCCTTATCACGCAATTTTTGCTCAGGAAATAAATTCTTTTGAAGGCATCAGAGAGCCTTGCTGCTGTGGATTGCCCTTTCCCCTGTTCCAGAGTGTGAATAACTCCCCTGGAAGAGGAGCTGCTCATCAGCTGCGGAGCCAGAGTGGGGTCCCGGGGTTTAATCCAGTGACTCAGAGCATTGTGATTTAAAAGGCTTTTCTCTGGAGGGGAAAAATGTTTCAAAAGTTTAATACTTTGTAGAGATAAACTGTTCCTTTTAAAGTCATTGTTGTCTTGTTCTGATACATCATCTCGGAAGAAATAATTCAAAGTGCTTTCATGTCCCTCTCTGTGCTGCCTGCAAGCGAAGYATTTAAAGCAGGCTGCGTGCTCTAATCCTGAATTCAGAGTGGGGACTTTTGTGAGGTTACAGCTCACATCTCACTTTTTTCCCCACTATTTTTGTCCCGTGTTTTCTTTTTCTTTTCTTTTTTTTTTCCCCCCCTCAGATTATCCTAAGGTTGTAGGAGGTCAGAGCAAACACGAAGTACCTTTTTGAGAGAAACAGAGTTATTCAGCAAGGGATGATGTAAAGTAGCAGCAGTAGTTCTGCAGGGAATTTGTGGCTTCATGGAGTGCTGCTGGTCCCTCCCTCCTACCCAGAGACTGCAGTGGGAATGTTAGAAAAGGCCCAGCATCAACATTTCCTGGAATTTTGTGTTAAAAAAATAAATATCCAAATGGGAATGAAAGCAAAGAATCTCCAATCACCTGTAAAACAAAATTAAATATTTTTTAGGTCTATTGCAATATTTAACATCAGCAGTACAGCTGTACCATAGAAGAAATATCTGAACAGAGCTACCTGAAGTCAAAGAGAAATTATTTGCTCAGAAGAAACTAAATTGAAACATTTTAATCTTTACCAAATGCTCTTGTTTTTRTCCTGAAGGGAAGTTGCCTTGAAACACTCACCTGCTGGGGGATGCGTGTTTCTAACAAAATAGCTTTGAAGAGGAACTTTTTGTGGAGAAACCCAGAAAGGATTTTAAGTATAAATATATATATTTAAAGACCACAGTCTTGTTGTACTACTGTAGTAGAGCAGCCAGCTGCAGATTGCCTCAGTTTTAGGGGGAAACCCCTCTGCATGCAGCTGATCCCTCAATCTGTGTTCCCTGGGAGGTCCCACATGTTCTCCTAGAGCCACTGGCGCTCTCACGCCGAGCTGGTTGTGCCACCTCGATGCAACGCCGAGTCCTTCTGCCCCTGAAATCACCTGAATAATGTGGGGGAAAGTGAAGTTTTGCTATTTATTATCGTGTTCCATACCCATCTGAGGCCCAGCTTGGAATCTCAACAAGGAACCATTCTCAGGCACGTGAAATGATGAGGTTGTTAATGCCACAAGTGTGCCTGAGCATGGGAATGCCCTGGATTCCCAGTCCTGCCTTCAGCCTAAAGAAACTGGGAAGGGTTTTGGGTTTCTCCATGACCAGCTGTGGCCAGAGGTTGGGATGAGTAGCTTGCAGGCACAGGAAAAGATTCCCAGTGGGTAAAACAAGCAGAGGATGGAATTGAACAAAGCCTGAGGAGTAAATCCTTTATGGGGGATGTGCATCTCGAAATGCCTGGTACCCGAGGTCTTGTTAAAGACTGGGGGAGTTTCCAGTGAATAAAGGACACTGATATTGTTCTGGCAGCCACAGAAAGAGGAAAACATCACTGCACTTTCAGATTGTGCTTTTCAGACTCAGGAACTGAGAGCTTTTACATTTGATTGGGGCTTAAGAGCCACAGCTGGTGGTTTTTCTGACCTTTTTTTGCACTAAAAGTTTCCACACACAATAAGATTTGAGAGCTGCAGAGAGTCACTTTAAAAGCTAAATCACATTTAAATTGGGGGAGCCTATGGAAATGTTAATGTTATTTTTCTGCTGTTTAGATGCCAACCAGGAAAAAGCTGAGCCAGAGACTTGTGGATCCCCACTGAGCAGCCCAGTTATTTTCTTTTTTTTTTTTCTCTTGTTCTCGGCAAGGTACAACTTTCTCACTAGTTTGCTAAGAAAATTGTTTGGGGGCATCAGCCCTAAACAGAATATTTAAGTTCAGTCACAGTAACAGCATAATTTTAATTGTGCACTTTACAAACAGTGCGATGGGTAGGCCATATTTTAGGTGTTGATCAATGGAAATTAATCCTCTTGTGCATAAGAAAAATGTCTGGACTAGGAAATAATTGCAGAACACTCCATATCATCCCAGAGGACTGAACATGAATGGATCAGGCTTACAGAAAACTTGAGTTCCGAGTTTGGGGCCTGCCAAACTGAGCTTCATTGGGATGCACTCAGCGCTGTCACTTGGAAGTTCTGTGATATAAACTTCTGCACATTATTCTTTCATAAGGGAATGACTTCCCTGTCAGGCACAGGATGCAAGCAGAAACTTCAGTATTAGACACAGGACTGGGTAAATTCAATGTTTAATGTGCCCTTGGCTTTTCTGTCAGTCACCTGTCTGCAGCTGCAGGAGGGATCAGGACAGGGTGCAGCAGGTCTGAATTCTGGACAGGGAGGGTGCTGCCAACCCAAATAATTGAAGAATGAGCCTGGTCTGCCTTTCTATCTTCAAACAGATAACTTTTTTAAAACTGTGACTTTAAAAAAAATGCAATAAGGCTGTCACTGTTTAGGCTGATTTTATTTTATTTTTTATTTTATTTTTCTTTATTTTTTTAAGGTACTCTAGGATGGAATGTACGTAAAGCTAACTAAACAAAAATGCAGTGATTTAAAAGGTAGGAGGCTCATAATGACACCCTTAAGATCCCTACAATCCAAATTCCATGTTCCTGTTTCTTCTTTTATACCACTATTTTCTTTGATTGCTTCTTCCTGAAGCCTTGCAGCTGCTGGACTCAATGACAGCTATTAGTAGGAAGGGAATAAAAAAGTGATTTTGTGTAATTAAAAATAGTCCTTCTGAAAGTAGGAAGCAGTAGAGGATGGTTTTGCCAAACCCCTACATAGTCCAATACTTTTATACCTTCTGTGTGACCCAGGTGAAGCCTCTTTGCTCTGAGGCTTCAGTGCACAGTGCAGTAACCACAAAATTCCCACGAATTTGAGGAGGTTGTGTTCCCTCTCGTCCTCCTGGCGATTCAGGCCCTGAAATGCCTCCTGTTCTGCTGCTGAGGTGCAGTGTGACAAGGAAAGAGTGTTTCCCGCTCAGATACACGAGATCCATCACCCTTCCCGTGGCAGTGCCCTGTTCCCTGGCGCGGCAGTGCTGATGAGAGCAGCAGAAGACGATTGAGCATCCAGGTGCACTCCTTGGGATGGGGAGTGTGGCTCAGAACGGCCTCTGTTGCCATTTCCATCACGTTAAACCGCGAGCCTGGCATCTCGTGTGCCTTCCTCGGTGCCGACGCTGCGTGTGAAGGATGAGGCTGCTGGGAGCTCCTCAAGCAGCTGCTTGGTGCTTCTGGCTGGGATGCACTCTCCCCACAAGCAGCATCACACTCTGCTCGCTCTGTTAAATACACAGGGAGGGAATTACAGGCTCAGGCTGGAAGGGATTGGTGGCACGGAGCTTTATCATGCAAAAAGAAGATTGCGCCCCCAGAGATAACAAAGCTTTCTGGAGTTCTGTGGTTCAAAATGACGCTGGGTGCGTGTTTCCCCGCTGTCAGCCAGCATGGAGAGTGGAGTGCAGCATACTTGCAGCCTTTCTTACGCTCTTCAAAGAGAAAAGACACAGTATAAGCAGAAAAAGTGTGTATTTCTGCGGGTGATGATTTCTTGCCGGCGAGACTGAATTGTTCAGCTCTCCAGGGACAAACAACTTCTGCTTTGTTTATCGTGGACCTGCCCTGCCCATGTGCCAAACCGACCAAAGCAGTGGTAGTACATTTAAAAAAACAAATCCTGCTTGAACTTGGGCATATATTTGTTTGTATCCAGCAGTGTCTCTTTGCTCAAACTCAGACAAGCACCTACCCTGCCCCTTTGATTCGGGAACTTCCTGGTGAGGCGGCGCTGGTCGGTGAGAACGAATTGCACAAATCCAGCTCCTCATGTAATAATTCCAACCACCCAGGCAATATCACAGCCCCAGGGGGCCAGGCAGGCTGTTGGATTGAGCTGGGCCCTGTCCTTTTGCTGTTCTCACTCCGGTCATGGAGCCCCAGGCCCGTGTGTGCGGGTGCCAATCCGTGTGCTGCCCGAGCGCCCACCCGGCCGTGCTGAGAGGAACGCTCCCTTCCATTACAGGTTACAATCTCTCTGGGTTGCCAGCAGGTTTTTGCTGAAACTTGAAAATAAGACTCAAATTGCCGACGCGGGCCCTGCTGCTCTGTCTTATTCTCTTTCCGGATCTTTCCTTGGGTGTTGGCTGAGTATTGCACTGTTCAACAGGGCTGGCACTGTAAATACATCCTTTATTCCCATGCAAACAGCTTTGAAAGAAGTATGAGACAGTGAGAATTAATAGGAAGGCAGTATCATATGTGCTAATTCCACTTTACTTTCAGCAGTTCTATCGAAAAAGCAGTGAGCTTTTTATTTTTGTGACAAGACCTGTGACTTGGCAGCATAATTGGTGTAAAATAGACTGCCTGGACAAGCTTGATTTAATAGGATCTAACTCCAGGAGGTAGGAATGTTGCACTGTGCAGAATCTAGTTTTTAAGAGTTTTTGGAGAAGTCTGAAGCTGAAAAATTTCCGAAAGTGAGTGGTGAATCACGGGGTAATACCAAGTTCTCTTTGTCTAAGAATTTAAAAATAAAAAGCACAAAAATAACCAAACCGCTTTCTTCATCCTTTTCCTTTGTCTCTGGTTTTCACAGTTGTGACTTCCCATCTGCTCTGAGGTATTTCGAGCCCGAGTTCACTCTGAACTTCAACCTTGAATTGAATCTGTGTTTCTTCTCATAGGAAAGGAAGAAAAAAAGTACATAAGCCTGGACCATGGCCTTAGGAAATGTCCCCTGGGGATGGAGCTTAAGTATTAATCTTCCAACAATTACGTGGCACTAGTTCTCAGGACAGACCCTCCTGCAATCACTCTACCCACTAACCAACAGTCTCTGCTTAATTATCTCATTTCTCTCTTTGAGCTTTCCCAGCCACCCCCACAGCAACAAATCTACTTCACCCCTAAAGCTCTGTGTGCAGACCTTGGACAGGTGATCCCAAATACTCCCCTTTGCTGCTCACAATGGAGGTACAGGAAGGCCCTTGAAACCACTGAATGATTTTTTTCTTTTCCTTGATGTGTGTTCCTCCCTTTTGCCTGGGTGATCCCTCACTCCAGCAGATTACTCCTGACTCACAATCCCACTGCCTGCTGCTTCTCTGGGGACAGTGAAATGCCTTTGTCCCTCTTTGGAACAGCCACCTCCAGCTCCTCTGAGGATGCTGCTGCTGCCAGAGCTCCTCCTGGCTCCAACAGCAGCTCAGAATTCCATGGGTTCTGCAGCCTGGCCCCACTGCAGGGCAGGGATGAGTGTGCTGGGACAGGAAGGGTGAGGAGGAAAGGGCTGCCCTGAGGAGGACAAGATTCTAATATAATCTCTAATACAGAATTTTCTGTATAAGGTAGGTATATTGTTGTGTGCAGCCATTGCACTGCTTGCTGTCTGGCCAAATCTTTTGGAGGTTCCTGGTCTGAGCAGAAGGGAAAGATCTCAGACAGGAAATTCTGCAGTCAAAAGGAGAAACTTATCTCAGTGCTGTCATTTCAGTTTAGCCGGAGGATTTTCTTTTTTCCTTTTTTTTTCCCCTTACTTTTTTCCCCTCTCCCCCTCTCTATCCCCAATACACTCACCAGATGCTGAGAGCACTCACCGTTGTTCCTTCACCGACTTGAAAGCCTCAGGTGTTCAGTGCCTCTGTGAGCTGCAAATCCGGGGAGCCCCTTTGGAAATGGCAGCTGCAATATGCTAACAATGGCTGCATCACACGATGCCTTGAGATGCAAAGGAGATCATTTCCTTGATCTCGCTCCAGAAGACTGGCGTGGCTCTCGGCAGCCCTCGCTGGGGTGTTGCTCTCTGTAGTTAAAGACTGCCTCATGATGCTCACAGGAAGGTCCCCGAAAGGCTGAATTCGAGTTGCACAGATAACCTCAACTTTGGCATTGCCTGGCATTCAATACTCGGCTTGCAGATATAAGAGTTTCCCCTTGAAAAATTATTTATAAGCAGTTTGCTAGAGGAATTGATTTTCTTGTTTAACTTTCAGCTGCTGTTAAGTAACGTGGAAATCTTGGTCACATAAAACATCAGCAGGGCTGGGCACACTTGGGTTGCTGACAGATTAACCATGGATGTAGGTCATCATTCCATGACTGAATCCATGTTAATTTGAGATAGGCTGGGTTTCACAGATGGTGAATATCAGAAATCAGGAACCTCAGTCCATTTTTTATGCTAGTTTACTCAAATTCTGTCCCAATTTTTTTGTTCCTTTGATTTTTTGGGATTGTGAAAAATTACATTCACTGTTTAAGACCAATAGTTATGAATGTCTTTAATTGCAATACTCTCTTCTTCTCAAATTGGAACAACTATTTTCACCTCTCCCCTTGTCTCTGGCTTCCTACTTGAAATGTCTATCTGAAATGTTTATGATTATTAGTGCAATCAGCCCCTTTCCTTCTTGGAGTAATTAATTAGAATAGTCCTCATTATTTTCTTCTGGAAGAACAAAAACAGCTTTGAGTAGGTAGAAACCAAGGAAAAATGAGATACCAGATCAAGACCTTCTTCTTCACTCCAGTCATACCATGTTCACACATTTCCAATGTACACAACAGTGCTTTTACAAGTAATACAGTAATAATTCAATGTTCAAGCACATGCTTTCTCAGTAGCAATAGATAGGACTCAAACCTGAAAATATGGCTGCAGCATTGCCTCTCTCTATTGCCTTATATCAGAGAGATTTGTCTGTACTGCGCAGAACCTGCTGGTTATAATTTGGTGGTTGGTAAGTGCAGTTCTGTCTTGATGTCTCCTGGTGACTACAGCCAATATCACAATAAAGATTCCAAGATAAATGGGGAAATGCAGGGTGGCTGCAAGGAAAACGTTGTGTTGGAAATGCCTGCAGTAGCTGTATGCTGCATTGTTTAATCTGAATTCCTGACTGGAGGTTTCATCGTTTCTCCCTGGTTAACTGGTGCAGGGGTAAGTGGGGAGGATTGAATTGGATCAGGGTGACGTGAAAAGGGCAGTAGAGAGGTCCAGAAAAGTGTAGGGCTGAAATCTAGAGTTTAGCCTAATATTTCAGTTAGGGCTTTTAAGACTGCAACACATGAACAACACAGAAAAACAGTTTTGAACACAAAGCCCATCCTGTCCTATGAACAGTTCAGCCTAAGGTAATGCAGCATCTCCCACGTCATCCCCCTTTATCATGTGTAATCAATGTTACCCTTAATGCAGCATGGCTTGTCGAGTGATTAAGGACCTGGTGGGGACATTAACAATGTAAAACTTTATTTGCATTTACACTAATGATTTTATAATGAGAGTTTTATTATATTAATGAAGACTGCTGAGAGAAGAAGGGAAAAACAAAGCTGAAACTCCCCTAATGTCTTTGTTTAATAGAGCCCCTCTGCCAGCACTTTGTTGACATAGGTGCTTATTTGCATAAAGGAAAATATGGGCATTTGAAACTATTAATTATGGAATGGTTAATGCACTTGGTGGTAATTATTATATCAATTGAGTTATTTTAGGAGGAGGGTTATGGAAAATTTATTTATACAATAATTCAGAGAGGAGAGAAAAGTTTTTAAAATAGCTGCACTTGTATCTTAATTGGTACCATATCTCAATAACAAAATATGGGATAAAAGCACCTGTGAGAGCAGCTTATTTTTAGGCAGATGCATCCAGGAATACCATGAACTGCTATCCCTGCTCTGTGTTGTTTCAGTGAGTTACAAACCTTTTTAGCCAAAACAGAAACCTGGCACAGATTGAGCTGTTGCTTGTAGAGTCCAAGCACTGCAGAACCTCCCAAGAAAATGAACCAGCCCTGGATGTGATTTTGGAAAAGCAACATCAGCTGTTTAATACAACTTCCAGATGTTGCCTGAAGGAGAAATTTAAAAACAAAAAAGAAAAACCCTGACCAAAAAAACTATTGGGATGGAGTGTGCTTTCCTTGAAGCAAATTTTGTCCAATGCTAGACAATAATAATGTAATAAATTAAGAAGTAGCTCCTTGTGACTCCTTTGATTGTTTTCAGTGCATCTCTGAGGCTGCCTTCACCTCAGTACCTATGCCAGAAGTTTGCATCATTTTTATGAKGTAGCTTTCCCAAAACTCTTCTCAAAAGTAAGAGATCAAAAATGTCATCTTTCTTCCTGCTGTGTCAGCTGTAACCCTGGCATGAAAATAGAGATGTTAGTAAAACAGACAACCCCTCTGAGAACGTAGTAATAGATTTGATTACTTAAGACAAAAATACTACAAAACCTCTCAATATTGTTTTCATTCTATTTAATGGTTTCACCTAAACTGTCTTGGTCTGATTTCCCTCGTCCTCCTCCAATGGACCAGCACAGTTTCTCCCAGCAAGCTGCTTTTCTGTATTTTCTGCAAATGATTGGTTATAGCAATTAGGTTTCTTGGCAGACAGCCCTAAAAGTCAGCTTGCTTTCAAGAGSCTTAATTTTGTTGCAGAGTACTCCAACACACATGATGTGACCTGTGTTAATTCACATTGCCAGGAACAGGGTTGGGGAATTAAGGATGCACTCAGGCACGGTGGGACCATAAGGTTCCCAAAGATCCAGAGGTTTGTAGCTTGAATGTCTTGACAGAAGCAGGGAAAAATATCGGGTGAGTTCTTACAGGACCCTTTCTTCTTAAACAGCTGATGCTCTGCAGTAAATAATGGGGGTGATGCCTTGGAAAAGACGCTCCAGTGAGAGACTGAGTGACACTGAGTGGAATTGCAGGAATGGAGTGGCTTTTAAGCAGGATCTGCAGAGGCAGAGAGCAGGAGCTGGAGAACAGAGAGCCGGAGCTGGAGAACAGAGAGCCCAAAGTCCAAATTCTTTTGGGGTCTCTTCCCAGCAGCATAAATCTCCATGCAAGTACAGTGGACCCTGAAAGGTGCAGCTCAGCTTTGGCTATGACATCCATGATTTATAGCTCTGAATCAAGTATTCTGTGGGTGTATCTTTCAAGGACTACTCAAAGTGAAGTCAAAGACAAGAGCTGAATTCAGAGGTATTTTCACCAGGCTTTAGAAGAAAGACYCTCACAACCCAACTGAATCTAAAGAAAGGAATTTTGTTGGCCTCAGTGGATGAGAATCCTCCATTCTTGAGTTCTTTATAGTTTTTCACATGTGAAACAATGATTTTAGGAAATGACATGCATTTTCAGAAGAATTTAGTTGCAGCATAGGATCACTGTTGGACTAAATGAGTGGAATTCTGGAAAGGGTTCTGTGGAAATAGTTCCTTCTTATAGTGCAGGCTGGTTGTATTATGGTGAATATTATAACAACAAAGCAGCATGAAATAATTCCCTAAAAACATATTTAAGTAGCCTGTTTCAAACTACAAAGATCRCTAGCTGTGAACTTGCAAGACCCTTTAATAAGGCTTTGTATCAGACTGGTTCTTCAATGACTTCCCTCCTTACAAAAGTCTTATGTGGGAGTTTTCCTGCACGAGTTGCCTGAAACAGGTCACAGTCCAAAACTTCAACTTTTCAGTTTAGTGAAAGTAAATATTTATGGTCCTGAAAAAATGTATGTTGTCATTTCCCATCTACAGCTCTGTATAAACAGAGAATTTAAGTGGAAATGCAAATGTTCTTTTTCCTGCACTTCCTTGAACACCTGAAAGATATATAATAGCAAAGYGCAGGGTGTTTTCTAAAGGATTTCTTGAAATCAGTTTAAACTTCTCTAAAGATTCTAGCAGGAGACAGCTGAAAAGAAATGAAGAAGAGTTGTGCCAAGGAAATTACATTACTGTCATTGTTAATTTGCTTTAAATATCTGTGAAAAGAGGTAGTCTATTCTCTGTTAAAATTTCCCATTGGCTTACAACCAAGTGGTGAATATTATGTTTTATAGACTCTGACATGAAGATTCTGTTTAAATATTTATCTTTTGAACAACTATGTTTACAGCTAAAACCTCCCTTCAAGTTAAACTTCAGCAATAATGTGATATATTCCTCTTCTGAAGTTGTCCGGGTTCAGGTTTTATGAAGTTCTTCAGATTATTTGCTCAAATGRAGGTCATTACTTTAAAGATCAAGGTGAAAATGTGTAGTGGGCCACATTCACCCTTACTTGTGGATTTGAAGGAGCCATTTGGACTTTACCATGGGACACCATTCCATATTGACAGTATTGTGTACAAGCTTCACTGCTGGGTTTTGAATGAATAGAAGAAATCAAGGCCTTGGCGAAAATAAGTGGCTCTGTTTCTGGCTCAGAGATCATTAAGTTGATAAATTGGTTTTCTTGGTTTTCTTCTCCTTCATATTTGTATTTTCCAAACTGTGAAATGTTTGCGAGCACCAAGAAAGAGTTTTGCCAAATAAGAGGAGTGCTGTCCCCTCYGTGCCACGTAAAGGAAGCACTGAAAAGTGTCTATGTCATATAAAGGAGCCTTTAAATTTATTGTGTCTATGATTGTGGTTCGGGGAACAGGCTGAGACAGAGATAAATTTTGGTGGAGAGTCAGTTGGGCCTCATAAAGATGCCACTGGCAAGCCTGCGACTCTTGAGTACTAAACTTGTTAGTGTTATAACACCAAGGGAAGATATAAATCTGCTTTAGGTGCTGCATCCACCCTGTGTGCACACGAGTTCATTTGCCACTGGATGCTGTGGTTGCAGTGCCAGCCACAACGGAATCCAGACAGATTAAGCAGGATAATGTTTGTTTTAAAAGGAGTATTCCCAGCAAACACGTTCAGAAGAAGGGATGTGGGTCCTGGGAGGTCTGGTGGRGTGGGACAGGCACAGGGTGGCAGCAGGGACAGGGACAGGGATGGTTGGAGCTGTGGCTGATGTGCTGGAGGATGGTTTGGGAAGACTGACCCAACTCCTTTGCATTTCCAGGYCACTTTCTTCAAGCAGCCTTTGCCAGCTACAACTCCAGATCCTCACAAGCAGCTGGGGGACTGTATTTAATGTCTTTACCTGAAACAACGAAATTAAAATGCCTTTTCCAATTATGCTTCAAATTCTGCTTTGGCTTGCAAAGGCAMCTTTCCCAATTGAGAATGTTTGAGGCCAAATAACTGCAAGATTTCTTTTGCACGTTTYTATTTTTTGTTAAAGTGAATCATCCTGTTGAAGCTGCTGGGTGACCTGGAGGATCAGCCTGTACCAATGAACTGCTCTGGAAGGCAAGCCCTTCCTTTGCTCCAGGTTTTTCATCTCCCCTGCTAGTGTAACAAATTGATTGATAGCAATTAGTCTTATTAATAGCACAAATGCTGGCCCTACGCTGAATGGGTTTTGCAGGCTTTGTCTGATTGAATTTRTGTCTTTCTAGGTTAATCAAATATTTCAAAGAAAGGTGATGGTGAATACTAAATTCTTTGAGTCTATCAGTATTCTGAACAGCTGTTCCTAGCTGTGCAAATTCACTTGAGCTGATGGGCATGTATTACATGAGATATTTATTGCCCAAGTAGATTTTTTTTTTTTATAAATGCAGTCTTCTTACAATTAATAAAGCTCTTAGTAGATCCTTTTTGTAGGAAGCAGTGTCCTTCACAGAAATACCAAAGTCATTTCACAAAGGAAATTTAACACTTGAGGAAGACATGGAAGAAAATCCCCAGCCTGATTCTTGAAATTGCACTAAGTGTTTTTTTTGTTTTGTTTTGTGTATTTTTAATTTATGTATTTCTGAATTTTGACCCAGTAACTATAAACAGATCTTTCTAAATATATCATATATTTTTCTCTGATCTTGAAAATGCTATTTCACAATATGTCTTTAAATTGCAGAAGTATGTCAAAGTATATTTCAAAATAAACTGTTTATTCAATAACTTCTGAGGAAAAAAATTACATTTCCTAGATAAGAGTATGTGAAAGTGTTCCCTTGCTGGCATCTCTGAAATATGACATTTTAAGGATTGTAAAGGCGGAATCTAAGCAAAGTCACTTTTGATTAGAGGTACGTTTGCTGTGGTGGTGCAGGTAATTTTGTGGAGGAAAAGCTGCACCTGTTTAGCTCCGCCAAGAGTTCAGAAGGCAGAATCCCATATAACTAATAAATTGCAATGTTTGTGGGGAAGGTTGTTTTAATTCCAGGTGGCACTTTCGCTTTTGATGATCAGCTTCCTAAAATGAAGTGGGACCGTGTAAAGACACTCAGCTTCTCTTTTCCCTCCCRGCTGCTTTGGCCAGTGCAGAGCTGTAACCTGAAAACCACAATTGTCCTGCCTTGTGCCCACTCCAGGGCTGGGCGTGGGATTGGTGATGATATTTGGATCCCTTTTTTATGTCCTGAGTTGAGGACCAGCAGTCAGGTCCCTTTTTACCTTAGAGGGAAAAATTCCAGCCAGGCAGGGCAGAGGAGAGCTGAGGGTTTGCTTCTCATTTATCAAGGATTGCACTGAAATGAYGTTCTTTACTTTTAATAAGTAAAAGTTAAGTAAGAAAGTAATTTTATTAATCTCATTCGGCTTGCTTTGTTTTAACAAGCAATAAAAATAATAAATAATTAAACAGCCAAATAAGCCATGTGCTGGTGGGTTATTAATGCAGGCCCAGGGCATATTGTAAGTCATGATCTTGAAGGCAAATTGACTTTAATCAAAAGGCCTGCATTAATTACTTAGTCATTCTAAGCCCTTTTTCTTGCTACGATAATATCAACATTTTTTGGTTGAATTTTGCTTCACATGAGCAAACTCATACATTTTGGGGACAAAAAAAAAAACCTAGAAAACCTGCAGTATAGATTTTAATTTAATTAAATACACTGAGGTTGGGGCTGTTCCAGTCCCCAGCCACATCACACAGCTTGAAGTGTCAGCGAGCTGAATTTCAGGTTTTTTGGATCCCCCAGTCCATTTGGAATGTTTTCCTGTCCATTCCAGGACGGATAAAGTGTGATAGAGGATTTCTGCCTGAACCWGTATAAGCCAAGCAGAGAGGAGCCAGCTTGTCTTCTAATTTGTACCTGTAGGATCCGTATTTATTTTTTACTGCTGCTCCTCAGTCTTGGCCCTCCCTGAAGGCTCCAGAGCAGCTGAAATGGAGCCTTCGAGGGTCAGTGGAAGTCTGGTGTAAAACACAAACCTCGTTTAAGCTCAATATTGAAAGTTTAAGTTGCCAAGGCCTTGGCTTGTCCTTGCACAGGGCCCTGAATTCCCTCCAGGCTGAGGATTCAGACTCTGCTAAACCAAAACGCTGACTTGGCCTCAGGGAAATGTGCTCCTCCAAGCCTCACATGAAGACACATAAATGGGTTTTTATATGTTTTGAGGCAGCAATAAAGCATCAGCTGTGATCAGCTGGGCCCTCACCAGTACTAGTGACTGGGCACAAGTGGGATGAGTGTTTGTGCAACAAACACGTGGCTCCTGTGGGACATTATTCTTCTTTGGTGTGTGATGTGATATTTCCTGTTCATTTTGATAGCTTGGATGGAGATATTTGAAAAATGGGATTTGCAGTGCATTGATTTCATATTTTTTTTAACTATAGAACATTTTGTTTATAGTGCAGGCCAATGGCCACTGCTTTCCTGACCTACCTTAGTGTATATATATATATATATATATGTATTTATGTATGCGTGTAGGTATGCATCTGAGTGTTGTAGCACAGATATTAATCTTCCTTGTAATCTCCCAGGTCACTGCTCTCCTTTAATATGTTATTCTGATCACTTGAAGACCATGACACGGAACTGGGCAGATCAGCTTTCAGTGCAGCAGCCTGATACAGCCTTAATATATTTGAAAAGAGAAGAAAAGAAACATAGGAAAAGACTTCTAACTCATTAAAACTCAACTCCCACCACAGCAACCAGGCTTGAAACAGTGGCTCCAGCTTTTAAAGGAGAAGCTGGGCATTTTCCACATTTCCTCTGGTCACTCTGACTGTCCTGTTTCTCTTCTCCATGCAGTGTTGGGAAGGGATGGTTTATATCCAAAAAGGTGTTGCTGCTTTGCTGCTTTTTTTTTTTTCCCTTGTAAAACTGCCACATAGCTCACAAATCTCACAGCTAGATATTTTCTTAAATGTCAGTTTAATTACATTTGAGGAACTCAAGGGAAGCGAAGGGGGATGATTTTCGGGAAAGCATGGTTAGGTGGGCTCAGCATTCATATCTGAGGTCTCAGTACCTGCAGAGAAGCATCTGGCCACTTCATCAAGGTGCTTAACCAAGAAATTAGCCCTTTTGAACATCTAGCCCTAGATTCACATAACATGCTAGTCTTTATAATTTTGTTTTAACTTACAAGGCAATTTTGTGAGACTTTCCTCTTCCTTTATCATACATAAGACAAAGTGGGAGATGTTGGCACTGAGGGAATGTTACCTGCCTGAAACAGGTGCCTATTACTGCTGCCATGAGCTTCCTGAGGGGAATGGAATAGGCAGGGCCTGAGTCCAGCTAAAGAGTCTCTTACTGAAAGGTTAAAAGGCAAAGCATTTGGAATTCTAGCTAAAACAAAATTAAGGTCTATTGAAGTCACCCACGAGTTGTGGTGCAGTACAGAGAACTTTTCCTTCCTTCCTCGGGTAAAACCCTGCAGCCMTCAGGTTTGATTCACTTTAGCTGGCACCAGAAAGAACTTGGGAAGAGCAGAAACCACGGAATACTCTAAGTTAAAATGGGAGTCTAGTCCAAAATTAGCAGGAGTCAAGATCTTACCAGCTGCATCTGAGGGCAAATCAAAGATAGTGCAGAGGAGAAAAAATARTTTATCTGTCATGAAGACAGACTGAAACTCAGTGAAGCAGCTCRGAGAGAATCAGAGCAGTGGATAATTATCCTGGAGCAATGATATAAATGTAGGAATGATGAGAAAAGTTTCCATGAACTGTGATACCAATAAAGAATTAAAGTATTTAAGCGATATGTGATGACAGGCGGTGCGTATCCGGAGAAGCAGAGCATGCCTCAGGTAATGCTGTAAAGTGTCTTGACAGCAGGTTCACATTTAGATTCCTCCAAGTCTTACACCTTTATCTATCAATCTCGAGTGATTTTAATCACCCAAAAAAAGGCACTGCCCAGAGTATCCTGTGAAGGAGCTCGAGACAAGTGATTAGAACAGGGAATCTGCCACTCTGCCTCCTGTGTTCTGCTTCTGATGTCAGCCTAAAATACACCTTATAACATAAAAAATTGATGTCCTGGTGTGTAGCTCTTRGACTATTTCAACCAGCCAGGAGCGAGGGACAGAACATTTTTGTTTAAGATGCTGCATAAGAGCAGAATGTCTGTCCAGGCTTCCAAAGGCTGAGAACATATTTGAATGGTAGAGTTGCACCACAGTTTCTAAGTGCAGAAACAAGGAGGAGAAAAKGAGATATTATTTCGAGAGTATCAGGCTAAATAAAATCAGATTCTTTAGGAGAAAGTGTTTTGAAGATATATTTATCCAGAAGAAACAACATGGAAGAGCACATAGAAATAAAACAGAAATGTGTTTAGAATTCGAGTTTTTTCTGCAGAAAGGAGTTAACTCAGACTATGCTTGATCCATGGCCCTGGCTGCTCCACCAGCAGCACTGACGCAGACTAACGAGAGCGTGTCCACTCTCATTACAATTCCTTAGGAATAAGAACCTGCTTGGGCTCCGAGCTTTCTTTGAAGGCCTGAAAACCAAATCTTTTTTTTTTCCCCGTATCCTGAAACGTTACCCTGTGCTGCTGCTTCCAGACATCCTGCAGGTAGCCACCATRCAAATTGAAAAGCCTCCTCTCGGTGCTGTGCTGGTTTAATTGCTAAATGAAGACGAGCACCTGACAGAAATGTTAGCACCATGGCTCGTACCAGATGCAGAGATGCTTATTCATTCAGAAGAGGCAAGAGTCGTAATTAGCACTGGCTTTGACTGTGTAGGCTGCTCAAGCAAGCGTCTGCCTCGGAATGGCTTTGCATAAAAATCAACCCCTGCTCTTCACTGCTGAGAATCTTTGATGCAGCCCAGCGAATTCACCCAGGCTTGTGATGGATGTTTTGCCAGCTGGGCCTGAGTGTTGTTGACTCCTGTTCTGTGGCCGGTTTGGGGTAAATGTTGGTCCGTGTGGGCAAGCAGGGTTTCTTTAGTATGGACAGCCTTTGGATCTGGACATGTGTACAAATAATTTCTGCACATGGGTGGCTGTGAGTCACACACCAAACCACAGCCRGGGCTCTGCACTTTGAACCTGATACTGGTGTTAAACACAGCGATGCTCAAACCAGGATTTAGGCAGATATTGAGCAAAGCATGAAGGGTGGGTTTTAGCTGAATATCAATTTGCAGCCCATGCATGCAAARTGCAGCAGTCTGGGAAGAACTTGCATGATTTCCTGAGTTTGATCTTTGCCATGCAGCAACATTCAAAAGACAACAAYGAATCATGTTCTTGTAACTTTGCCTTTAGCGGGGGAAAAATGCTAGATCTGCTTTAAAACAAAACGAAAAAAAACAACACATGGCTCCTTTAGATTCCCTCCAGTTTACTGGAGTTGTCACAGCCTGGTGAACACTTAATAATAGACAAATTGGTAAGTGAATTGGATAGATAGAGATCCTCTTACTGACATCCAACAAAGCTCAAAAAACCCTCCCTGCTTTAGACTGTAATAAAAACATCAATGGAGATACACAGACACTGCAAAATGTATCTAAAATGAGGTAGACTGGACTATCTCACTTCTCTGAGTTTCTAAGGAATCTGCATTTTCATATGCATATTTTACAGCTGTTTTGACAGCCAGTGCATAAACATACAGAATAAATACAGCTATCAGCTAAAGAGTRTCTCTAGACATTGTCATTTTCATTTAAGCTTGCTGATGATATACAAAATAATCACAGAAATATATTTAGTGCAAGTAATGCTGGTTGCTATGGTATATTCCAAGATTAAAAGCATAAATTCCCTCATGTGGGGGAAAGACTGTAACATGCAAATACTTCAGACAAGTGGGAAAAGCTGTCACTCTGCCAGTGCAAAYGCTTCACCAGGAAGGTGTTGTCTTCAGATGCTTGATTGCACTTGTAGAGGGAACTCCAGGGGCAGTTCCATCTCTAGAACTCAGTCCTGGATGGTTTGTGCTCATTCCATCCATTGCCACCTTCCAAATGTTACTGCGAGTCTTCATTTTATGAATTAGTTCTTGTTTTATCAAGAGTGCTTGGAAATTCCTACATGTGTAACATGTAAGGAACAGGATAACCTGTTACTGCTAAACCAGTCCAGACTACTACAGAATATTCTGATATTCCCACTTAATTAAACAGTTACTCCCTAAAAATCTGTGAATGTATTTAATGCTGAAAAAGATCTTCTATAAAGTTGGGACTTTGAGGAGCACAGTCATAGCAGCAAAGGGCAGAGCACAAAACAGCTAGGATGTAAATACATATTTTTCATCTTTTCGATTGCAAGGAAGCCAAGTGTTTGAGAAGGCTTCCATAACACAGTAAAGTAAGAAAAGGTGCTTGGGATCCAAAGATCCTATGTTTGTTCTGACCAGATAGAAACTGTTCTAAATGTTGGCACAGAAGAGCATGAATTAGTGTATAACACTCAGGAGATCTGGGGGTATTGTTCTGTCTCCAAAATATTATTAGCATTACTTTATTATAAGAAGTACAGCTATGTTTTCCTAGTTACAACGAAAGTCTGCTACAAAAAAGGCCAAGTACCTTCATAGTATGCTCTAAATAGTTGAGAAATTCCATAGAAATTATACGAAATAATTTGTTCATGCCCTACCAGCTTATTCTACAACATTTACCCCAACAATGCAAAGGCAACGTGGATGAAGTCCCCATATGAGCATTTGCACCTGTACAGGAGAGGGGAAAAAATCCAGAGCTGCTTGGATGCCACTAAGAACGTAAATCACACTTTCATGAATAATTTAAGATGACAAACGACCCTGACTTTTAGCTGGCTGTGGGCACACAGAGACATTCCTCTGCAGTACGGGGGCTGCAGGCTTGCAGCACTTGTTCTGTGCCGGATTTTCCTGTGTGTGTCCTTTCCTGTGGTTTGTCTTATTCCTCCTTGAGGGAAGCTGCTCTCCCCATTCCCGTGTGCTGATGGGGAGAGGAGCAGCCTGAAGCAGGGGCACAGAGCAGGGCACAGGTTCCTATGATCCCTTTTACACCTGGGACAACTCTTAAAGAGGAGTGCGAGCTCAGGAAGAGATTGCTTTTAAAAATCACCTCCACCCCGAATGGAAAAGATTTTAACTTCCATCTTTTTAATGCTTGTTCCTGTGCTATTTATAAGAACTTGTTTTGCAATCCCAGTATTTTATTAGCCATAATTACTCTGAAATGAGCATCATTGCCCTTTTCATGGGCTATATAGTACACACAACAGAACATATTGAGCTACTTGTGCAGGAGGCTGCACCGGGGGTGAATGGAAACTGGTGGTGTATGGAAACTGGAGAGCACAGTGTTCCACTGGGGTTTTGTTCCCCTTTGTCTCATTCCCAGCACCTGGATTTGCAGTATATCCACTAATATTACCTGCCAGACACAGCATGATGAATAAGAGATCCAGTGGTGATTTTTAAATTGCCATATAATATTAATCATTTAAAGAAAAAATTGTGATCTTCCCTTTTAATTTTGGTAGAGGAACACGTGGCTGTGGCTTACTTTTATTTTTCAGAATATTTTATGTTCTATAGCCTTATAAAGCACTTAAGCTCAGTGCTTATGATGAAAATACCTGTATATGAGAGATATATTTTTTKATCATAGAGTTCTTTAGGTGAGAAAAGACCTTTAAGACCAAGTCAAACTGTTTACCCAGCACTGCAAGATCCACCACTAAACCATGTCCTTAAACCCCACATTACCAATCTTTGAAATAACTCCAGGGTTGGTGACTCAACAAAGCTTTTTAAAGCCAAGGAATATTTCTTGCCTATAAAAAGAATAGGAAATATCATTTAAATTTCATGAGTGGCTTTGGAAGTCTCAGCYGTCCATTGAGAGGACAGCAGGATGTTTGTGTATCCATTGCATCTGCCCTGCCACACAACCTGCTCCAGCCTTAGGGCCACCTCCTGCCCGTGCTCCTTCCAGCCTTGAACTTCCTAAAATCTGCTCCTTGGAGCCAGGAAGGAGAAAGTTATTGTCGCAGCAACATTTTACCTATAACTCCATATTTRGATTTTTACAGCAGAAAATGATCATTGCTTTGCACTGATTAAACGAAGAGGGTTGAAGCCCAGYAAAGGCTTGGGAGGAAAAAAATTAAGTAGTCAGAATAAAGATCAAGGAAAGATGGACAGCTAGATTTGATTCCTTTTCTTCTTATTAGTTTTAAATATGTAAGACAGTCTTGGAAGTGTTCTGTGTGCAYTGATGAGGGTGGCATCTGAACCGGACAATAACTGACAAGGCAAGACAGAAAAAAGCTGTTTGATGCAAGGTAACCCAATGTTCCAGGTTATCCCACATCTGGCAGGCTCAGAACACCCCCGTTCCCTGGAACATCTGGCTGTGAGCAGGAAGGGCACAGAGCACCACCCAGCCCTTCTGTCTGATTTGCTCCAGCAGCTCCTAGAGCTGCAGCCGAGGATTTTGCATTGATTTTGCACATATTCAGCAGGCAGGTGAAGTCCGTGTGAAATCGTCATCTGAAATGGGATTTTTAGATCTTAAGCATCCTTCTGTAATTACTGTACAAGCTTTTGACAGAATGATTTTTTTTAAGAAAGAATAAAACTACTGGATGCATTTGGGGGCACTAATATAATAGTATGAGGTTGATATTAAATGCACAAACATATTAGTAAACTGAAAGCTTTAATTCTTCAGTTGGATAGCACAATCTGTTATCCTAAATTAAATTTCCAAAGGAGTATTTTTTTCAGATATTACATACTTCATAGCTGACAGGGACACTATCTAATTAGCTATTTATATGCAAGGCATACCAGGGGATAATTAGAAACATGGATTATGCAAAGGCAATCAGACTGGCAGAGGGCAAAGGAAGCTAACATATTAAATCAAATTTGTATATATGCTTATATAGTTTATCATGTGTCGTTTGGGTTGTATTACCTTAATGCTTCATTTAATATGTTGTTACACACATTACTGTAATCCACTAATTTGTAAATTAAACGTGTGCTCTGCTAAAACCAGCGTCTATTGGCCCAAGGAATCAGCTTAGCCTGCAGGAAAAGGCTTCATTAAGTTCCCTGTGTCTCCTGCCCCTCGGGAGATGCCCTGCACATCTCTGTTTGCATCTGTCTGTGGTCACACAGGGGCTCTGGGGCTTCCTGCTGGCCCCTGCACATCTTATACTTGATAGTAAATAAGTTTTCCCCACCTCGTGGCCACCTCAGTCAAAGAAACGTTTCAAAGRAAGGGTTGTTCAGGATGTGGCAGACCCACAGCAAATATGCACATACACAAATCAATAGGAGTCTGTCTAAACGTTTAAAAATGTGACAAATTTAACTGTTTCAGTTGGCAAGTCACCAGCAGAACCAGGCACAGCTTCTGAAATCTAGATGATACTCCTATTGTTATGTTAAAAGACTGTGTCTAATCTGCTTTTACCACCTTTTATTAAACATTCAGAAGTTGTCTCTCCAGTTTATGGTGAAAGGAGGGTCAATACTTTTAAGGTCTAATTGTAGGAAAATCATGTAACAAAAGCAAAGGACAGCAAGAGATACGAGTAATTGTGCCTACAGCACACATGAGACTGGTGAATTTTTATCTGGGAGGAAAGAAGGATTTGTATTGTTCTTTGTCCTGAATGACACTTCAGGTAAACAATGAAAGAAAATGGATTTTAGGTTGATTTGATCCATTTCTTCAGAGGAATTCCTGCTGTTCTCTTTCATTTTCTTCTGATAGAGTGGGGCTAAGCACTTAGGGATTATCAGCACTGGATCTTGGCTAGCCACCAGCAGTGGTTTTTCTCCTGAAGAGCTGATGCGATCATATAGGAGTCTGGATATGGCTCACGCTGAAATTGCACTTGAAAACCTCCTCAAAGAAAATTTCTTCCTCCTTACACCTGAATAGCTCCAATCTATAGTGACTCCTGACTCTGTGTGGATATTTGTGGGTTTGGGTGAGGGGCAGCAGAGGTTCCCCTTTACAACTTGAAATTCCTCTGATAGCTCCTATCCTCCAGGTGATTTCTCATGGGAATTGTTGTTATGCTGCTTCTGACACAGGGAGCTTCCAAATCATCACAAACTCCCTTTTATTCATGCTCTAGTCCTAACTTAAATAATATTACAGGCATGGGAACCTTGGCATAGCTCAACGCAGAATTTACCTCCTGGACTTTTGTATGCTTTTAATATTTATTTGTTTGATCTGTACCAGAAGAATATTTGTCATCTGAACTGGATTTCTGGATGAGAATCAATGGATCATTAGTTTTAATTATAATATATCAACGTCATGCTAGTACAATTTATATCTAATGAAATTAATGTCAGTGATAGACTGTACTGTCATCACTAAATTCTTCATGGTAACTATAAATATCGAAACCTGTTTTCTTTATGTTATTTACAGATTGATTTATCCAGGACAGTCAAATCAAACAGGCACCATTTYAAAAGTGGTTGCATATTAATGTTGGATGAGGTGCAGCTGTACTGGCCCATCCAGCTCTGAGAAGGAACCTCTAACACAGCAAGTAATATACAGATGATRTGCTGTGGATGAAGGGTTGGAGTGGGAATCAGGAAATTGAATTTTGTTCCTGATGCTGATGTTGCATTGCAGATTATCTTTTTCAAAATCATTTGCCTCTCAGCATCTTTATTTGTCAAGTTGCTCTCTTTGTGAAATGGCTTGATATGAGCAAGAAAATTGCTATCAAATATATATTTGTCRTTGTTAATAACAGTGTGTTCCTTGTCAAGCTTCTTTTACTGGATCAGGCCTAGAGACTTCAGTAACTTCTGAGGAAAAGCCATGGACATGGAGCTACCTGAATGTCTGTGATGATTGCCCTCAGCTTACACAGCCTCAAATTCAACCATCCCAACCAATTGCACTGCTGCAGGTGACAGCATGAGCAAATGTCCAGACAAATGGGCTAAGCTGGTAGCCACTGACAGATAAAGCAAAACTGATTTGGGGTACAAGAAGTCATTTATGCTACTGCCTCACAGATGGGCCACATTTATTTGATTGCTTAATAATAATAATAATAATAATAATAATAATAATAATAATAATAATAATAATAATAATAATAATAACAACAACAAGATTAACAGTTTGCATAAAAGTAACCAGTATTTTATTGTTTTAAGAAAGCATTTCTGAGTCCGTTCAGTGCCCACCTGCAGCACCACTTGCACCGACACCAAAGTCTAACCCATACACAACAGCAAAATTCAAAGCCTTCTTTCTGCAGATAAAGAAAACAGTCACTTTGAAATATGATTTACTACAGAGTACCACAGCCTTCTATTCTAAACTTAATTGTTGATTTACTTGCTTTTGAATTTTCTTGCTCATAGTTTTTTGCTCATGAAGGCTAATTAATTTTAATATGCTCTGTAAGAGTAGTTTTATGTTCTCCATGAACGAAATCTTCTCTTGGATGGCTCAGAATATCCAAATCACTTCGGCAACTACAAATATGGAACAAGGCATAATCACAGTCGTGTTTATTTCCCGAGTCTTCCTGGGAGAAGTTTGCAGGTGTTCTTTGCTGAGGAATGCTCACAATGAATATTTACTTGGTTTTCTTTGCAGTACATGAAGCTCTTGGAGACATCTCCAGCTTTGCCCTTCAGAGTTTCAGAAGAGATTCAGGCAGAGCAATTGTGAAAAATGATGTATGAAGAATGGGACTGCACTTGCTCCTTGTCCCACTGTATGAAAAATCCCATCCCTGCTCCTGGAGCAGGTTCCAAGCCTGCTGATACTGGAAATAATCTTGCTCTGATCTTGATGTTGCAGAGGCCCAGCATTTGTCTGGCAATGCTGTTACTGCTGCCTCTTGTCCAGAGCAAATCAGGAAAAACAGGTAAGAATCACAACACTCATTCTTGTTCCATGCTTTATTCCTTCACTTCTATCTAAAATATCCTCTCTATTCCATTTCATTCATCTTGTGTAGRTGTACTGTGTTATGGTCAATAATCTAGCACTTCAGACACACAATTATTGAGAGCAAGGAGAGCTGGCAKTTCTCATGGGGAAAATGGGATTTCCTGCTGTTTCCTTCCTTTTCTGCTTAGGTGAAATATTACAGCTTCATAGATGGTAAATTAAATGTCAAATATAATTTGGCATCTAAACCATGAATTCTATTTCTGTCCTAAGAGCAAACCTGACAGATGCCTTTGTGTACTGGCTGTATGGAGAGCGATACAGGATGATAAATCACATTTTAGTGTGTCATCACAAATGGTTCGGCATAACTTCTTTATGAAAGTTAAAGATTTTTATAAGTGCTTTAAAAAGAAACATCTTTTTATACAGCTAGTCAAGTTAAGCCCTGAAGCATCTTTAATTAGCTTCAAATCTTTTTTTTATATATATATTTTTCTCATARTCGTGTAAACATGCATCTAGTTTAGATGATTGAAGTGTGAAGTGCTTGGTTGCCAAGGTTTTTGATCACAACATGACCATGGGAAAAACCCACAATTCCTTCTTAAAAGCAGAGTACCAGCAAAACAAGGTACAACAGGAGAGGGATAACTCGAGTAAGAGGAGCCCAGAATTCTCTCCCTGAATCTCACTATATAGGAAGAATAAAGCCAACCAGAGCTGATTTTTGACATCACAAAGCACATTTCAACTTTTTGCTGCCACTGCTTCCACGGGGCTGTCAGTGATGCAACTTCAGGCTTTGCCACCCATCCTTGTGCACACAAGCAGAGAAACACCTTAAAATTACAAAAAAAAAATAAAAGGTTATTAAGATGTTTAGGAAAATAACCAAAACACCTACAACTGAAACCTTTATACRTTATAAAACATAAAGAATATTCTTAACGAAGGAAGTGTCCTTCTTGAGGCAGATATCCTTGACATACAGCTGGACTCAATGGTCTCAAAGTTCTTTTCTAGTCTAAGCGAKTCTATGATTCTATGACATAATGGTTGAAAATCAAGCAGAAGATCATCTGGTGGTTAACTTTGTGGACAATTGTCCACAAATACAATTGCTATAACAGAAAGAGAAGTGCTTAAARTAATGTCAGTCCATGCAGAAAAATGTCAGTGGGTGTCTGAACCAACAATGGCATTTAGAATTGCCATAAACTGCCCAGCCAGCCAAAGCCATTGTACCTGGGTGGATCACAGCAGACTTGAGCCAGAGAGGACCCAGTAATGTGCAGAAATCCTGAGCTATCTAACCGCTGGCAGAAAAGATTTTTCTTTAGCCAGTGTTTATTTTGTCATTGTTTTCTCAGCCTCCTTAAGTACATGTCAGCAGTGACCATTAGAGAGATGAAAGAGGCTGAGTAGATCGGTATCGGGCTGGAATGCTGTCTGCAGTCTTTCAAAAGAGAGAGATTAAACCTCTCTGCTGGCTCGTTCACGTGGGAAATACAATGAAGGAGGAAAGCAGAAAGTTTTATATAAAATTGATAGTATTTTCAGAACAGAAACATGGGAGTTAATGCATTGGATCAGTGCAGTGTCTATGTAGCCCATATCTGTCACAGAAAGGGTTTATACCACGGGCTTCAGAGGCAAACACAAACAAAAGGCAATTGTAGTCTGAGGAACTCCAGGGGGAAAGTTTTGCCCATCTTCCAATACAGGAAAAGATCTATAAACTTTCCCTGAATAGCACAGCGGTTTATACGCCTTCTAGAGCATTTAAGGGCTGAGGGGTTTTGTTTTAATTTATAATTACAATATTATTATTGCTATTTTTGCAAATGTCTAATCTCTCTAACTCCTCACGAGCTTCGGCCTCACAGATGCACTGAGTCAAGAAATCCCCCAGACTGTTCGTTTCTGCCATCAGTTCAGAGAATGACACTTGGTGCTGCTGGGAAGAGGAATGTGAGCTCATTAGCTTTGCTCCTGCTCTGCAAAATGGGAGCAGTAGCTCAGTCAGTGCAATAGTGCCCGTCAGAACATCCATGTCCTCGATGCATCAGCCACATCGATTCCCGGGCTGTGGATCCACCCAGAGGCAGAGGGAAGCAAAGTGTCATTCCTGAATTTACACCCAGGTCAGTGGCAGCACTGGGGGATGCTGCCCTGCTCACASAGGCCAATAAGCTGCCCATTACACCCAAGTCTGTGCCAAGTCATAAACATGACAAAAAATGTAACTTATCCTGTAGTGTGCTGTAATAAAGGACTGCACTGTGGTTCTTTAATCTCTGATTTTTATATTGTGTRTGAAATTAACAGAGGAGGAGGAAAAGCAGTGAATATGATGCAGAGCTCTATGCTGATAGATTGCTAATAACCAAAATGTAACAGACAAAGGTAACTRGGGAGAGTCAAGTGAGTATGGTTTTTAATTCCTGTTCTTTCTAGCCGCCTAAACGTGATTGTTATACTGAACTGCAGATGGATATTTCCAGGCAACATWTTTACATAAAAGGAAGTTAGAACAAAAGCCTCAGCCAGGAAAATGCTCAGTGCCCAAGACTGCGTTCACGTTCACTTTAACTCTTTTGGTTGTGGCTGGATGGGTTACCCCAGCCTTGCTCACAGCAATGGATTGATGACTCTGCTCCCTTTTGCAGGGATGTACCCTAAGAAGCTGCGTAAAATGGAAGAAGCTTTTTGGAGTGCCAAACAGGCATGAAAGAAAAATCTAGTCCGTGGTTCGAACGCTGCTGCAGGTGTTGAACCATCTGTATCTCTCCAAGAAGTGAGGGTTGCTAAGTGACCAGTGCTGCTTATCCAGTACTGAATCAGCCAAACTGTTCATTCCTGCCTCTTTCTGCTGCTCAGGCCAGTCGGGTCCCGAATGTGCTCACGTCTGCGAGTCACGATGCACACGAGTGCAGCCAAAACTGTGCTTGGCACGCCACTTCAGCCAAGAGTTTCCCCACGGATTTCCTTGGAGGCTGCTGTGAAATTCATGGCAAGCGTAGCCTGCGCTCGTTGTGCCAAACAGCCCCTCAGCACACACCTGAAGGCAGCAAACAGCTCGGTATGGGATGCCAGAGTGGGGGCTGCAGAGCTCTGCGTGCCCCTAAYAGAAAGTGGTGTGATGATGTGCTCTTACCAACCAGCAAGTGTTGGTTCCTAAAGGAATATTGATAAAGTTCCCACCTATTCACCATCAACTCCATCCACATCATAAATGCTAAGGAATACAGCTGCCATAAGGACTTTAAATCTATATTCCCAGTGCCACAGTGTGCATTACAGGAGTGCTTTGCATTGGCAGTCGAGTGCAGCACATAAATAAAGAAGAAATGAGGATGTGACTGTGCTCCAAGCTGTGCCRTGTACAAATGACCTTATGCTCTGCGTGGGGAGTATGAGTGCAACAATACCTGCCTGGCTAAAGTGCCTCGAGAAGTTGTGTAAAAGAGTAGAGCATTAATACCTCTCTCTGGTAACATGCAAACACAGCTTTGTTTCATAAAACAGTAACAGGGGAGAATCATGTGCCTATATTTTGATGAGGGGATAAGATGCACCTTTCCCATCGGGTGGCTGTAAAAGCTGATGTAATGGAGTTCAAGATTTACTCTCTTTCTGAATAGTTTTGCGTGAGGGGTTCTTTTTTTTTGTCCTCAGTTTGCAGCTCACCGGGGGATTGCTTTAAAACTGCAGGTGCAGGTATTTACAGTGCAAGCCAGGTCCTCAGTTATTCAGGGATGGTATAGTTGTGCTGTAAGGGAAAGATCTTGTAGCAGTGGATTTTGGGAGAGAATTAAGGCCGAGATGAGCTCCAGATGGGCGTTCTGGAGAGGAATTTAGATTGGGTGGAATTTAGATTGGGTGGAATTTAGAGCCAAAGGCAGCCCCAGGAACAAGTTACATCCTCATGCCAGGAATGCTGATTTCCATTCTTTTGGTTGAAGTCATGCAATACACATTCTTAGCCTGTGTGCAGCCTGTTATGAGCCTATTTGGTGATTGCACTCRTCATTTATTAACCTACCAGGTCCATTTGCATCCTGGCTTGGTGAGGCACATGTGGGGTTCTGCTCGAGTGCTTTAAATTAACAGTTTCTCATAAGAAACTCCTAAATTATCTCGAAGCTGTAGCCATGCCTCTATTCTTGACTTTGGCCAATTGCTTCCATTCATGTTCTTTTCCTTGAATATCTTCTTTCAGTGTCTGTCTCTTGGTGTTTTTGTTCTTTAGCAGACTACTTAGCATTCACATAAAGTGCCTATAAAGAATCTGGTTTATGCAATATCTTGTAATAAAATATACTGGACAAGGAGGACTTAGACAAATGTACAAAACAAGAGTGGTAGTTTTGTAATCTCTAATTATGAAAAACAATAAAAGGTAAATTATAGGAGCAACTGTATCTCAGATGGTGAGTTGAGCTTTGTGAAGAGATTTTCTGAGTCATTCTTGATGTACCTACAGGTTGAAGCCCCCGCAGTGGCTGTCTGCAACACCCACCACAGCAGTGGGGAGCTCACCGCCTCTCCAGCATGAAAATAACATTTTCTCCCCAGCCCCACACCCAACAGAAAGTACCAGAGTGGGCAGCTCATGGTTGAGAGTGCAACRTGCTGAACCGGGAGAGGAAATCACGAGGCTGCTTCTTCACCCTGCAGTTAATGAGCAAATAGGCCAACATCTCTTCCAAATGCACATTCATTATAAATCTCATTAGTGATATGTATAAAATTGATTTGCATACCTAAAGGAAGAAAAACTCCCTCTGAGAAATGCTAGAATGACTGGCTTAGGAAAAATAAAAGATGATTCTCTAAAGCAAATCTCGTATTTTCTGCTGCAATTAGCTGGGGTGTTTTAAATTGTTTATCCTAAGCCTCTAAACGTGTTTTAAAGTATCAAGTGGCTGACTCTGTACTTGGAATCAAAACACAGCTCACTTCAAATCAAAAGAGTTTTGAGATTCTGCTTAGATCCACCAAGTTGTTCTGATGATGCAAATCTTTAGGCTGATGTCAAGATAAACTGACAAAAAGCAAACCAATACACTTATTTTTATATTTCTCTATTTTATAAAGCATACAGGGACAGAAAATCTGTCATCTTGTATGTCTGTGAAGTATCAAACACATTTTCATGATTCATAAATAATCAATAGTAGGAGTACTTGAAGTTATATTGCAGCAAAAATCCCTGGCACTCACATAACATCTTGGATGATCAAGTGCTTTACAAATTTTAATTAGAGTAGATTTGAATCAGTAAAACAATATTGAGAGAGATCTATCAAACAGCCCACAATAATAATATTGAAATTGTACACATCAGCATTTCAAATTTTGTTGTAGGACTGATATCCATGATCCATGGCTATTAACAGCCTTTACTGGACTGAGCAATGCTTTGAGTTCCAGTTCTATGTCATTAAAACCTGTCACTGAAAACAAGTCTTGTTACAACTGTAGCTGTTTGTTTTATGCTCAAAGAGCTATGAAATGTTTAGCATATGTTGGAACAAGTTACATTTGTAATCCAACGTGCATTCAGTGTTTTAAAGCAAATGTGTGGCAGAAATATGTCTAATCTAATTACAAGGAACTCAGAATTCAGCARGAGAACTGTGGATTCGAGGAGTAGCTCTAGAAAGATGTTCAGAAAATTGCTTGAGATGTGTTTTTTCCCTCTAAGCTTTCGGGTGCAGCACAGTCTGTGTGTTTGACAGCCTTGGGGCACTCTGGGGAGCTCTTGTCATACAAATAGGCTATTTAGAGATATGACTTCATTCAAATTATTCAGATATTAAATTCTTTCYTGAATTTAGGGTTCCTGTAAAACCTTCATTCAAACCTCACCACTGAAATGCTGCACAGCAATGTGCCTCAGAATTCCCAGTGACCAAATTCTTCCCAAGTATAATAAACTTTCAATAAGGTGTTGTGCTTTCCAAGGGAAAATTACCATTTAGCCCAGAGTATGGTAGACAAAAAGTGTTTAATTTAGAAATTAATGTGTGTTTGTGTGTGTATTAATCCTTCAAATGTCAATGAAAGCACAATTTGTTAASATGCTGTAAATGTTCATGTTCTATCATGCAAAATACTAATCCTTGTTCTAATGCAGTTTCAAATACAACCATTGCTTTCCCCACAGATCTGTGATATTTGGTATGTACCTTCTAATTTGAATGGAGTACTTGGGATCTGAAAAATTCAGACAAATAATTTCTATTGTTTCTCACCAATCTGTGCGTGCATTGTTGCAAGAAATGTAGGCAGTTTGCTGGCAGGGAAGATCATTTTCTAGCTTTGCTAGGAAAAATTGTTGCTAGGTTRTTTGACTGTTTATTCAGGGATATTGCTCAAAGCTGATTTTATCAGATAATATCTGTGAGGAAGACTGAAGGAGACTGAGTATTCCTCTTCAAAAAACCCAAACAAACAGCACAAGCACCGAGCCCACCTGCAGCAAATCCATATTTATTTGTCATGGTGATGCTGAAGCCAGGAAGCAGCCAGTGCCTGAGCCATCCATCAGCTGGACACATCACGTATTTATCGTTATTAGGAAAATGTGTATTGATGGCTGCTGAGTACAGTTCTGAGTTATCAAGTCTTCCACTGTTCATATCCCTGTAAAAGGCAGGCACCAGTTTCCCAAGGTTGTTGCACAGGTGACCAGCACCATGGCCCGAGCTTTGAAATGGCAGGGAAGGTAACAAGATAATGCTGACACTGTTTGCATGTTTAGGAGGCATCACCCGTCCTGTACAAGGGGAGGAGGAAAGCAAATTAGCTGAAATTAGATTGCTGTTATTCCGAGTGCCTCATCACGTCTAGTCCTCCACAAACAGCATTTATTTTTGTATAACGAGCTTGCTGGGGAAAAAATATACATAAAATATGACTTTTGTCCTGCAAGCAGAGGCAGTGTCCAGAGCAGAGTCTGTGCAGCAACACCATTTGCCACAGACACTTGTGAAGCAGAGTTCTGTATAATGGCCTATCTGCTCTCTTTTCTCTTAGTTTTTCTTAATTCATTGAGGAAAAGTACCAGTACTTCTAAAACCATAATTATTTTACTACACATGACTACTAAAATACATGTTGTGGTGAGAATAAAGCTTGGAGGCTGGGGACTATCTAAGACCATAAGAACAGGAATCTGTAAACAAGCTCATCCAATATATTGTCAACAGGAGACACATATTTATGGTGAAATGGCTTTCAGGGTAGAAACTATTGGATCCTCTTTTTTTATCTGTTCCCTGGCAGAGAAATGATTTAAAGTGAACCTCAACTCACATTTCAAATAATAGATGACAGGAGCTCATCCATTTCAATAYAATTCATTGTACTGCATATGTATGGGGGAGATTTCAAAAGAAAACCCAGGGAGTGTTATTTCCAAGTGAGCCACTAGATTTTTAAATGTGGTATTTCCTCCTCACTTTCCTTCTATTAAGGTTATTGGTTTCCCTGAAGAGAAAACTGCACTTTTGTGTTGGGTATTTTTCTTTGAACCTTCTTTGTCTGGTGCCAGCTCAAGAGCCAGGGGTGCAGGGAATGCTTTGGTAATCTGAATGGGGTTTTTTTGGTTTGGTGTTCTGAATGTTTGATGCTTAATTCTTTTTTATTGTTCTTTCTTTTGTTGCTGTTCTCAAGCATTAACTTCTTCTTTATTAGCCTAATGTACAATTCACTTTCCTGAAGAATTGTCAAAGCCCCGATCTCTGTCCCCCCATGTGTCTCAAACACAGAACTTCAACTCCCCTCAATATCATAAACCTGAAAAGTCAAGTAATGTCGTTTTTCTTCTATAGATTTCAGGGTTGGGTGTGTGTGCAGGGGTGAGGAATGTTCTTATTGATCTGTTTGATTTGAATCCTGGATTAAGATGTTCCCTATTGAAAATACTCCTCGGTTTGAGATCACAGGTCAGAGACTGAGAGTAGCTCAATGTTTCCAGCAAGGCCAAGCTGAGGGTGCTGGCTGTTTTCACAGCCTGATACTCTGCTGGGAAAGAGAAACTGGAGCCTGAAATTTTCATTGGAGACATGTCCAGACTGAAATCCCAGGCATGGCAGSGGATGAGTGCCTCTCTTGAAGTGAATCAGAGGCCGTGCAGGGGGTTTGGTCCTAATTTTTAATGAATGAGGAACCCATCCATTACTTCAGAGATGCTTCAGCACAATTTGGACATGGCATATCAGTCTTTAATGCATATGCTGCATGTAAACCAAGGCAGATGCTAGCAAAAAATGTGTCAGAGCTACTCAGGGAGGAAAATCAGTCTTTTGTGGTTCCAGGCAGTTTTCCTCCATGAAGAGAATGTTTTATTTTTGCAGACAGCTATGTATGACATGAATGACAGATATGCTTTCTCCTTGAAGGGAACAAAGTGCATAGTCAGTGTTTCACTTTCCAGTCAGCCGCAAACTTACGGTGATCTTCAGCTGATGRAAGCAAAAAGAAATTATTTTAAAATGATGAGGGTCAGGGCATTTTGGCACAGTGGAATTGAATGCTATTGCCATCATAAATTGCTTCACATTAGTGTTGGCTGGAAAGGCTTTCATCAAGATATTCACAAAACCCAAAGACATCAGAGTAAACAGCAACTTGGGACCTGGCAGTGAGCAGATCTTGGGGMGAGAAGGAGATATTTTTGTGCCAAACCAGCTTAAGTGACAGGAATCTCYTAGCATCTATTTGTTTATCACCTGTTCTTCTTCTTAATTCCTCTTTCATTCAATTAATTTCCCTGCTCTTGGGAAAAGTCAAATTTAATAATGCCAACCTGTACAGAAAAAGTTATGCATATTCATGAAAGCTCATGAATTATTGGCAAAATCAAGTTGACTCAACTTTGATCATGGCAAAAGGCAATTAAATGTACTTGTCTTGTAAAAAATCTCAATCTCAGCTGAAGATTCTGTCTCGATCACATGTAATTTGAAATACACTTTGATGAAAAATGAAACATTGAAGGGTATTAACTGAGGATCCCCTATTTCCTGTCTATAGAGTTCTGTCCCTGTTCATAAAAGTAACGTACTTGAAATGCCTAGAAACTCGAGAAGTTTTAAAAGGACCTCTGGGGTTAATATTTAAATTCAGACATCCCAGAAAGTTTGCCRTGCATTCAATTTGTCTAATTCTAGTGAAAGCGTCTTCTGCCTCTTTTTTGTCGTTCTGAGGGAATTGACTCACCGTAGGGAACATTTCTATGACTGTCACAAAGCCTTCAAAATGTGATGACTAGCATGGGTAAAAATTCTTGACACAAAAATGTCCTGTCAGAAAACAGAGATGAATCAAAATGTGTTTCTCAGGGATACAAGGACTTCTTAAAAATCATAGGTGGAAAATTGTGTAAGTTGGTAGATTCGACTTTGTCATTGTATTTYGCCTCATTCCACTTGGACTCTCATATATTGTCCCTTGTAATTATCCTTTCCATGGAATGTTTCCATGTTCTTGGGACTGTATCACTGAGAATTTCTGCTCACCTGAAAATGTGGAAACTTGGTGTTTCCTTCTGAYCTGACACACAGCAAAGTTTCCTTCTATTTCCACTGGGATGGAAGTTCCAATTTCCAGTTGTGGYCTGGATTTCCAAGTCTGTTCTCAGTTTTTGTGTGCTCAAACCTGACCCCGTGGAAGATKGATCCTGCAGCACAGCAATTGCTTTGAGAAACCCCCCAACCAGTGTAAGCCTGCTAAGATGCTGCAAAGATTTTCTGCTGAAATGAGGAATTTTTGCCTCACATATGCCTTAAAAGATCCTATGTCTTGAGCTAAGTCCTTTATTTCAGCAGTTCTTGTATCAGTCTCCTTAAATCAAAGTTGAGCTTGGAGGAAATTAGAGATTTTTTCCTCGTGCTGCCAGAGGAAGGATCTCTTATCCCCCTGTTCAGTGAGCATAATCCTTGGGCTGGTGAACTCTGGCTGCAGAGCTGGAGCAGCTCAGGGAGCAGCGATAGGTCGGGATTAGGCAGCTCTGGAGTGTGGGCTCCCTAAATTGCCTTCTGAGATTTGGGCACGCCAGGAGCCTCATGAGGTTGGGGTGTTATTGGACTCATACAGGATAGACTGTACTGTTCCTTCTGAAATAACAACGGGAAAATCAGTTTGTGTCTGCTGCTCCAACAGCACTCCTGCAGGAGGGTGTTCTGTTTGATCAGGTAAACCCACGCTCCTGCTATGTTTGCATTTGTGGGATGGAAGAAAGCAGAACAAAATGCATAGCAATTAGTAACTTCCCCGTGAAAACGTGTACAGAAACCTTTTCAATTTTAGTACTGTAGCTTGCAAGCAAATCTGGGAGGTGTGGAAGGGCTTTGCATAAGGTATGATCCCAACAGTTCATACAATTAGCAAAAATTAACATATATTACCATTATGCTGAATTTTTCCTTGCTGCTTTAAACAGCCTTTATTCTGAAGAAAACTGAATTCTCTAATTGAGCGTATAAATGTGGCGTTATTTCATATTCATGTTATCTTGATGTTTAACAGAAAGGTAATTTTAATTATGCAAGCTGGCATTTGTCAGCCTTTCGAGAGTGTTCCTGGCGTGTCAAGCCTCATTGTTTTTCCTGCTGCTGTTTTCCTTGAAGGAAAAACTCAAGGGCTCCATGCCGAAGGACACATTTTCTGTGCTGATAATGCAACGTTTCTCCCATACAACAGAAGTTACATTCCCATGGAATTGCTTTTATTTTAGATGAAGAGCATCACGAAATGAGGGAGAACAAAACTGCTGCTTTTTTTTTTTTCTCCCCAGAAGAACATGAGGTGAGCGAGGTGCACTCCATCCTGTCTGGGTGTGAAGAGGATGGGGCCAGGCTCTTTTCAGTGGTGCCCAGCAAAAGGATAAGAGCAACACGTAAAGGATAAGGGGCAAAATGTAGTGGAAGCAATGAAGTGGTTAATCAGCTACAGTTAATTTTGAAAAACAGATTTTAAGCATTTCCTGAGTTGTCGTTACAGAAAATAATAACTTTCCTGAGAAACAGCTACTCAGGCAGTCCAGTGATAGATTTTCTTCTTCTTTACTCTCATTTGTCCTCCCTGCTCATCCTTGCCAGGGGTTTGATCCTGTAACAATTACAGTAAATATTCAGATGGGGTTTTTTGCCCTGAGTGGAGCATTCTGCTGGGTCTCTTTGTTCCTCACCATTTCTGCTTTTAAGAGCGTCCCCCTGACAGGAGCTGGTTCCCCTCCATGGCACAGAGCTCTGGGAAGGTTGGTGTGATTTCTGTATTGACTTCAGGGCTTCCACAGACAGAAGGGCTTTCCCTGTGACAGGGATCTCAAATTGTGCTCCACTCAGAGATACAGAACCATCCACCTGAGGAGCTCTGCAGCTGGGTTATCTACACGGGACAGTGGGGTTTGTCCCCTGGAAATTGTCTTTACAAATGTTTCCTGTTTCTGGTATCCCTAAGAAGAGAAAAATGATAACCCAAGGGAAAAGCATTTCTGAGAACTGGGCAAAATTATGTGCTAGGAGGGGAAAGCAAGAGAATCCCTTCACAGAAAAGCAGAGCAGAAGGGGCAGAAAGGAAAGCAGAGGCTAAAGAGCTCTGTAAATATCAGGGACRTGTTAAATACCAAGTCTGGACAGCAGCAGCCCCACAGTTCTTGCAGCCTGTCCTTTCTGAAGCAGGAGGGACGAACCAAGATTCCATGTGAAATGCTGAGCTCTCTCCTTTGGCAGAAGTTTAGCAATCCACAGAACACTGACAAAGCCATGAGACCTTGTTTAGTGCTTGTTGAGCCTTGTTTCAACACGTGTGGCTGCAGTCAGCTTTTGACTCGCCTGGCACACTAAACCAAGTGAAACAAGAACATGAGCTGGGAATGAGAATGTGAATGTGATTTCATGGCACTGTGATCAAGAAGATACAGTTCTTTATTCATACAGGCTTGAGAGACAACGATGTCAGAGGAATGACAATGAAAACAACCTCAGATATGTTTGCATAGTTGTTCTTCACCCCCATCAAACATTGGATTTGATGTTTCATATGCCAAACCACGCCTCGTGGTTATTGCAGGGATGCCCTGTCCATGGAAAACCTGCTCTGTCTTCTTGGGGTTTATTCACCCTTGTAAAAATAGAAAATCTCTATTTTTGCTTTACCCATAGAGATTATTACTAGATTAAAAAACTTTCTGTGTGAAATCATGCCCTTACAATTCATTGTAGCCCTAAATATGTCATTTTTTTTTTTCAAATGTATGATTTGAACATTCAGAAGGTATTGAAAAGTCTATTTGGACTATTCTTTGAAAATCTTTTTGGAACACAATCTCATGTTTAAAATATTGCTTTACTGATGGGGATACTTGAATTCTTTTTAAATTTTCGACATTTTTTATTGGCTTTTAATGGCTTCTGAAACTCTTGACAGTCTAAACTCAATATCTTGGGTCAATAGTTAGTAGACATTTATATATTCTTAGCTGATGAGTATTTGCATAGTGGGGATGATGTTAAATAGGCCTCCTTGGAACAAGGTGAGAGGGAAGAGGAGGTGATGTTGGTTTGAGCCTGCTTGTGGAGCAGGTTTCCAGCACACAAAGGTTAAGGGTGTGGCAGGAGCCTTTTTTGCCAGTAAATGGATTAACTGGATCAGGACTGAGTGACATTTGCTTTGGCCATGTTCTTCGCAGAGGGAATACTGGAGGATCCAAATCCCAGGGGTTGTCAGGCAGCTGCTTTTCAGGCATGCTAAATTCAAGTAAAAAATGGTTCTTTTTCAGCTCTGTGCAATCAGGGCTTGGAGTGAACCAGCTCTCCAATCTGCAGATGAAACAAGCACTCCAGATGATTCAGAAACAATGGAGAGCCTGATTGTTTAATACACTGATAAAAATGTGTTTAAAAAATAAATTATCTACTAGCTGCTGGGATTGCTTGAAATTCCATTAAACACTAATGAGAGAAGGCATCACAGACAAATTAATAAACACCCTACGCACTAACCTAGAAAATGCCAGCCTAAAACCTTTGATGCTAAACTGATTAAAATGAGAAACATATTTCATGTGAAACCGCTTGGCATATTTCAGTGCATTAATTGAGGCATAATGAAAATGGAAGATACAGCACACAAAAGGAAGAATACACATTATAAAACAGATTATAGTCCAGCAAAACAGTCATACCCAACTGCAGCCTTGGTTCCATGCACATGAGCAATTCCACAGTAGTAGAAAGAGCATAGGAGGAAGGTTTTCAGATTTTGAAAGAATATGTTCAGATTTTAGTGCATTTTTGTGGGTGAAATCAAAGAGAGTGATTTTTTTTTTTCAGTGAATTTCTGCATGTGTTCTAAGATCATAAATTCTTTATACACATGAAAAATCACCCAGTCCTGTATCTCCCATTGGTTCTGTAGGATAAACTTTCATTGGGGGTGAGGGAAAAGCTGAAGTGAAACCATGTTGGATTTAAAAGACAAATCTCATGTATTATACCTTGCATAGGTAAGCATAAATTAGAAAAGAGAGAGAAAAGAAAATTGGCTTCAGTAAAGAAAAAAGGGAGATGCTGGTGTGCCTGTCCAAGTGTGTTCAGTACTTTGCCATTCAACAAAAAGCCACAACAACCATCCCACCTCGTGGCAGCTGTAGATGCTGGAGTTAAAAGACATCTCCTAAAGGAACTCAGTGCTGGATTGTTGCAYAGCACAAAAAAAATAATTATTCTGTGCATGCAGATCATGTCACCTGAATGTCCTGTGCAAGAAGCCCTGGACATTTGCTTTTGTCCCTCCTTGACAAAGAGGGAGGCTGGGGGTGCTGCATTCTTGGAGGAACACACCTGGGGGAGCAGGGATGAGCCTTTCCATGAGAGAGCTCCCCTGAGCCTCCCCCTGCGCTCCTGCACGAGAACTCCAGGCAGGAGCAGCCCCGGGGCGGTTCCACGCGCTCCTTGGCATCCCTGTGCCTGTTCACCAGGAGTCTGTCACCTGGAAAAAGGGCTGCTTCGTGTGAGCCTCCCTCCAGTGACAAACGCAGGCAGAGAGGGTGGGTGATTTACCGTGGCCGTGCCCTGTGATTAAAAGCGTCACGGGATCGTGAGACAGAGCGCGCGAAGCCTGATCGAAAATCCCCCACGCCCACAGCTGTCATTATCTGGGGTGACAACCTCCCTGCTGCACACACAGGGAGCTTTATGGGGACACTCTCACGGACCATGGATCGTTCCCAGTCGTCTTGGCTGTGTATTTGTGATCTGTATAAAAATTGGGGCCTAGATACGAGTGGCTATGAATGGAGCCCTTACAAATTAGTATTTAAACCCCAGAACGACCCAACCAAATCCCACAGTGTTATCTACCGTCTATCTATCTATCTATCTATCTACTATATATATATATATATATGCATTTCTTTATATTAATCCTAATTGGTTAAGTAGTGTTTGGCCTCTCTCTGTAGAAAAAATTTGAACTAAATGATAGGTATTTTTAAAGAAAATTGAGCCATCTCATTTATCAGTTCAATGTCAGCAACAGAGAGATTCAGAGTGGCTGGCTGCCATGAAAGCAATAAAATCACAATCTTCATCTCAGCCAGGTCCACATCCAAAACCTCTTCAAACCAGCAGGAATCTGTGAATTAAAGTCACTGGACTTCACAGCAAAATAAATAGCTGCTCTGCTTCATCTTGTAGTTCTTTTTGACCACTGTTACAAAGTTCATGTTTAAATATATTCCTCTAGAAATGAAAAATAATTTTTTTTGGCTTTTGGAAAAGTTGTGTAAAATATGTCTGTTGTTATCCGTGTGAACCAAACCCTGCATCAGTGAGGTGTGACACAGAGCACAGAGACTTTCATTGAAATCAGTAGGAGCAGGAACAGCCCATTATTCATTTTTGATGGAAAACGTAGAGAAATAAACACACCACAATAAAAAGTAAAGCAGTAGAAATTAATAACATGCACCCCAAACAACAGGTACATACTCGGAACCGTCTGCAAGCAGGCTTCCCTTCTGCTGTTCATGGATCTTCCTTTTTCCCTGGTGATGTAGATGGTAATATTTGGTGGTAGATCATTTATATTAATTTAATATAGTCACAAACAAGGCATTTCTGCATCTTTAGTTACATATTGTCATCAAATAGATTACAGAGTAATCACATTGTATTTACAAGCCTAGTTCATTCTTACTCTGAAATCTTTTCATTGTATGAAAGACAAAGAACTAAAGGTGTTTTAATATTTTGATATAAAGCACATAAATCTCTTCCAATTATGATGTGAGCTGTCTGGTTGCTGCATGCTTGCCTTAACCAGCTTTCCATATGTTAAGAGAGAAATCCCAACATTTCTGTATTTAAAGATATCTTGAATGTTGTATGTTGTTCTAAGAAAAGTTTTTGTGGTTAAGGTACAGTATAAACATTCTTGAAATATTTAAGGAAAATCACAGGAYATATTAAAACTGAATCCTCTTGATTTCATACTGAAGGAGCAGAGGGCTTTGAGTAGCAAAGGAACTGAAAGTGTAGTATGAGTGTGGTAGAGAATGCTCATCTGTGGAGACCAAAACTCATTCCTCTCCAAGTCTATTTCAATAATAGCTCTTATCTGGGTTCGGTGAATCTCAGGAAAATAAAGACTTTTTCCCCTAGGACTGGTTTGTGTCAGTGGTGAAGGTAAGTTTCTGAGTACGAGCACATTGATTTAGACAAATGAAAATTGCTTTCCAGTTTTTCACCTTCGCCCAGTTCTGTGACAGTTTCTTTCGGAAGGACATTGCACCTTTGGTTATCATTTCCCTATCATTCTAAATGCTTCTGTGGCTTTGTTCTTCATTTGATGAACTCAGAAGCAGACAGAAGTCACGACAGCAGCACTTGTGTAAAATGCAAAGTGTTTGAAACTCAAACTGTATTAACAGCTTTTGTTATGGATCTTACTTTGTGCTGGAACACTGAAACCAGAGCCAATCCTGAACCTCTCAGGCACCACGATTAGCAAAAGCAGCACTAAGAACACAGAAATTTTGCTTACTTATGATACACTGATCTCCTTGCCAGAGCAGTAAAAGCCCTCGGTGTGGAACTGACACAGCAGCTCGGAGTGTGAACCACCAGCAGTGCAGGGCTCTGAAACAAACACTCGTAGATTTTTTCTTACATCTTTCTCATTAAGTTTTTAAAGCCTCTGCTGGCTTTGTGGGCTTATTGCCGGGAGTTGGGAATGATGGATGGAATAAAGGAAAGGCGAGTTGTGCTGCGCAGTCACTGCTGTGTGGAGTTGGATGGTGTCACCCTGAGCTCATAAAAAGCCAGGACAGGTCTGAGCAAACAACTCACTGTGCTGCTTCCCACAGCAAAGCTGGCCRGGGCTGGTGCCTGCCCTAATCCTGGGGCTTTGTCCAGTTTTTGCTGTTTTYCTGCTCCTTTCAGCTGGTGATGCTGCAAAGGTGAACTTCCCCGAGCTCCTCCACACCCCAGGGGTTCCATCCGTTCTGACCTGATGTCCCACGGGGTGAAACTTCGATGATGACTCTGCCAACGTGTTCCTAAGTCCTTTAGGGATACAGTGAAATAGCCCCATCSCAAAGATGGCTTTTGGTTTTTTATCCAGCGACTTATCAAGCACAAGCTCTACTTGAGCTCACAAGTTATGTTTTAGTTGATTTACTTGTTTCAGGACTGCATTTTCTTTTGTTTTGACTCTTCTTGCTCTGCCATTTCCCACACATAAAGGCTTTGGTTTTTTCCACCATCAGTCCCACATTTTGTTTTGAACTGCARTACAAATGATAGTACCATCTATATATATGACAAATAGAGTTTTACACATCATTTTAGATGTCATTCTAAAGAGAGAGGTGCTGCCAAGAAAAAAAAATAGAAGCTAGTAAAAGGTACAATAGAAAATTAAGTAAAAGAGGGAAGAATATATATATATTTGTGTGTAATCCCTTTCTGTCTGGATCTTATTGATCTATGATGTTGATATCATAGTTCAGACTCTATTAGAATTTTAATCAAGCTCAGTCATGTGTTTTTTGTCACATTCTTTGAGAAATGTTGATTGAATGTTAATTCAGTTTGATGTGGGAGATGGGAAAGCCGAGCATTGGTAACAGTCAGAAGTTCAACCAAAATGCATTTACTTCCAAAATAAAGGACTGGCTCCAGCCTCCCAGCCGTGCAAGCACAAGGAGCTGTGATGGATGTTGCAGCAGTGGTTCTGCTCTCAAGCTTTATTGGCAGCAAGAAAACCCAACTGAAATAACAATAATCATAAGCTGTGGTGGGTCACACACACTGGCGTGGAAGCCACATTTCTCGTGCCTGTCCCATGCTCACACAGGAGAGATGAAACAGCAACACCCCCTGAGAGGTTCATTGATGCCCTTAGCACCAGAGATGCTTGGTCCAGCCTGACCCAGGAGGTCTGCAAACYTGGGAGATGGAAGAGAAATTGTAAAGTTTGGGTTAAAAATATAATAGCACAGCATGAGGGGTGTCCCTCCAGGGACAGGGGGTTCCTGTCATCTCTTATTAAATGCGTCCTACAAGCCAGTCTGAATCGTCACACAGGAGTCTTTTATTCTGGTTCCGGATAACTGATGTAAAAATTTACATTTTAATTTAAAAAATAATTTTTTATAATCCTTTCTAAGCCAATTTGAGTTTGAAATACTATTTTTTTCTCTAATGGTACTGGCTTTATTATAAAGTATGGTGGAAACTTGTAAGATAAAGACAAGATGAAGTGAATTTAAGCTTTGAAGAAGCTGAAGATCCTCAAATTTGCATAATATTTCAAAATAGTCAGGTGTGCAAGCTTGATCCCCACTTACACAAATTAAGTCTGCAATTCATTCACAGGCACAGGTGGGCTCCAAGCATCTCACAAAGTCCAACACGACTGCCTCTGGTTCTTTTCATTAGCTACCAGCAGGTTGTTATAGCTCAGTTAGGCAAAATTTAAGACCTTATTCRTCTTTTCAGTCTGTAACAGTTTTTTCTACTGCACCTACATGGTACTCAAGCCAGTTTAGCACAATTTTAAAGTTTTATTATAATTGCAAGGGGGTGAAATCAGCCTGTCAGTGGCAGCGCAATCTCCATACTTATTTTGTGAGGTGCTGAATTTCTTCAGGAGACTCCTAAAAGACTAAAAATTCACTAAATCACACAAGATTGGAGGCATTAAAGATGTCTGGTGTCCTGTGCAAGGGTTGTGCTGCTGGCATGGCCAGTGTCTTCCTGATGGACCYCRACAGAAGAGATTCTCTGGTCAAATKCACAGGAGCTCAAGCAGTCTTTGGTATGGAGTTATTTTTTCCCTACTTATTTCAAATAAAAAAGGCTTTTGTTTAGCTAATTACAGAAGTGTGAGGAGTTACTCCTGGTTTAAGGTGGTACCAGCAGCTGGGTGTGAGGAAAGAGGTTCTGCATCTCCTTTACTCAAAGGAGTGTGAACACCTGCATTTCCACTTTATATCCTTAAATTAGATATAATGTGGAGGCTTTCATTTTTGTATTAAGAGAAGCTCTATTCAGTATAATTGATCAGTAGATTTGATGGGGTTTGGCAATCTCTTTCTGGAAAATTTTTGCTACTTTTTAATGTGAGCTCTGTAGGGGTTTGGTTCACTTTTTAATCTCTCTTTGGCAATAACCTCACCATCTTCCATTTGTACATCACCTTTATTGCTGAGCCAATGTGTCTACTCTAGGTGCTTTCCTATGAATCCAAAGTAAGTCGGGGACACGATCCAAGGCCTTGGAAAGTCAGGAAGAGGGTTTTTTCCTAGGTGGTAGGCTCTGGAGGAAGCCTCTGGTGGGTAATTTAGTCAGGTGCTGGTTGAGTGGTGCTTCATACTCACCACATTTCACCATTGCACTGTTGTCCATCCTCAGGCTGCCTATTCATTTTTAGAGAGAGTTTAAGTTGTTGGTTATTGTTTTGGTAGGCAGCGATTTTCTTCTAATGCTTTCTCACAGAGGCAATCATGAATTTTCCTTCTTGATCAAGGTGTGACAACCTCTGCATTGATTCCCTTGACAAATGTGGGCTGATTTCCCAGTAAATCTCAGTCATGATCATGTCTAGCGTATCCCCACGCCTGTTCAAGCTGTGAACCTGTGTAACAAAATACACTTTGAATCTCGGTGTTCCTGCCAAATCTATTTAATCACGGGGATGATTTGCTGACACGTTTCAGCAGGAGGCTCTCAGGAGCGTGTCCCTGTAAATCCTCCTGCCTTGTTTGTTTGGCCAGTGATGCCATTTGGAAATGGGATGCCACTTGCTGCTGTCTCGTGATTGCTCTTCAAACCCTGGTGCCTTTGCTCAGTCCTCAGCTGAAGGAGGGAAGCAGCCCGGGGAGTGTTTTATAAGGCAAGATGTCTCTTTTCAATATTAAAGTCACAAATCTGTAAGGAGTGCAAATATTCTGTCGCTAGGATGCCAATTCCGTTTTATGAGTCCCTTAGTAATTACTGAGTAATATTTACTATGGAGCAGTGTATGAGGGAATAAGGGGATTTTTTGTAGATGGGACCCAAAGTGAGTTAAGGTGTTTGGGAACAGTGAGATCAGCATAGTGCATTCATGAATGTAGGACAAATGAAGCAGAGATGGATTTTAAAAGTCATCTTGTGGAAAAAAAACAATGTGTAGTCAAAAGTATTTGGAACTGCTGCTAATTTGGGATGRAGAGCACAACTTTCTCCACCTTGCAAATTTGACTTCTGCTTCCCTGCTGCTTCACACGCATTCCCTCTGGCATGAGAAAATCACATTAAATGGGCTGGGTTTCCATCACACTGCTTTGACCTGRTAGGACAGTGGATTTTGGAAACTTGGACATGTGTACACAGGTTACAAACCCTCAGAGTTTGGGTACGAGGTCTCTGCACAGGTCGATCGCAGCGCAGTGGGACTCTTATCCCTGTCTCCAGTTCTAGGAATCAACACAGCCAACAATAATGCCTCCAGTTTTACTGGCATGGGAAATTTTGCAGGCCAAAGAGACCATCAGGTTATCCAGTAAATGCACTGGGCTGTTATTGTCCTCCAGAGACCCACAGAGACGAGGGTGATAGTGCTGGACTGGGGATGAATCAAACTCAGGTCACACCACTACAGGCCTAGGTGCAATAAACACCTTTTCTGGGGGATAAAATCCCTTCCGTGTAGTTACATTTGCCCATTGCCAGTGACCTTGGCTGGGATTTCTAGGCCTTACAATAATACTGATGTTATTAGAGCTGGCTACGATCTTTGGAAATACGTGCTGTGAAAGCAAGCAAAACCTGACTGGATCTACCCAGCATTCAGTATTCCTTTCCAAAGGAAACTGTCTAAAGAAAATTCAGAATGTGCTTCTGTGTAAAGGTTCACATCCACTCCACATATGAACTCATATGATTTGTATAGCTGTATTTTACATTTTCATTCTGTGTATGCATGAATAAGTGAGTATATACACATATACATGCATGCACATGCTATATGCTTTTCAAAATTCCAACAATGTGAATCACAGAATTTTAAAAGTTTTTTTTTAAAATTACCCTGGGAAAAAGGAATAAGAGCAGTTTAGTTGGAAAAGAAATKACTAGAATTATGCCTAAGTGTAGATTACTGCAATTTCTCATTTTTGTTACTGAATGGCATAAAATTTGGAGTGAGAGCTGAAAATTTCGGCCTTTTCCCAGAACTTCCTGGCAGTCTCAAGCCATTAGGATATTTTTCACTGTTTAATTATATTTAATGTTTTAGGACTGGCTAAATTGAATGGGTATGGTAAGCCTTTAAAATTAATTAATGCTCTCCAACTTTAATAAATGCAAGGATGGAATAATGCCCTAAACTTCAGCCTGTGTACTTGTACTTCATTCTGAATATCCATGCCCATGAAGGCAGCAGCCTCATTCCCCTCCTATAATACCCTCATATTTTATGGAGCAGAACAGCACACAGACAATTTAATGTTATGGTCACGGTGACRTAAAGCCCAGAACTTGGCTTATTTTTCACTTCTAAAACCTCAAAATCCTCCTGCCTGCACATGAGCCAGGTTAGATCTTGTGGCTACACCCTTGTGGTCTGCACACACACATCTGGGTGTCTCAAGAGGGACTTCCTGCAGGGAAGGGCTGGAAGCTTGTCTGGGCTGGGTGGTGGAGTGGCTGCTGAGAGGAGAGGGAAGAAGCTGCTTATCTGGGTTATTGATATCAGTGATGTGAAACGCATTGGGCCACGTGGCTGCGTTTGTGAGCATAATTAACAACGTGTAATTAAGGATGCTTAAGGAGAGGAGGAATTACTCTGAGCTTTGAAGTGCCAGGTTGTTTACAGAGTGAAGCTGAGAATTTGGATCAACAGTGCTGGAGATGAATTGGGCTCTCACACACGCCCTGGAATTGCTGTAAGTGTCTGGGTGACCTCACGAGCCAGGCCTTCCCTCTCCCCCTTGGAGGAGTCTGCAAGTTGCAGTGGTGAGAGAAGCAGATCCGTYCCTTCCCTGGCTTGAGAGGAAAAGYGTGTTGGAGCAGAGGACGATGAGGTGCCACTGCCCTGCTTAACCTGCAGTTAATGCCTGCTTTGGGAAATGGAGCAGGACAGAAACTGTCTGCTGGTTCTTTGAAGCTTCAGAAGTTTCAGCCAATGTGTTTGACTTCAATCCCTATTTATGTGATTGACAACATGTAAGAACATCAGTGCTCTGCTTGGGTCAGAGCAGAGGTTTCAGTGTCCCAGGTGTTCAGCCTTTGGCAGAGAGCAGCAGCAGACACTGCAGGATTCAGGTAAGCAGGGAGAGAGCACCACACCCTCACAGCTTTTTTCCATGGCACAATGTTCTGCTCCCATCAATTCAGATATTCCACTAACACATTTTTCTCTATTGAACATGAAAATGACGTGGACGAATTAAAAGTGTTTCCTGTGCTCAGAGGAGGATGCTCAGTGCAGGCAGCATTAGAGATCTCAATTTCCCTGCCTCCCCCTTCATCCTGGCTTTCTGCCTACAGCACACGGCTCAGAAGGACAGCAGCTCTTTCATTTTGCAAAGCAATCCACACTTGTTGATTTTGACTCGATATTCGTTTTGCTTTGGTCTTTTCCTCCAGTGTTTCTGCTCTGCCACCGTTGGAGAGGCTTCTTTTCCGCAGGGCTGCAGGATGTCTCAACACTTTGGCCCTGGCTGTGGCTGTGTGTGCTGTGATTGATTGTGTTCATTAGGAAGGGTGACTGTTGTTTGTTTCCCTATCAATAGATACATTCCCAAACAAGATAAGTGCAGGCCAGCACACTTGCTGTAGTAATTACTGTGGGTTCAGATAAAGCAAGTGGCACTGGAGCCTGTCTGTGATGAATCCTCGTTGACATGGAGCAGGAGAAGCATTACACATATATATAGCAGGCACAGAAATCTCTCAGAGCCAAATGGGAAGAACTGCAAAAGAAGAAAGGGCCTGGTTCTTTAGGGCAGTGCAGCATCTCCAGTAGTAAAAGCATAGTTAGTGCAAGGCACCAGCTTTTAGCTGGAGCACTTTTKTTTGTGGATCCAGGGACATCAAAATGTCTCACAAAATTGGATCAATTTTGATGAAATCTTCTTATTGGGAAACRCAGCAGCAGCAGCAAAATTTGATACACTCCAGTACAAAATCTTTGGACAGTCTTTGTTACACCTTCCCATTTTGAAATGTCCTTCTCTCTTACTTAAAATGCAGTTGTCCTTGAAACTAAACCTAAATATTTTCCAGATACCTTTAATGTTCTTCACTCTTCCTCCCACGCACTGAGTCTGATTTTTTCCCCCTAAGCCTGACTCAGCATCCCTCCTGCCTGTTCCTTTRTCTCAGGCTGTTCCTCTCCACTGGCTCCCTTGTCCTCTCCTGCTGAACTGGAAAGAGCAATTGCAGAGGAAGCACCACTGATCCCCAAACGCTCTGGAAATGTCTGCCAAACTCACAGCTTTGGACTTAGCTGTGCTAACCAAGCACTCTCACATCCTTAGGTCAGCCAGATGGGATCAAGGAGTGGTTTTGCATTAAAAAACCTACCAGGACACTGACCCCTCCTGTCAGGGAACTGCAGTCCCCTTGTCCTACATTGTAAGGGTCAGGGAAACTTTTAGATGTGATGAATTAACTTCTGGTACAGTAAAACAATTAAACATTCCTGTTCATAGCTTACATATTGTTTCAAGCAGTCAGATTCACAAGGATTGTTTATACTCCAAAAGGAAACAAGCAGCAAGCTGATACAAGATAGAATTTGAAGAAGCATAGAACATTTGTCATGATTTTAATCAAGTGACCTTTGCTTGGTGCCTGCCAAACCTGCCCCCAGTCACTGTTCAACTGATAGTGCAGGGGATGCTGATAGCTGGTGGTGTAGCTCTCTGCTCCTGCATCATTTTAACAATTTCTAATGTGCTTGATAAAGATTTTTAATGGCACTGATGCTTTAAAAAGCTCTTCTTGAAACTATGCAACAAGAATTTGCAGTTCTGGGTGTTATGTGTGCCATGGGAAGTTTTTAAACCCAGCAGGCAGAAGAGAAAGTACCTTAAAATAAGTTATTTTAACACCAAAGAGGCTCTTGGAAGCTATTTGTGATCATTATCCAGCTATCTTATCTCAAGCATCAATTTCTGCATTGAGGTGCAAAGAACAGGAGAACGAGATGAATCTTAGTTACCTTCAAAGGGTAGGGAAAGTTTCACAAAGATTAAATGTAAGACAAATGAGAGAGCCCACTGAGAAGAGACGTACGAGCATTCRGCACCCACATCAGAGGTGATAGGTGAAGTGGTGGAAGTTATTTTSCCTTAATTGAGACTCCCTGATGCCACTGCAGACTCACTTAGATCACTCACCCTCTCGCACTCCTCAGGTAGGAGTGATCCTGAAGGGCTGTACACGGGTGCAGGGTGCAGGCTGAACAGCCACAGTGAAAGGCACATTAGAGGTGCATTACGGCTTTAAGCCCAGCCAGCTTTGATGCAGTCACACCTTATTCACCACATTATTTGCAGCCATCCCGGCTCCTGAGCCCCAGGCGTGCGAGTGACATCAGCTTTGTCTCGGAAGGGCTGCGGAGGTGTGTGTCCCGAGCCTGCGATTTAGAACGAGCGAGCCTTAATGAGCCCCAAACGATTGCTGATACCTACACACGTGCGCAGTGACAGCACATAAATCAGAGGTGTCGTTCCGCCTTTCCTTGAGTTACAAATCAAATCAGCAGGTCCTGAGACAGGGGTGAGAGCTGTGCTGTGGTGCAAGAAAAGGAAGAATTAAACAGTATCCGTGGAAGGGGGATGTGGGCAATAGCTTAGGAAAATCAGTGGTTGTATACTAACCTGCTCCTAACCTTTAGTGAGGATGTCATGCTCCTGTGGGTTGTTTGGAATCAGAGAGATGGAGCACGGGGTGTAAAGTTTCAATCACTGTTTTTGTGGATCACTGTGACAAACTCGAGCTGCTGAATATCCTTGTGTAGAGATTGTACTTGAATTATGTGTTTTATACAAAGGAGGGTTTTATCTCTCTTATGCTTTGTTTAGTTTTACTTCATAGTTATCTAAGCATCCCTTTTAAGATCAAAATAATAATCATATTAGTATAAACGTAAAAATTGCTCAACTTCAGCTCTAAGAATTTAAATAAATAAATTCACAGAAAAATTTTGTAAAAAAACTTATATCCTTCCTTTGCCTAATGGCTTATCATGGGCAAAACATTTATTAGGAAAGCCAAGGAACTGCTCTGGCACCTTCAGCAGCACTGGAGGTCGACTCAGGGGAATAAGTTACCCAGAAAACCAAAGACATAGAGAGTCACCCCCCACTGTAAGACTGCAAAGAGGATACGGATGACCTCATACTTGTACAGATTTCTTAACCAACACAGGTTTCCCAAGAAAGAGAGAGAAGTGTCCCAGCTCTCCAGAGGTGACACACTGCACTGAACAGTCACCACTCATCGCAGCAGGGAACCAGGGCTCTGAGGGTGGAAGCAGCTGTAGGGAAGGTGATGGAGAGCAATTCCTTCTGTGTGGAAAACCCTCCAGTGGTGGTTAAGTCAAGGAATGCCTTCAGCTTCCCCCTCCCTGTGACTGGAATGACGAGGCTGTGTCTGGCAGGTCCCCCAGAGTCTCCAGATCACCAGGACAGCATTGTCCAGTTCTGGGTGTGTGTCCATGGGGTGTTTGGGTGACTGATGGACCAGGAAGGGCACAGCAGTACCCCCACTGACTGTAGGGATCTCTCTCTTAGTGTCTCTTCTCCTTTCTCTGATTTTCTGAGGTTTGTCTGGCTGTGGGTTTGAGCTCTGCAGGATTAAACTACTGCAATTAGCTCCAGCTCTGGCTTGAGGGAATGAAGCTCTGAAGAAATAGCTCTGTATCATAAAAAAAGATGATCATCTTAAACTGTAGTACATGGCATAATTCCTGCAGCACTTTCAAAATTATGTACCATCAAATGCCATGTCACGTCCCTCATGATGGTCATTAGCAATTATGTCACATTGAATCAGAGAAAACATAGTGAATTTGCTACTAATAGAGCAGAACAAAGTCTTTTCTGGCTTCTGAGTCTTGTTCTTTAATCTCTATAACTGGATGTTGCAGATCAGCACTGGCAGGGAATCTTGTTTCTCTGCAGCTCTGTGCTCGCTTTTAGTTTTAAGATATCAATTCTAGAGAAAATTCTGCCACTATTAGGCACCTAAATGTGGTAATTTATGCAGGACAAGCACTTTATCTATCGAGACCAGCCCTCCTCTTCCTTGTGTTCACAGTGCTCGTGAAATCCAGACAGCAAGAGGCCTGGTGTGCAGCCCCCAGTGCCCAGGTTAGCACAGCTCTGCTGCTGCAGGAAAAGCTGCTGTGCTGGGAAGGAGAGGAAGAGGAGCCAAATCTCCCAGGTCTGAGATGTTTCTAGAGCAGTAATTATGGACTCGCATTGGCAAGAACCAGCCTGGCAAACAGATGTGTTTGTATCAGCTCTCCCTCACTGCCAGCTCATGGAATGATTTTGCAGATGCCAAAAAAATAAATATGGACTGTCTGTCGGAGTATCCAGGTGAGAGGCAGCAGAGTGTCTGTCTCTTCTGGGCTGCAGTGACATTGCGAGGGCAGGAACAACTCTGTTTGATGGGAATTCTCAGAATGGCTCAGAAATGGGAGCAGGAAGGAGAAAGTGAAGCATCAGCAGTGAGTGGTCATTTTTTAGGGAAAACTTCGCATGAGAGAAAGGGACAGTGAGAGGAAGGAGCAATAACCACACCCATGCTCATCACATCATAATCATGGGGGGGGAAATGAAGTTCTTGTTTGTGTTAAAGTCCCACCAGTCCCCTCATGAATAACACAACCCAAATCCCACCCTGGAGAGAGGGGAATATTTCTCTTTATTTTCAGGTGTCCAGTGCTCTCACCAGACACTGGTGTAAACTCCTCTTGTCTCAGTTCTGAAAGCTGGACTCGTAACTGAATCCAACAAAATCTTAAGGTTTGAGGGTGCCTTTAATTGTGTGTTTTGTAAGCAGTGTCTGCCTGGCATGTCTGATCTGCTGGGGCTAATTTTGTGTGCACACTCTGCCTGCAGGCCAGAGCTCTAATGATGTTTGACTCTCGTGCACAGGGAAAAATAAACACAAACTATTCTGGTAGTGTTTTGTTAAGTGATTGACATTGGATATCAATCTGCCTGCATGGGAGTTGTGTCCTCATAGACAAACCTCGTTTATGTTGTTAAGTGGATGATCCATTAGCAACAAATATTGCCCTACAAGGCTGATACAACTCGCAGAAGAGTGGCCACAGTGATTTCTCTTGAGGTTCATGTAAAGCAAACGTAGCTGAAATTGAGGGATGAATCATCTCTCCCTTTAATTTGTTTGGATTTTCCAAGACTTTTCTCTTATATTGAACCACCCTGAAGTTCAGGTGGTGTAGAACTAATGTTCCCTCAGATGTTTTAAACAGTAGCATGTCCAGCTTTTAACCACATTGTTTATTAGGAACTTGGCTTCCTGTTTGCTGAGGTTTAAGAGCACCTCTATGTACCAGAGAGCACTCTCTTTGAAAGCCCAGCCTGACAAAAAGGACCTCTAAGTTTGGACCCTCCAAACTGGTCACATGCCCTGCAAACAGAAGGCCTTGATTGGCATGTATCCCTAATGTAATATAATGCACATTATGCTCTTCAAAGAGCTGCTTAGCCTACTTTCTGGCAACGTTGCTGCTGTGTTTTTCTATAGCTATTTTTCTTTCTTTGTGTTACTTCTAATGATCTCCTGTAAAGTGGTCATTTTACTTTACCCTGAATATAAATTATTTAAAAATAGGGCTGATTCTGAAGAAGAGTCATGCTGAGCTCCATAAAGTATCTTTTTTTTTTCCACTGAACTTCCATCTGTAGCTATTCCTGGGTATAGGCTGTTCTTCAGGTAGGTAAGAGATAGATGTGAAATTTTGTCAAATTACCTGAAAAAAAAGAAAAAATCAAATACATCGCTAGAATGACTCTAAAATTTTTTACCAATTCAAAGCACTGTTTGGTTGTGACCCTTCTCTGGGTGGTTTATTTGAAAGTCTAAAACTTTTGAGGTTTGTCCCCAGATTAGTAGGACCAATTGAAATGACACGAAGCTGTAGGGTTTGGGGTGGTTTTCCTCTCTTGAATTTATTTGGCATTTCTTATTGATGGTTATATTCTTATTCTTATTTCTTATTGATGGTTGAGTGCTGCTGCCACTGTGGGAAGAAGGCAAAGTGGGGACGAGGCAGAGCCCTAACCACGAGGGTGGTTGATGCCCTGAGAGATGCCATTGGAATCTCATGCCAGAACCAGGAAAAGCCTCCCATACTCCATTTGCATTGAAATACATATATTTACCATACATTTATGCTAGCAGGGCGAAAGCCAAACACGGCATTAATTTCCTTGGTCCTTCAATCCTCAGATCTGCTCTTGGTCAGAATGTGTCATTAAATGGTTCGTGGTCACACCTTATCTGACTTTCTGACCAGCTGCTGCAGGAGCTTTAACAATGCTGGCAGCACAAAACCAAGACTAAAACTAATACCAGCCATGAATATGTATAAAGATATTAAATTCAGTCCTAGTAGGGCGGTTTTTTTGTGCTTTGAAAACTATGGTGTGGTGGAATAGAGATTTTCTTGCAACAACATTTCCATTCATATTTAATTGACTTTCTGTAAAATCATCTGTATTTTCACATTATTTTTCCCCCCTAAAAAGCAATATGTGCATTTTCTAGTAAGATGATAAACTGTGTGTGTAAAATCAATAAATATAAAAATGAGACAGATAGGAGCATCTGTTCATAGAAATTACTTAYGTTCAATTTGCTTATTCATTATGTTTCATTTTACCAGGTCTGGTTCTTCAAGTCAGTTTGTTTAAAAATTGGTAGAGTGTAGAAATAGGTGACAGTACGAGAAAAATTGTTTCCTACTTCTAATAAATAACAGGCTTACTAAATACAATATGTAAAGTGAAATAATAAGGAATTTATTCCTTTTTGGGCCGATGTGACTGCACAGAAAGAGAGACTAGATTCCTGCTCAAAAGGGATAAAACTGGAGTGATTTCAGCCACAAAGATGAATGAATAAATCACTGTGCTATCAGAGAAAAAGAAAAAATCCTTAGTGGGTTCAGCCCCACGTGGTTACACCCCCGAGTTACCCCCCCAGCTCTCCCAGCAGCACACCCACCCGTGTGCTCGGGCCACAGGCACAAACTCCCCAGCCAACATATTCCTCTCCCCTCAGCAATTCAGTCTGAACAGATCCTTTTGGCTCTTCAAGTCTTGTAAACAAACAGAAGCCTCTTCGGGTGCTTTATTCACAAAGCTCTACTTCAGCTCAGGGCATCGGCGATAGGGGAAATTTGGATGGAATAACAATGGATTTCTCTTTTGAATTCATGAAACCTTCCCTTAATGAAATTTGTTCCGACACGCTGCGAGTCACAGGCTGCAGCTGTTTACTGGTAGAAGAAGTTGCTGCCCTTAGGAGGGTTTATTTCCATGATCTTTTGCAGGGAGCTTTGGGGTCTTGGATTCTGTGCTTCTGCTGGGAGCAGGGTGGGCAGGAGGCATGACAGGGAGCTGGTGATCCCCCCAGAATTCCTGCTCCTGGCCAGCCCCACAGTGCTCCACCTTCCTGAGCGGCATCTGGGCAAAACTGGTAGGATTTTGAAGGAAAATAATTGCTCATTCCTGCTTAGGAGAAAACAGCTCCTTTCTGTAGTTCTCTGTGAGGAACAGCTGCAGGAGGGCAAAAGTGCCCTTTTTTTTTTAACAAAACATCTACAATACAATTATCCAAATAAATAAAATTCACCCCCAGCAAAGCCTAAGCTGCTTTTCTACCAGGAGCTCCCCTATGCTGCCCTATGAGGGCTTTCTGTTCCATAGGGCACATCCATGTTCCCTCTCCCACTTCCCTSCTTTGACTTTCTCCCAGCACAAACATAGAGCATTTGGTATCTTATTCAGGTGGTGAGTAAAAAATATGGATATTGCATTGGAGGCCTACCAAATGAGTAAGTAATAAAAGAATCTGTTCGTGCACGCAGAGAACTCATTTGGTGCTTGCCAGGGACTGTTCCAGAGATGCTGCAGTTGCTTCAAAGGCCTCTGTAATTGTAAGAGRGAGGGAAAGGAGCAGGAAGGGATGGGGTGAAGACTCAAAACAGGGATCAAAAGTGCAGGGAAGCAGTTCAGTGAGATGGTACTCCAGCCTGGAGCAAAAACCTCAGTAATATAAAAAAAAAAAAAAGGAGTTTTCCCACCATGAAATAATCTTTTTCCATATAATCCATGAACATCTTCCTGTTTGCTGTGGATAATATCTCTTAGTAAGGTGTTAATCAAAAAGAGATTTTACTAAAGCCCAGCTTTTTGACATGTTTATTTTTGCTGAGTATTCTGCTTTATTAACYAACCAAAGAGAAATCAGAGGGAGCATGCACCCTGCAGGGTCATATATATGTTATGGCATAAAAAGGTTTTTTATAGAAGGGTTGGAAACCTTTTGCTTCTGATTGTTGGTTATTTGGAAAGTGTATGTAGTACCTCTAGAAATAAAGGGGATGATTATGTTTTATAGGCAAGAAGGGATTAATAAAACTCATAATGCTCAAAGAAACAGCTGTTTCTCTGTTCTGCAGTGCTTCTAAACCCTCATCTAACGCTGAGTGAGTCAGCTGGGAGACGCCACCAGTGTTAAAAAAGAATTAAATGGAAAAGTAGCGGTTATTATTTGGAAACAATTATTCTCTAATTGTGCTTTGAGGAGAGGAAACGAAGGAAGAAAACTGCTGGTAAAATAATTTATAATTGGAACAAAGTATAGATTAGGAAGAAAAGATCTTTTAAAATAAAGACTTCCTAATCCATAAGCAGAGAGGGAGCGACAGCAATAATGCTTTTATTAGTCTGTTTTTGAARGGCTGCATCACTCACAAGTGGGGTTGGAGCCAGCGAGTGGAGCCAGGCCTCCTCCTGGGGCTCCTCGTGGAAGCTCCAGCTGCATTCCCGGCCCTGCTGTTCCTTGGAGCAAGGCACTGCATCTCCTCAGGCCTTCTCCTCACCCATCCAGCCCTCACCCTGTATTTTTGGTGTGGCTCGAGTGGGCTGAAACGTCGAGGACTCAAAGCAGAGACTCTTTGGATACATAACAAATGTAACGTGTGGGTCCAGCTTCAGTTGTTGATGTGGGAGGAAATAGTTACTGGCATTTCTATAACTTTTCCTTCTTTTTTTTTTTTTTCTGTTGCCTGGAGCATTCATATGAACATATCAGATTTTGCTGTCTGATTGGCAGAGGGAGAATAAAAGAGTTTGTATTTCCATTATGCACTTTCCATTAGAAATGCATGTATTTAATAGTTATGGCTTGCAGTGACCTTCAGCCCCATGATGTAATCCTTATTCAACTTTTAATAAAGGCAGAATTCCCATCAAGTTTGGGGGTTTTCAGTTTGAAAGAAACGTTGAGATTTACCCTATTAAACTATAAAATATCCTGCCCTGGTGCCTTATGTTCTTTCAGTGATATGTTTTAATGGCATCTCTAGAAATGCAGGAACACTCTTTGATTTGATAAATTAATGGGCTTTTCTATTAGTCTTTGTAAAGAACCTTGAGCCCATAAATACCTCTAGATTTATAAATGTTATCTTTGTAACCATGCCCAGCATCACTGCTTTTAGTCCTTGTCTTTTTGTTTAGTTTTTGTTTCATTTAATTTTGCTTTTCCAAACTAAACAGCCAAATCTAAACCAAAGCAGTGAAGGCAAATAAACCTCTACTCCTCAGTCTTCTAGGGATTTGGCAGTGAGGAACTCACAGGTTACTCTTATAAGAAAGAGAAGGGAGAAAGAACCCAATAAAAGACAGGAACAGCAATTCCATCTGGCCTGAGAGCCAGAGGAAGCACTGGAAAAGAAATGACTGCTTCATTCTTTCCATTTTCCAGCTTCTTCCCTTTTCAGTTGCCTGTAAAATCTTGCCAGAAGCCAGATTCCCTTCCTGGATGAAGAAACATGTTTTGTGTAATTGCAGATTGTGTGATAAGGCAATGAGGCAGTGGCAAATTCAGAAAGAAGAGGGTTTCCCTCTTTCTCCTGGTGGTCACAGTCTCTATTTYGTCCCTATTTTGTAGGCAGTTCTGCAACATGCTGCACTTTTTAAAGTTCACTCCAAAGGAGGCTGAAAATAAATGAAGAAGRCCTTCTTGAGGCCAAAGAAAGTAATTTATTAGTCCTTAAGGCTGAAGTATATAAATTTGAAAGGCCTTCATGGGGCTAAAGAAAATAAATTAAACCTAAAAAGATGCTATTTCAGGGACAAAGATTTATCATTTGGAGGTGTGGGGGGGCTTTACTCATATTCTGAAGTTTCACAAAGGAGGTTCTTTGTTTCTTCTCTGAAAAATCCATTAGCTTCAAAAATACCGAGCCCACTCCAGGATTCAAAGTACCTGATGTTTCCCTGCTCCTGGAATAAATTACTGTCCTCTCTTCCTGTTAAATTAGGCTGCTGTGCCATTTCCTTTGTAGAACATTTTGCACAGAAAAAGTAATTTGTGCCATTCCAGCTCTGAGACCACATGACTGGCAGATATTCTGATTTATCCTTCCTTCCCACCAGCGCACTCTGGGAGTATCCTGGTGAAAATGTCCCTGTGCCACCACAAAAACAGGGAGTTGGGTGAGCTTTGTAGCAATCATAAATGGCAGAAAAGAAAGCAGAGATGTGGTGGGCTGCAGAGAACTTCCTCTTATCCTTCTTTTTGTGTTATATCTGTCCAAAACTTTTATGATGCTGCTCAAGCAGCGGCAAGAGAAGTCTTGTAAGAGAGCTTTGATAGCTGCTTGAGATATTTCTTCACTGACATCCTCCCCATGGTTTGATAGGAGATGGAATTTTCTCTAGAATTTTCTCTAGAATTTTCTGTTTTCCCAAACAAAATCTTATTTCTACAGGATTTAGTTAGTTGATGGATTCATTGCAGTATTCCTGATTTTTTTCCCCTTTTTTTTCACCTATTTTCCAGAGGAAAAAAAGAAACCAGTCCCTAACCACCTGCTAAATTCCAGAAAATYCTGTAATCCAGAGGATGTTCCATGTATTGTGATGGAGAGGGAAGGTCACCAGGCTCGTGCTGGATTAGCAGAGTGTYCCCAGTTCCTTCCCCCTGGCCCTGGGAAGCTGCATTCCCTGTGTTTGATGAGCAGAGGAGCTCCAGCCCTACGAGGCTGGTGTAGCTGCTCTGGTGTTCCCAACAGTTACCCGAAGGAGAGGCAAAATCAAGTTATACCAGACAAGCCCTGGATCAAACAGTCCAGCGTTTGCTTTAGTTGACCTTCCTGAGTGTGAGYTGTGTTAAATCAGCTCTGCGAGCCACAGCAGCCCCAAGAACATGCCTGGGGGCAAGTCAGAACTCTGTTTTGCAGTTTTGCCTCTGGCTGACAGCTGTAAAAAATGTTAACTAATGAAATATTCTAAATGGGTAAATAACGAAGCAAAAAAAAAAAAAAAGACTAGAAAGCTGTAGACAGCTGCCCATAAAGCACAGAGTGAATGAAAGCTTCCTGCTCGCAGAATTCAGTTTCTTTTCATACTTTGGCATCTCTGGTCATCAGCCTGTGAGTCCAGAGCACTAGGCAGCCAAATCCTCATTAATTCTCTCATACTCCTCTTGTTTTCCTTCTGATCTCAAGTTTTTCCTCTCCCACGGTGACGTGTGCTGGCAGTACCTGGAGGGAACAGGATTTAGGATGCTATTTTGAAAGTTTTGCCTTTGCTAATGTACAGATCATGGGTTCCAAAACTGCTAAAAATTAGAGTGTAATGCCACCGGTGGATTTTCAACAACTGTGGAGCATCCTGCAGCAAGACACAGCCTCCTCCAGAGCCTGCTTTGCTCTCCCTCCTCCACAACATCCAATAAGGAGGGTCAGAAATATTCCAGGGGACTGAAACGTTGCAGTAACTTTGGGGATTGTGGACCTCGCTGCTTCCCAACCTCTGACATTGTTTGTAATGTGGTGTGAGAAAGAGAAGGAATGTCSCTGTGACCTGAGACTGTTCAGCTCATGCAGGTGACAGAGGCCTGGGAGAACTCATGGAGGTCCTGCCTTGGTGATGACAGGATCAGAGGCAGTAAAAAAGCCAGAAAAGTGCAGTTTTCCGTTACAATAGCCTCCAGAATAATTGTGTCACCACAGAAATGAATAATTAAGCAAAGCTCTCTCCCTTCCAATACGTCAGTCTCTTGCCTGAAGGRGTTTTGTATTATTTTTCTGCTTGAGTTATGAAATGTTATGTAATGGAGATGTCTGTGTTTCCTACTCCAGTGATACACCAGAGTTTGGTTTCTTCAAACATTTGATACAAATTGGCCTGTGGGGCAATTCAGGARCACTGCAGGCCAGATGGTTTGGGTTTGTGAGTTATCAGTGAGACAAAACACTTTTATGGTCAAAGAAACCTTGTAGCCTCACAGTGGGATCTTCCCCTGCTCCACAGGTATGGACAGAGATGTAAAGGGTGAAGTGCTCCCCCTCAATATTTCGCACTGTAATCACAGAAAGGGAAGAAGTCTCCACACAGTTATTCCTCTCCCCTTTTCCAGGTATGGGGGTACACCTGGACTTTTAACTCTGTGTTTGTTCGAGACAGCACTGTGTAACCCATGCTGGGGGAAGCAGATCCCACAGGGAATGCAGCTGGCACAGCTCCTCCAAGCAGCCCTTTATCCATCGTGTTCTGCTCCTGGGGAACACAGAGGCTCTGAACGAGTTCTTGTGCTCATCAAGAAGCATGACATGTTCTTGAAACAGCTGCCATGTTCATTTCTGACATTTGCTGAAATAAGACAATAAGTTTCCAGTTTCTCCTTTTCCTGACTCTTCGTTCATCCTGGGATCTGAAARTCAAGCTGAATTTCTCCTGATTTGCACACTGTTGCTAGTAACAATGAATTATTCAGTGGAAGCTAAATGAACAAACCCATTGATGAGTGCAAATCACAAATTAGTTTAGTTAACTTTCCAGGAGCTTTACTGCCCAGGGGAATTGCTTGACAGGGAGCAGAGCTGGTCAAAACTGTTGTATTGAGGGAACTTTGTAGTTTGCTCAAAGCCAGACTTCAAAATTCTTTTAGTGGATGAAATGTTTTTGCCTGGTTCCATTTCTGAAAGGATTTACAGTTTAAGGGTAGATCTCTCTTGGCATCAAAGTCAGGCATTCCTCCCTCAGCCTGTGGAACAGAGTTGCACTGCAGTATCTCAGGAGCTGCATTTGGCTCATTAAAAAGTGATGGGCACTGCAGCCACTGGAGCTGGAGGCCTGCGACTCGCTGGGACTGTGCACAGAGCCGTGGTCCACTGCCATGACACAAGGCCTTGCAGCTCCAGGCAGAGCAAGGAATGCTGCAGCAGTAGGATTAATAACAGCCCAGATGAATCCTGGCCAGCAGAGCCGCCTGCTCCTGCTGCAGAGAGAGCCCAGAGCTCTCCACTACATCTCCTCCCAGTGACAACAGCCATTAAACATGCAGTGCCACACTTCAAAATTCAGCACTAACGCTGCCATCTGAAACTGCACAAGCACTGACTGGGTAATTTAAAACCCAATGTTTTTCCTCTGTCTTGCAAACTCTCGCTAATGCTGTCTTTCTCCTGCATGCCCAGTTGATTTATATGCATTGACAGACAGATATGTAGGAAGGGAACTCTTTTTTTTTTCAAAGAGAAAATAAGGCTAAAGACATTCTTTCTGGTCTTCTAACATGACCATTAGCAAAAGTTACAGCTCAGGAAAAAGCCTTTCCTAGATTTTGTTCCATGAATCATGCCATAACTCTTGTCAGATCTGTATGCAGATCTAAAAATTGACACCTGTAGTCAGACCCCATCTTTCTACTGTTCTAAGGCATTAAATGGGGTTGTTTTTTGTATTTCTCTGCCTGAAAAAAAATAGTGCAAATATCTTCATCTGTTGCTATTTGTTCATTGAACACAAATAGTTTGGCTTCCCCGCAGCCTTGTATTTATTACCAAAAAAAAAAAGCACTTAGCCATAGAATACAAAACTTCATCTAAAATTCATTTGCTCTCCAAACCAAGCAGATGTACAGTTAGGAACCAGTAACCTACAGGGCAAAATGAACTTCTGCCTTGTAAGAGAAGATCCCTGCTGTCCCTCCTCCCTCTTTCCCTGGATGTGCTCAACGCTTTCCGGGAATGTACATTGTAAAACCCGCAGAAGATCAAATCTCTCCCGGATTTGGGTTTATTACATAAAGGCARTGCATTCAAGTAATTTGTGTCGTGCTGCTCCCCTGCACTCCCCCGGCACGATGTGCTCCGGGAGACGTGAACAGCAGCACAAGTGTGACATCTATTGACAGCCCCGGCTGGCAGGGAGAGCCTCTCCACTGCAGGACTCAGCATTTTTAAAGCAGAGCTTCCCAGCAAAAGGCTAAAGTTGGGTTTGAGTTGCATGGGGGTTTCGTGCCCAGTTCAACCCAAGCCCTGCACAAGTTTCTAGAAGAATAATCCATCCTGGACCGTGATACCAGAAAACCCTGGAGCCCCAGACTCCCGCGGGAGCGCGACAAGGAAGCAATGCTTCCTGCTTCTGGTGTCCATATGCTCTTCCCTAGGCATTTGCCGTTGGCTAATGATTATTTCATCCGTCCCTGGAGGCTGGTGCTTATCAGAGTGTGTTAGCTCTGGAAATGCCACGGTTCTCCGAGCTGGAGCAACCTGAGGAACCATCACGGCTGTAACGAGCCATCTGCAGCTCTGCTGAGCGTTGGCCGCTGCCCAAACCAGGATCCTGGGCAAAGCAGACCTTCCTCCTGCCCTGCTGCAGCTGGTCTCGTGTTTAGACTGTTGGAGCTGTAGGAATGAACATTATTTACAGTGCTACAGACTCTGTCTAGCTGATATTTTGTCTTTTGATGTGGCTACAGAGGAGGCTGCTGAAAAGYGTCAAAGCGCTGAACTGCAGGACCTCCATCCCCTGTGCTGTGCACAGAGAGCTTCTTGAATCATCTRTTGAAATTTCCCTAAGCTCTATTGCTCTTTTTCTAGTAGGACACAGGCTTTCTCAGAGTCCTAATTTCTGAAAAACACAAAAAGAGGTCTTTGCACTTCAAATTCTCCTTACTTAGATTCTTTGTGACAGGCAGAGGTGATGGTCTCCTCATGGTGGTCTCCTCATGGTGGTCTCCTCATGGTGGTCTCAAGCATCACACTTGGATTTAAAGGCAAAGTTTTCCATGTGTCACCTCAATTCCTGTAATTCCACTTCCACCACAGACAGCTTTGTCTTAGTACAAGCAGCCCTGGCTCGTGGCCTGATGATCCTTCCAGACAGCAGCCCTGTGAGTGTGCTCGGGGAAAGGTGGGTGTCAAAGGGCTACAAGCCATCAGCTGGGAATTATTTGCCAGGGGCTACTTACTAAGACCTCTGATACATGTTGTGGACCTTCAAAGGGAATAGTTTTGAAAATAAACCACCTTTTCATCTGTGTTCTGATCTCAGTTTTCTAATGTGTAATTCCATTGGCTTTGGACAGGTGACTCTGTCTTTATTTAAATAAGATTACTATCAGGCTTCTCCAACAAAAACTATTTTTTTGAACATTTGAAAGGTATCCTTAAGACAGATTCCTAATATTTTCAGTGGAGATACCTTTGAGTTGAATATATGAATCTGGATAGAACTAGGGATCTTATACTTCATTCTCCATTACATTCCTGCCATCCTTCGTTACATCCAGAGGGGTTTGGATCTGATCTTAAATTTTGGATCTTAATTTAACCAAATTAAAACATTGCCATTAATTATTATAGTCCATGATACATTTATATTTATTAGATAACCCAGCTTTCCTGGGTCACCTTTCACCCATGTGTTCCTGAGAGGAGGGAAACTTCTACCCATGGGAGCACTGTTGTGTATCCCCCACTTCTGCCCACAGCAGGAACCCAGCTGGGATTTGTGCCTGTTACAAACACGTGCAGGAATTGTTCCTTCCTCTTCAAATCCAAGGGTTATCTCAAGGAAGAAAGTAACCCAGACTCAAAAGTACAAGCAAAATGTCCTCTTGTTTTCTTCAATGTCACTGACTCTTAAAAAAAAGAAATATATTCCTTCAATAAATTAACACACGGTGAAGATCTGTGTGGGAGAATGTGGATAAAATATGTGTAATTTCGAAGTTTGCCCTTTTTCCGGGCCCCATATGTTAAGCACCAAAATAAAATTACAACACAGGGGAAATGGGATGATGGATCCAGGACACGGTGGGAAATATATGGCTATTAATTTGTAATTTTGTTTTGCTAACTGTGAGACAAGAAGGCTCTCCGCGCACTAAATAATGATGGTATTTGGAGCGATAAATCTGAGCATCCTTGTGCTGTCTCCTGCTGTTGAATAAATCTGTTGGCCTGTTACAGGCTAACAGCTCTGCTGATGGTTTTAGCTGGGCTGTTTCACACAAAACGGGCCCCTCTCCCCACAGCTCCACTGAGGTCCTCGGCGAGGCATGGATGGAGCTCTGCCCATCCACCGGGATGGATCCAACGAGACCTCAGCCCCCTTTGCTTGGGAGATTCTCCCTCCTTAAGCTCTGCTCTCAACACAGAAGAGCACAGTGATCACTCCTGCTTGGCTCTGTTGCCTTTTGGATGAACTCTTCTTTCACAGGGGGAAACTCAGAGCAATCACACTCATTAACTGCTCACGTTAAAGCCTTAAGGAGAGCCAGGTTAGGGTGGGAAAACTCATTTCCACCTGATATAAGGGGTCATTAGGCAGCTGAATGATTACAAGGAATGTAATGCCATGGCACACCAGCGGAGAAACCACAGACTGGCAAGAGAATTCCTGCAAGACCAGGAACCATTAACTTTACATTGCCAGGAGGATTCCTGTAAATCCTAGAACCATTAACTCTTTACATTGCCATATGCACAATGGATGCATTTCTTGTTTGTTTGTTGTTGGGTTGTTGTTTTGGCTTTTTTTTTTCCCTCTTAAGCTCCATTTTGCACTTTCCAGCAGCCGTTGTAAGACGCAGCTGTGTGAGCTCGAAGACTGACACAAAAGTTGGACAAGCGCATAAACTGGATAATTGCAAAATAATCTGGTACTGCCTTCATCACCTGCTTCTCCTCAGCCTAAAGTGAGACTGTCAACAGAAATAATTCAGGAAGCTTGGCTCTGTGTTAAATTCCTTCAGGAGGAAGCAGCAGTGGCCATAGCTGGTCCTAGCAGTCTCACGTAGGAAGAGTCAGACCATGCATTAACACAGCATGTTTTACAGAGGTGCTCACATGTGCCATCTGCCAGAAAAACACTTGTTCAGGGGGTTGATTATGGTTTTTCTAGAGAAAATCTGTTCAGATGTCTCATAGATGGGTAAATAGGATTCACAGCTGTTATTTTGGCCTGTTAAAGGCCAGTGGTGTTTGGTGAATTTGCTGTCAGATGTACCTTGTGGGAAGGTGATATGGTGATGTCAGAGCAAAGATCTTGATGAATCTTCCCAAGCTTTTCCCTTGCCTTGTTCCATGACCAGCCACAGTGGCAGGGACTGGGCCAATAGCGTTCCAATGCTTTTTTCCTTGCTTCTTTTGTAAAATTGCTTCTCTGTTGACAAACATATGAAGTATCATGTAATATATTGTTGTGTGTCCTCATACACAGTGCTCATCGTGCCAGCCCCATCCCCAGGATGAATGTCCTGATCTCTGGGCTATTAAAGGGACCTGTCTATATTCTAAAACACAAGGCCAGTCCCTTCCCAGTTGTTTAGAGCAGCGGTCCCAGAATTGTAGATGTGGAYCCCCAAGGGAAACGGAAATCTCTCCAGGAAATCTCTTCAGCACAACCAGAGATCCAAAAATCTGCGGGGAAGGAGCAGGACTTTGGTCTATTACTCATCTTTGACTTGTTATTATTGAGTGTGTTAGGCTGGTACACGTTGGGTTTGAGCACCCACCCACACTGGGTGACCTGGACAGTCATCCGGGGGCGACCATATGTCTGCTGAGATGAGCCGTGTGTGAGCAGATGGAAGTGCTCAGCTGCACACAGATACTCTGGTGGTGCAGCCTCGTGCCTCAGACCTCTTCATTCTTTCAGTCAAATATCTGAACCCTCTGGAACTCTTCATTCTTTCAGCCAAATAGCCGAACCCAGTCGAAACCGACGGCAGTGAATTCCAACCTTCCGAAAGAACAGRGGGAATAACCGCAATAAAAGCGAGCTGATCGTTCCGAAAGCACGCCAAAAATACACTCTATTGTCTGGAATTGATTTGCTGTGATTTTACCATCATTAGTGCTCGAGCTTTCATTAATTATACCGAGTTTATTCAGAGGAAGTCAGGTAATCGCTGCTTTTCAGGGCTGCTCRTGAAGGACTGTAATTAAAGAGCCTTTGCCATTCTCAGTCAGACACTGCTAAAGAGACCTGTCCTGCTTTGAGTCCCCTGCTCGGTTTTGCTTCCACCTCCCTCTGGCAGCTCCTCAGAGTTGTTAAAAACTTCCTGTAGCAGTGTTTGAGGGAAGACTGATCCCGGTATTTTTTCCCCGTTTCTGGTATTTTTTTCCATTTTGTGGCATTTTTACCTTKTTCTGAGATATTTATTTTACAAGTGTTACTCAAAGGTGAGTTGCTCCACAATTAGTTTGTTATGCAGGATGGGGAGAACAAGCCCAGAAATGTATTTTTATTCCCTAAATCCCCTGCATTTAGAACTTAATGAATTTTATAAAAATTTTATCTATTCCATGGATTTTTGAAAAACTCAGTAGTGCTATGTAAAATTAGGAGAATCAGAGAGCTGGAAAACAGTTAAAACTATTTCTGGTGGTACAGCTATTACTAATAGAAGAAACTTGGAAGAAGTAGTGTGGGGAAATCATTATAGAGTTCTACTCTGATGATCTTATTTGTGTCTTCCTCTGCAGCACCTGCATGCTGTAGGAAATAATAGGTTTGCTCATGGTTTTTATCTCTGTGACAGTTCCTTTTTTTCTGAAGTTACTGGCTCAAAGTCTAAATTGATATTTTTGAACTGGAAACATGTCTGAGGTCTGTCTCGAGCATGCTCACCAATTTGCAGCATGATTTTTATGGCCTTACTGAAGATGAACACTTCAGAGTTAACTGTTGGAAAATGAGGCACAAACTCTGAGTTTGATCCATGGGCTCTCCCTAATGTCAGCAGAGGCAGGGAGGCAACTCCAAAAGAGATGGTGAAATTCTTCTTCTCTTTTTTTAAAGAGCACTGGAAAGAGCAGAGAAAATTAAAAAGAATCCAGGGCACCTTCCTTGTTGTTGAATTAACTGTGGTATGACAGTGATACAGCTGCTCTTTTCTTAAAGTTCACACTCCTGCTAATTCTCTCACTCACTTTATCACTTTAAAGAAGACATTACAGCCTATCACACCTGTAATTCACTGGCTGGGACACCTAAAGCACATATTTGCATTGTTCTTATTGCAATGAATTCTAAAGGGGATGTTGTAGTTCAACATGCCTGATCACATTTAATCAACAAGCCACAGATAAAAATCTCTCAGTGCCATGAAATGGATAAAAGAACATAATCATTCCAGGGGTGTTTTTTTAATAAAATTATTCTTAAAATAACAGGTCTCTTAGGCTCAAACCTAACAGAGCACAGAGGATGAGGGCAGTGCTGAGGCACGAACAGAATTGCTGAGAATGGAGCAACTCACTTATTTGAAGGAAACTGAACAGCAAATGAGCAAAATGGTGATGATATAATGAGCTCTGCAGCAGGAAGAATGAGTTGCAAGAGACTTGGCTGAACAATTTCCAGTAGCACTGAGGGTGGTTCTACACTGATCCCGTGTTCCTCAAACCTCATCCAAGTGCAGATCCCTCTGAATCCATATTATCTGTGGTAGGGTCCAGGTGTCCCAGGGCAAGCTGCGGAGAATGATGCTACCAAGTACAGCARAGGTGGCCAGATCTCTCTGTATTATCCTGTAGCTATTCTGTTTTGGTGTTTTTTCTCTGAACTTGCACAGTACAATGCTGTTTATGGTTAGCTACCAATGCTTTTCAACAGTTTGCTGTGAAAATTAGGCCTGATGGTGTTACCCAAACAAAATCTGTGTGTATGTCATTATTAAGGTAATGGGTATAACTTCCAACCACCTACTGTACTTTTAGATTTCATTTGCCTTTGGGGACCCAAACAGAGGCTTGAAATGCCAAGGGGAGATGATGAGTCAGCCCAAGAGAGGTCCCATGGTATTTCCACATCAATTTGACAAACCCCAGAGGTTATTATATCATTTGGACAAGTGTTGGCCGTGTATTTGAATGCTTTTCTGAGACAATTCCCTCAGGCAGATGAAAGATTCAGCCATTACTACCCCTGAGTCCGATTTGCTGTCATTCTGGCTACAAGGAGTAGGAAAGTCCACTAGAAATAACAGCCAGAGCATTACAGGACCAGGGATAGATTAGAAAGGAGTTATTGCTGGCACTTTCTATTCTCTCTTGGCCCACACAGCTATTTATTATTCACTTTCCTCGGTGTCTGGGTTTATCTGATGACTGACATTCCAACACAAATTGAAATTTAAGCTTTAGATGTATGTACATAGTTGCCTGTTCAGGCTGAGGCAGTGTGAGCTAACGGTGAGTCCCTCAATGTCAAACAGAAGAGGAGCCAGGCTGTGAGGGAAGGAAATGGTATTATACTTGGCAGATGTTCTCAGTCTTCACAGCAAAGACATGACACTTACAGTAAGTAGAATTTCCCACAAATTAATGAAATGTTCTGCAAACTTTCCTGCCTGTCCTTTTAAGTCCTTGAGGTTTTTTACACTCTGGAAATGATAACAAGCACTGGAAAGTTGGAGGCCGGTTAATGTTGTCACAGGAGAATAATATACAATGAATTCTGTCTAAATGAGCACCTGATATGAAAGACATACAATGATAAGGCTCAGAAATCCACACTCGCCCTCCACTGCGCTGCTCTCCAGTGGTAATATTTATATGCAGATAGCCATGTAAATGAATATCTTGTGAATAACTCAAAGTCGGAGAGAAAAACAAATCCTTCTGTAAATAGATAAAACAAATTACAAGACGTCTTTTAGGATGATCTTCTTTGAATTCATGGTGCTTGAGGGGCAAAGGGGGAGCTCGGCACTTTGCAAGTGCTCTGGAAATGAGTGCAGAGAGAGGCACCTTCCCCTTTCCCGTTCTCACACGGAATTTTTTGTTTCATATGGCACAGAAGGGGATTAGGTACAACTTTAAAGTCAGGAGTGTGATATTTAACCTGCTGTGTCATCCCCATAAGTGATCCTAATGAGGCTGGAACCAGCCCCGCTGGTCCTCATTGTGGCCGTGGAAATCACAGGCACTATGGCAGCTCCTGGCAGATTTCCCCTTGGCTTGCAGAGAAATGGAAGAAAAGCACTTGGTCCCATGGACCAGGCAGTGAGTGCAATAAAGACCTTCCCTGTGGTCTGTGAGGGACACAGGGATGAATTCCCTGGCATCCAAAGCCTGATCAAGGGAATACCAAGGTTAAATCGGCTCATTGCTTTTATATAGGATGTATTGTCAGCTTTCGTGCTCCTCTTTAGCTACTGACAGCAGTTGCATGGACGATTTTGTTTTAAATAGAAAGAAGTCAGAAACAACTGTTTAGGTTTGCAAGGTCAGGCTTTGGGTTTAAATTTCTATAGGCACATTAAGTTGTGCCTGCTGGCTACTCCCTGCTCTTCCCTGAATGAATAGAGGTCCTGGAGAGGGAGTCACTGAATTATTCAGGTRAAAGCTGCGAGTGGGAAAATGCAGGTTTTCTCACAAATTTACTTGTCTTTTYCACACGCTTTTCATGCCCAACAACTGTGCTGCATCAGCAGGTAAAAATCCCCCTGCTCTGCCCTGGCCACGAGTCAGCTTTAGATGGAAATGTCCTTGTCGTGGAAGCATCCCCGTGCTTGGCCTGCCCTTAATGAGTGGTCAGAGGGCAGGGCTGGCACGTGGCAGCCGAGGAAGGGGAGATGATGCTAATCCTGCTGTACAGAGCAGTTCRTTATTGGAGCCACTTCTCCCACCCTCTCTCAGTTGGATTCCCCCTGGCTCAGTAAAATCCCAGCAAGTCGCCCAAGRTGTGCCCCCGCCGTGGGCTTCGGGTCTGGGGGCCACATTTACCTTTTGATCTCAACCTGAGAAACATTTATCTAAATTTAAAATTAATTAATATCATGCAGCTAAATCTGAACCCTGTGGATTAGATTAAAGTTTATCCAATAAGAGCAGGAAGCCTGATCCTCTGAATATAAATGACTGCATCATCTGCGTGAGATTTAATTGAGAAAACTGCATCGAAAAGGCAAATTAAATACCAAGAACACAACAGATTTTCCACAGAGAAACACCGTGGGAAGTGAAAAACCATCTGTACAGAGAAGAACAGAATGACATTTTTGCATCATGTCAGTCAGATAATATTTTCTCTTTCATCCATTATCTGYGTTAAACATTTTGGTAAGACAGATAAATTAATGTACTTTTGACTATCACCTGACATTAGTTAAGATGATGAAAAGATTATTGCAAACTCAAAATGACACACGAATTTTAAATGGTTTCAAATTTACATTATTTCTCTAATCTTGTCTGTTCTGAGACAGACAGAAACGCAGATTGGAAGGAGTGTTATTAAGAATTCCTATCAAACTTTTAGTCTGGGAAAATAACTCCGGAGCCGTAGATTTGCACAAGTCTAAGTTTTCACACCACTCGTTTGCTAAAAGATGTACCAACAGTTTCTTTAGGAATTCCAGTGAAATTAACCCTCCTGTTAATAAATATACTTAAAAATTATGTTTCGCAGCATATGTTTCACAACCTCAGAAACGCTGCCATCTGTTTTTGCCTGGATTCTGAAATAGCCACAGTCAAGTGATGCTGTCAAAGCCCTGTAGCTTCCATATGCCTTTAAATCAACAGACAGGTTTGCACCAGGATTTCCAGTGCCATATGGGCTCGTGTCATTCTCTGATTATTCCAAACAAAACCAGCACTTGGGTGTGTGTGTTCTGGTTCCACATCCACAGGTAGTTCAACAGAAAAACTCAGCACTCAAGTCACTGCTTCTCATTCCTAAGAGTTTTTAAGGATAAAGAGCAACAGAGGCAGCAAAAGTGGGATATCCACAAAGTCCAGGAGCTCTTGTTGCCAGAGTTTAGGAATATTTCCTCAAAAGCAATGTGGTRKTTTAGTGGGTTTCTCTCCAACAGTAGCTGCATCTTTGGGATTGACATTCCCAGGGTTATCTGAGCTCTGTTTACAAGGGCCAAGACAAGATGCTGCTGTTTTTAAGCAGCCATTAATGTCTGTGTAACCTGGTATAATACACCCCACACAGGGAAACTGGGTAGTGAAAATAGCTCTGTTTCTCCAAGCTGCCAGCATGCTGCTGGAGCCTGCAAAGACTCTGCAGAGTTAAGAATAATGAACTGAGGTATCCACACAATTATTTATTTTCAAATTGGTGAAGTGCCATTTTCTTCTCAGTTCAGGAAATTAACCTCCCCAAAAGCCAGCTTGCTCTACACAAAATTAATAAAGCAGAGCATGCTGGCAGTAACTTGCACATGTTTATTTATGTGGGATGTCTCCAGCTAGAAAGGCTAAGATGAAAAATTGACTCAAAAGGCTRCACTCCGAGGGGATTTACTCCTGGGTTGGGCCCATTTTCATGTTGTTTAAACTCAGAATTGATGGAATAAGAACCTCTTGTGGAGTCTATAAAAATTAAGCTCTTTTATTATCACCTTTCATTTTTTTATCCCTTGGCACACACCTAACACTTTCTTTTAGGAAAGAAGGTGAAGAGATTTTCCAAGCACTTCTACAGGAGAAGCAAGCGGGAAAAGGTGATGAGGGTGCAGAGCATCTGTCAGTACCAAGCACAAGAAATACTTTTCTCCATACTTTTCTTCATTTTTATTGAAGATTTACATGGTTTAAACTGAAGTTGATATTCATTCTAAGTGTCAGGAAAATTTTGTCCCAGCTTATGTGCTTGCAGGGGATGGTGATTTGGGTTTTGGAGGACACTTGTAGTGTTTGTAGCACTGTACCCTCTAATGGAAATCCCTCAAGGCAGGTCTCACCTGAAAGTTAACCCAAGGTACTCCAAAATTAAGAACAATTTCCCTGGGATACTTTTCCTGCTTTGTTGCTTTTACCCTCGCCTTGTTTCTCTCCTCACCCCATTACCAACAACCCCAGTTTGTATTTATAACTGTTAGTTCTGTTTCTTCACTGATGGCTTTCATTGTTGGCATCATTCAGGATATAGGATTTAGCAAAATTTCAGCATCARACTTGGCTTTGAAAAGCTGTATCTGCCAGTCCTGATGTGCCTGTGCCGGGTGCTTCCCTGCTGTGGGGTCCTGCCCGGGCTGTGCCAGCAAAGACAGGCTGCTCAGGGGGGCTGTGAGGGTTTCAGGGGCACAAAAATGTGTTCAAACTGAAGGGATAATGCTGGTGGCATCTTCCCTGTAAGAAACTGGCAATTGTTCCCGAGTCCTTTCTGCCCTGGGTAAGCGTGGTGAGATATCCATGTAAGCGTGGATGTCCTAGCAGCAGTCTGGGTTTTGGTGCTGGAGAGAGACAAACTGGCAAAGAGTGAATTTCAGTGCTGCAGAAGGCAAAATAATATTAATTTGGAGCCGCACTGGACGCTTTCTGGGATCTCTGAGTCCTGTTGAAAATGGGATGTTCAAGTGCTGTCCTACAAGTAACTTCTCRGCTTTTTGCTTGAATCCTATCATTTAGCACCAGGCATCAACAGGAATGTCAGCCCATGCAGAGGATGTRTTTCAGGGTGCAGACAGACAGACAGCATTTCATGCACCCTCAGAATGCCACCCTCTTCTACTTGTCCCTGCCTTAATTACACTTTTATCCGAAAGTCTTTTATCYAAAATAACTCCAGCTGACTGCTCTCTCAAAATCAATCCAGTTCATCCAAAATTACCACTCTGCCAAAATTCCTAAGTGTAATTAAATTGCAGGGCTTTCATGACCCTGGGGRGAGGTGGCACTGCGTGTGCCAGGTCTGACCCTCTTTGGCTTTGAAACGYGTCCTTTGGAAAGCCTCATAGATGCTGCTGTGCTCCTGTCAGAAATACAGAGTGTGTGCAGCAGAAACAGCTCCTGCCTTGCCTGTAGCTACACAGACTCTGGAGTCTTTCAGGGACAAAATTCCCATGGAACTGAGCACACAGCCACAGTTCCAGCTCGAGTTGCTGGGGCTGCTTCAAGCTTGGTGTGTCTGGGAAGAACTCAGAGAGCAGCTCCTGTCCCCTCCCCTCGGCTGGGGTGTGTTGTCACTGGCGGGAGGAGGTTTATCCTTCTGCTCCCAGTGACTGGGGGTACCAGAGGTGCCAGGCCAGGCTGCAGGATTTGCCAGGAGTGGAGAGGCTGAGGAGCAGAGCTGGGAGTGAGCCTGGAAGAGCTGTGTGTGTGTTTTCTCTCTGGCTGCAACCAAGCCTCTGACCAGCTCTGTTCTTTCATCTGAGCATTCCTCAGAAGCCTCCTGTTCTGTTACATCAAACTGGAGTTGCACAAACATGACTTCTAATAACTCTCTCCTCTGCCTGGAAGGTTTTGGTTTCTTGCCCAAGGTGCCTGGAACAGCCTTAATAAATGTTAGTGTTTCTTGTGCTGCATAATGCAGTGAACACCACCACCTTTTTCTGCTCTCATACAATCTAAATAAGAAAAAGAAAAGGCCTCTTCTGCCCCTTTTCTGAAGCAGGGAATGGGCACAGGGAGAGTGGGATTAGCCTGAGCTAAGGAAAAGACAAGAGCCCAGTATGGATAAGTCTGAGACCAGTGCCTTGGCAGGGAACCTCATCACTAACTAAGGATTGAAAGCCCATCATTAAATGCTATTTTCTCCTGGAGCTGCCTGAAACCAGGCTATGTAAAGAACACATGCATATATCAGGATGTTCTTCYGATTAGTTTTACTCCAGAAATTCAGACTAACTTTTGTCAGGGCTTTGATTCCTCCTTGAACTGAATTCATGTGATTGCCCGGAAAGACAAGTTCAGTTTCATTTTTTCCTGAAGTCAAGAGAACCACTGACTTCAAAAGCAGAAGCAGGCCCCAAATTAACAGCAGCCATGAAGCTCATCCCTGACCAAAATGACATTGTTAATGCACTTCCACTGAGGGCTTGGATAACCATTAGTGCTCAATTTCAGGKTTCAGTCCAGTTAGCAGGATAACTTAACACCATTTATTTGATAGCAAGTGAAATGAAAGTCTGATTTTCAAAAATCATGACTAATTTCTGGCATAGTTTTCAACTCTTCCCTTGTTAGAAATGTTGTCTTTCATGTAGTTTCCTTTATAATGATTTAATCTGCAGACAAATTTAATGCATTCCCTTTGATACCCTCCCTGCAAGTCTCAGTCAGAATGTTCTCACAAGCAACCTTAGACACCAGTATTTAAAATTCTCCAAGTCTTTAATACTGCCAAGGTGTTAAGGATGTGTTTCTTGGTGTGATACAGACAATACAATACATTGTGGGCTGTATGGGGTGCATTTTATTTACTGCTTTCAAAAGGAAGTGATTCCTGTTCTTGCAACTGGAATTACTTCCAGGTTTCAGGCACCAAGACTGTAAGAGTTAGAGAGTCTTTTGTTTTGTTAAAAGGAGTAAAGTGAATGGAAAATTAGACTGAAATCAACCCTGAAGGACAGGAGGGAAAACCCTACATTTTTTAGTGTGCCCAGATCCTGCTCAGTTAAGTAGCACAGTTCTGGCCTGTGATAAAAACCCCAAAGTATGCAGAGCTATGGGAAAGGTGCTGGTTCTCACTTCCCTTCCTTAATGTGCATCCTTCAGAGGCACCATGACCTTCAGCAGCTCTTCAGGTAATTGAATCATGAATATTTTGGTCTTGTGATATGCCTGAGCCTAACAAATGAGCTTCTTCGAAAATCTGTATTGTTAATGGATTAAAGGAAGAAATTCAGCATAATATCTATAATTCTCTTAGTGATTTCAAGTGCAAAAGTACTGGCTAACCTACCCCTCAATTTGCAAACTCTTTTGCATTTTTTTCCTGTAGAACCAGGCAAGTATCGGGTGAAAAGCAGATGTACTCGTGTTTTAATTGGGCAAAGCATTGATTGCATAGTTCACTGTYCATGTTTCCCTATTTTTGTAAATAGATAATGAATTAGCACCAGATTTTCGCATGTTGATACAAGATAATTACAACYGAGTTCCAAAGTTGTTCTTTTTCTATAATTAGGGCTCTTTTCTTCTCTTTCTCTCGTTTCCCCTGTCTGATTTTCCCCCTCCAGTMGTAAGGCTCAGCTATGGGTAAACCTTTTCATTGTGTTGGGCATGATTCTCCTCCTTTCTGTCCCCAGGAGTTTGGGATGAGATTCATTTATCCTAACATTTGCACATAAAAATGAGATGTCTGCATTTTAGGGAGCCAGACTAGACCAGACTCTCTTTTTATAGTCAGCGGAGAGAAATAGATATGTAAAATTTTGCACAGCCCCACTGTGTCCAGGAATATGCTTCAGACTGTAATGTAGACATTCAGGAAGATTTAATTGCCAATCCTGGAATCAGGCCAGGGTGAGGAATTGATGGCTGTACTTACACTAAATGTGCTGTGGAGCATTAAAGATAACATGTGATAATGGCTGCTCCTTCCCACTCGTCTGGAGCCTGGCTTCCCCCAGCAGATGTTGCAGGGCGCTCTCGGTTTCAGAGGCAAGCGTTTCCTCCTGTCAAACCAGTACCCAGCACCTCTCAGAGGCAGGAGGTTCAACTGGGACATGTTCTCCAGTAGCATGGACCAGCCAAGGGGTGCCTTAAATTGCTTCTCTCCTTTAGCAAATACACCAGAATCAGGTTTTCCACTCTGTTTATACCTCACTGTTGCATATTCTGCTGGAGAAATTCTTATCAACACTGCACAGTCCCGTTATGAGGCACAGTCAGGAGAACTAAATTTGCCTAAATTTAAAGAGAATTGAGTCCTTGAAGAAGAAATCAACGTTTGATCAGTTCTACCCCAGTCACAGAATTATTTCCAAGATATTAAAATATCACTTCATGGGTGGTCCTTCTGACAGCCTCAATGCGATGCAGTGCATTACTGCTTTGGAGAAAACAGATTCTGAATTTAGATGACAAGATCATTTTAGCAAAAACCACTTGTGCCAAACCATTCCATAATCCAATATGGTTCCATGGGAATCATCAGAGAAGGACCTGTTTCTGTCTTTAAACTGTGTAGTTGTTTAGCAGGTTTGCAGGTCATCATTCTCATAACACTTCCCAAAGGAGGCCTCTTTAAAACAGTTTTGTGTTGCTCTACATTCCTCGTGGCAGCCTCCAAGGGTGTGAACTTTCCTACTTCATTTTCCCTGTCAGGAAAAATGAGCAAGACAAGGGTGCTGGAAAAGCATCCAAGAAAGGTGTCTCAGCGGAGACACTGGAAACACAAACCCACATTTGGCAGCTGTTCCTGGTTTGCATGTCCAGATATGAGATGCATAATTCCTCCAAGACAAGGAGATAGCATCTGATCATTCCATGTAGCTGAAGYCTTAGAAATGCTTCTGTCATTCAAATTTTCACAAAGAAAATATAATTTGTGGTTATTCGTGCGCTGCATAGGCAGATGGAAGCACAGCAGGTAGATAAATACTGACATTCTCTTCTCTGAATGCCTTCAAAGGAAAGGTCAAAGGTAAGACAGGGAGTAAAGTGAATGTAGATTAGGCAGAACATCTGTTGAAGTGGGATAGTAGGGAAAATATTCATTGCTTTCCAAATAGAAGCTCTGCTTTAAAAATGTCGATGGACATCTGCTGAATTATAAATTCTTTGCCGTCCATAGCATGAGTGTCTCAGTAAAACTAAAAAACAAAAAAAAAGAGAGGAAAGAAAAAGCACAATTAACCCCAAGAGATAATTCACTCCTGTTTCCACAATGCAATACTGGAAATACAAGAGGGGGGCTTAGCAAGTGTCTAGAGTGCAGGAGGTGGGGATGAAGGACACTCTGGGCAATGTCACASCATCCTCACTGTCCCATTCAGTGGAAATGAGGATGTGGGTACAAGCTGCTGGTGGCMGTGGCCGTGGTGTGATGCTCCCAGCAGGGCAGTGCCCGTCTGCAGCAGCAGGGCACACCTGGCTCTCTTCATTTCACACCAAACAGAAAATCAGTGACGTGAACCCCAGTGAGCTCCAGAGGAGAAGTGAAGACAGGCTGTTTACACAGTCTCGTGTGACCAGAACAATCCCACTAACCACATTGAGCATGTGCACGGAATACAATATATCTCTGCTTCCTCTTGAACTCTTCATTGATACTCTCCTTCTCAAGATTGATTAAATATGGTCAAAATACTAATTTCAGTTCCATTTCTTTGATGTTCCATTTCTCACTGGTCTGGGCTCTCACTTTAGCACGCTCCCCCGTTCTGTGCTGTTATGGGACCAATTGTTTGTAATGGGTGAGTAAACATACGTCAACACAATTTAAAGACAGTGGGAAGAGACAATCCTTTTCCTCCTGACCTTTTGACCAGGAAAATCCCATCTGATATGAGTAAGGAAACGACCTTATTATAATGACTTATGCTAATAAGGCTCCTGTCAACACAGAGCAACCTTTACGTCATTCCATGTACGACTGCAGCTGCCTGAAGGARTTCAACAGCAGCGAGTGAAACATCTAAACAGGCATCTGACTCATTCTGTGGTGCTGGTGTCCTTTTTAGTTTGGTACTGAACTGTGACTGTTGCTTTCAGTGCTCTGTCGGTTTGAACCTTTGGGATATTATTAATGGGGAAATACATCCTATTTTCTTTACATTCCTAACCTTGTAGCCAAGGCTGCTCCATACGTTTAGCATTGTAACACTACAGCGGGGGAATGAGGGAGGACAAATTTGGATTTTGCTGTATCTACAATTGGCCATTTCCAGCYGGGATTCCAACAGCCAGCGATGGTGGGATGGTGGGAAGGTTGATGATGGTGCAGGTTGTCCCCCAGAAGGAGGGAGGCAATTTTCCTGAAGCCATGCAGAACCAAAGTATTGACTGCACAGTATCAATAACATCCTGCTGCTTTTAAGAGCAGCTGCAGTTTCCACGGTACCTCCTCTGCTTCATTTCGTATCTGCTGTTGTTCTCAGAACCATTCCCATCYTTTCCCCCCGAAGATATAATATCTAAGGATTCTCCAAATTAAAGACTTATCTTTAAATTATTGTGTCATATAGAGGACTTGCTATCACTGGTGAAAAAGCTCTTAAATGCTTCACATACCTGAAGAGTTGCTTGTTCAAAGTCTTTCCATCAGTTGCCTTCCCTTTCAAAGGATGTGGTTTTCCTGGAGATGGTGTCCAGCTTCAGTCTCTGGGTTTCTCTCCCAGGCAGGGCCCTGCCTTCAAAGTGCTCTGCTGCCTTTGGCCAAAGGAGTTGGATGGAATGAGTGGGGAGCAGTGCTAAAACATGGCTTTAAAATTTGGTTCTGGCCCAAATTTATTTATTTTTTTTAAATCAAAGCTTCTCCCAGGCAAACATATCTTAAGAAAATCTGTTTCTAAACTGTGCCTAAGAAGGGACACAGTGTRGTATTTTTTTTTCTTCTCTTTCTCTCCAAATATCTGAATCAAAAACCCACGAGACATCTCTATTTGCTGTGTCATGTATACAAATATTTAACACTAACCATATGTTTCTGTGTCTTCTTGAAGCCTAAAATAATTCYTTAAACCATCCTTCCTTTTCAATTTCTACGTTTGAGTGCCTTTTTGGCAGCCYGAACTGCTCAGCCTTTAAGTGAAATTTGTTTCATGAGAGAGCCTTGATATCTGTKTGTGTGTTTGCTGTTTGTGCTGAGCTCATTACCCAGCGCTGCCRTGGGATGGCTCGTGGAGTCCAGCAATGATCTGCTACAGCCAGGCTGGGACAACTAAACACATCTCATTAGCTTSAGCTCAGGTGTGGAGAAGGATAAGCATTAAAAATCAAGGAAAGTATGAGAGGAAGGCAAGATCCTGGAGGAAAAAATGGCCGAGGAAGATCCTCCTCGATGACAGACGCGTTTTATAGTTGTTATAAAAGCTGCAGGTAAAGAACCCCTCGGGGTGAAGGCCAGACAATAACCCATGGTGTAATGAGTGGGGTCGGGGCCTCACCTTTTCCCAATCACCCTCAAAGAGCAAAGCTTCCTTGCCTTGAATAGCAATGATCCAATTTGCCAGCCTGGAGCTGCTGCGCTGGGAAGTGGCCGGAGCTGAACCTGCTTTCCATAAACACCCCGGGCTGGACCTGCGCGTGGGAGAGGGAACAGCCCWGCCTGGATGCCATTCTAAAGTTGTGCTCTGGCTGCTGAAAGAGATTGAAGGAAGAAAAATGGATCCTGGCAAATAAAAGTTTGAAGGGGAGTCTAAAAATTTGTGAATACAAGATGAGTGGAAAATTGTCTAAAAAATGTAACTTCATTCTCCTAACAATAATAAGTCTTTAGTCTTGAAATGCTTTAACAATCATCCAGCTCTGAGGAAAGACTCTGGATTTGGCCCATGATCCACAGCTTAGATTTGGAACAATCCGAGTACCTTTACCTTTTCACAGCACCCTTTCATTGAATAGTCACCTTATCTTATCTAGCTRTGACACGTCAGCAGCTTGAAATGAGGTGCAAGTTTGCATGCAGAGAGAAGATTCTTGTCTGAAGGCACATTTAGGTACAACCTTGTCAGCATTACCAGCTCATGGGAGAATCCAAACTCTGAACTTGGAGAGTGTTGGAGCACCTTGCAGTGATTTTGCTCAGGCAATCACATTAGGATGCATAATGAAAACCATAATGATATAAATATTTAATCCTTATAACTAGGTTCTAAACACTATAGAAATGTTGTCATAATTAATTTTCAGCCAGTAACTTTTTTCTTCCCCTTTTCTAATTAGTAGAGTACAGATGACATGCTACTGCATAATTGATAAAAACTATGTTTTTAATTGCATCTATATGATCATTCTTACATAGTTACATCAAATGAATCAAATGTCATTGCCTTTAACACAGCTCAAGGGCTACAGAGGATATAGCAGTAATTTTATGCTGGTGATAGAGTCACATTAATGCTCATTGCTCTTCATCTGAACACATCAAAGATCCTTGCAAAGCTGCATGGAATATTCTGCTTTCATATGTGGGGAACTAGAGGCTCAGAAAGATTAGAACTCACATTTTTTAATCAGGAGATCATTCAGTCATGAGATCAAAATAAGTGAGTGGTGTTAAAACCTGAAAGTTTTACATGTGTAGGGATCAAGCATAGAGCTCTGAGCCTGCCTTAGCCCATATAAACGAAAACATTCCTTGTTCAGGGGTCATGCAGGACGTCCAGATAGATGATATAACACATGGACATGATGGTTGCAAGGACACCAGGAGTAACTTTGCTCTTTGGAGAGCAACTTGCCCAGCCAGGCCTTCCCAGTGTCCCGAGCTGGGAGGACACCTTAACCTGAGCTGGAAAAGCGATATTGACCACTGCAGGGAGATATTGATCCAAATTTACTACAGAAAAAATTACCTGGAGAACCAGAAAACACCAAAAATGGTCTTTCCAAGTGAAGGATTTCAGAGCCCACGCCAGCTTTTTTGGATGTGGCTTGGAACATAAAAATAATGATTTCTTAATTCATCCGCCAAGCTGAAAAATCAATTATTGCACTCCTCAGGTCTAGTGAACTGTTTGTTCCTTAATGTAATGACAATTGTCTTCCAAGCAAATTAAGTCCAGCACTAGAGAAAATAAAATATTCATTAGCAAAGTTATTGGAAAAATAGATCAAATTATATTGAGGCAGTTTATTTTCCATGTTCCTACAAGGTGCTTGTAATACCATGTTGCCTGATTTTAAGTAACATCAGGACATTCTCCTTCTCTTCTAGRCTAGAATGTTTCCCATCCAGTTCCTGGCAAATCCCATAATCCCACAGTGAAGGTGAAAGCACAGACAGTGGAGTTTATCCTGGCTGACCTTTGCTTCTGTTGAGCACAGGAACTGAAGTGGAAGAGGATGCAGCAGCTGTGTGTTGGGAAAAAAGGGCTGYAGAGTCATGACAGATTGAAGAGAGGACTAAAAGTTGCATTTTAGTCCTACAGGGTGTCCTGATCAAGAGCAACCCCAAATCTCTGCCTCCTGAAGCAGTTATGGAGCTGCACATCATTCTGAAGGATGGAGGAAGTGATTAATATGGGAGGAAATGAAATCAAACTTCTTGCTCTTCCCCTCTGCTCAAACTTGGGGCTGATCTGGGTTCTTTTTTTCTGCAATTGATGGAGGAAAAAAAGAGCAGTCCATAGTAGAACAACAAGCAATCTTTGCCACACTGGCTGTACCAGCAGCTGGCACAAAGAGCTTTAGATCTTTAAACTATTCACTCCTCTTACTCCASAGATGGCAGTGGAAAGTCAGGGCCCTGAGTACGGCTGAGGTCCTGTATCCCTTTTGGCAGCTCTTGGATGAGATCATGGATGAGCCAAACTTCTGGGATATTTTCCCATTTTTTTTCCAAAGATATGAATGTCTTTTTAATCTRTTTGGAAATCAAACCATCTCATCATCTGGAAGAGAGTCACAGAATCTTGAGACCAACCTCTTCTACTCAGAAAGTTCCCATTCCGAGCACGGCTGCCCTGACCCCCCCAGACCCCACTCATACACATAATCCTTTAGATTAATGTTAAAGCAGCAGCACAGATTTGACTCWTGGAAGTAAAAACTGGGTTCATTTGACAGAATTTAAAAAATARTTATAATTATTCTCTGTGATCTCTCTCAAGTGCCAGGAGAAAGAGAGAGGGGAAAAATGCAATTACCTTATTTTTGTGTGTGTTCATACATTATGACTTTTCCTTCTTTCCTTACGTCTGGGAATCTGTAGCGCAGCTGACAGTGATTTAGGGTGTTTTAAGTGTTTTGGAACTAATCTCTGCTTTCCTGGGAATTTTAAGATATACATTGCCCTTGTGTTCACTGACCTAGCTAGCTAATGATAAAGAAAAAAATACTATTTGGAGTAATAATGGGCAGSATCTGAATTACTGTTAATTGCTGCAGACAGGCTTAGCTCGTGATGAATGTAAACATTGCCTTTGAATATGAACTTGCATTCATCACAAAGCACAGAGCAATACGGACCTGACCTGAGAAAAAATACTTTTAGATTAATTAGTGACCTACTTCCAGAAGCACAGAGCAGTTGCCAGGTTTTATTTTTCTGTAAGACATATTCCAGCAGCAGAGCTCAGTGCATTCTGCAGGGTTGCAGCACCAATTTGGGCTGCAGATAAAACAGGTGGAGGAAATTCCTTCTACAGATGGGACAGTCCTCATTGTTAGTGAAATAGGCAGAATTATTAAGTGTTTTTACAAGCTGGGGCATATCAACAACCCCTCTGTGTGCAGTGTGGGTTTGACAAGAGTCCTGTCTCCRCTGGCAATAATTTCCTCTCTTATCTCCTTTCAAATGTGCTGAGGAGTCATGGAAGGGGCTGTAGCTCAACACTCCAGTTCAAGGAATTATCCATGTTAAGAAGGGTTCTTGAAGGCCTCCAGAAGTTTAAATATGTATTTAAATGCTTTTCGGGGTGTGTGCTATAAATGTGTGCTATAAACACACAGTAACAGTTTTCCTGCCTCAGGACTTTAACTAGGAAACTACAGTGAGCATCTGCTTGCAGGCTGGTGTAGGGGGCTGAGGAGAGGGTAGGAAAGCATCCCACAAGAACCAGAGATCCAGTTTGGCTGTTGGGGGTCTCTTAGTTTTAAAGGGTTGGAGATTTCACCCTCCAAAGATGAGTGTGTCTCTCTAATGTCTTTTTCTTATTATGAAAAATTACTGAAATTTTATAAGATAAATTTGATCAAAATCTTTGATTTTAAGACTAGTTTAAACCAGTATCTACAGAAAGGAAASCGCTGCTAAGGGACAGTAATTTAATTATAAGACATGGCAAGGCCTGATTTGTATGTTCTTAGATGGTTTAGGTCCAAGTACTCAGTCCACACGGGTTGGAGACAGGTCTGGCATGTAGGAAAGCAAAACTGTTGTTTCCTAGTAGAAATTAGTAGATATTAGCAAGAACATCCTTAAATGTTGTAAGGGCAAGGCAAGTTCCAGCCCTACAGTCTGGGATTTGGTGCCTGTGCTCAATCTCTGCACCCCCAGCTGGGCTCAGTTTGATCTGTAAATATTCTGGTTCACGACAGTGTCRTGCTGAGGCAGATCTTGTGCAGACTGTTGGAACTGTAAAACCGGCAGAGAGATCAGCACCCCACACTTCTGTGCCAGAAGCCCCACAAGGTCACTGGCAAAGGACCTGCCTGTTTCCTGGTGGAGTTTTGCACGTGTGTTGCTATAATTTTGGTCCTCCCATTTGAACACAGGTAGCAGTGACATCTCCAGTGTGTGAATTCCTTTTTTTGTCTCCTTGTCCCCAAGATTACGCCCACRCACTGTGAAACATTTTGTGCATCTCTGCTTGAACTCGTGTGGAGTCTTCCTTCATGTCATTGAAAGACACAGACACTGCTGAGATTGGTTGAACAGCACTGATAAAAAATATTGGCAAAATTCTAATAGATCTTTACACAGTTCTTAGTCAGTTAACAAGAATAAGCTGTGCTGGCAGAGAGGTGAAAAGAGGTGCGATGTAAGCCTTATATCAAAGGGGCTTTATCCTCTCCAGAATTTCAAAAGGAGCCATTTCACTACTTACATAGTGCACAGAGAATTTTATCTCTCCCTAAAATATAAAAATCAAAGGGCCAGATATTTCTCCAAAAGAGATGGTATAATATTTCCTCGTTGATAAGAAAAGTTAGTTTGTGCCCTCATCCATCAATGCAGTACAATGATGAGTTATTCTTCTTTCTTCCCCCTGGTTAATAAAGCAGAAAAAAAAATCCTTTAAGAGCAGGATTATAAAAATCAACAAAATCCAAATGTTGATTATTCTCCTCCCCAAGTGTCAAATTGCTTCTTGACATTGCTGAGGGCTAAAACAAAGTTATTTGTGCTCATGGAGTTCCCACCAGCATCTTCACCATCAGTACCTGTAGCTTCAGGAGCARAGCAAGGAGAAAAAGTGGAGGAACTTCCCATCTCCTTTCCCTTTGGCTCTTGAGCTTTAGATGTGCATTTCTAGAAACAAAGCTGGACACTGTCCAAGCATGAGCTCTGTGTTCTCCCATTATTGGCATGATTTGATGCCCATAACGTGGTGACACTCCCAGAGCTCAGCCAGGCTGTCACCCATCGTGTGAGGCAGGGAAAGGCAGCCCCTGTCCTGGAGAGTTTGCAAGACTAAATGTTGTGTGAGGTCCAAACCAGCAGCAGAGCCCAGCCTTGGGAGCTTCTGGGGGCCACCACGCTGCCCAGCTGGCCACAGTGGCCATGGCAGGGATCTGGGGACAACAGCAGCGAGGGGAGGCTCGCAGAACACAAGGCCTGGAAAATGGATTTCAGGAATTGCACTGCTCATGAAAAAACTCCTTTTTTATGGTGTTGGCAGCCACTTTTTAAGAATCTCTTTGCTGGTCTTTAACTTWTGCATCTGCTCACAATTTTCACCTGACCAGATTATATATGACCTTCCAGTTTTCTTTCTCCTCCTGTCTAATATGAAGCATTTGGCCTTTTGTTCTGGACTGTTTCTTGCCTTCATTACTTTCTTCCATTAATCTATTTCAGTACTGTTTTTCCCTCTCTTAAGTGCAACATTTTCACTTTCTTGAGCAATGGACTGAACCTTTGCTTTTAACAAATTGGGTTTTATAACATTGTGACTTTTTGATAGGTTTTAGGGAACTCCTAGATAAAGAGAATTTGGGGGAGTTTCAGCTATCTCTAAGTTAAGTGAGGCAAGAGAGGAAGGAAATATTTGAACAAGCTCTTGCAGAAACAACTGCAACCTGATTGTTTGTTTGGAGGCAAAATTGATCCTAAAGGGTTGTTATTGTACTGACTCTGTAGGAAATATAACAGCAGATCTGAGTTTTAATTTGGTTGATTCTCCTGTCTCCTCAAGCAAATTTTCAGTATCTTTTCCAGCTAYATTTTTATTACTTATTTGTCTATTCTCATTAGTACCAATGTTCTTTCACCTCCTGGAAGGCTTTTTTGAGGTTGTTTGGTTTCAGCAGGTTGGTAACAGCTTCCTGAGGATAAACTTGAGCAAGAAGCTGCACATTTGTGTATCGTGGGGTCCGTCCCCATTTCCTCCTCTGTGGTAGGGAGGGCTTTTCTGAGCACACCACGGGCTGGTCGTGTCCACTGAGAGGGAGCAGAGCGTGGGCAAAGCCTGGGGAGATCAGGTGAGCTGCAAATGCYCAAAGCACAGAGTTACAAAGGAGCTTGAAACTTCCTCCCCAGCTCTTTCCTTATGGCTCTCCCCAAAGGCAGCAACAGGAGAAGTTGGAACCAAGATTAGCAAGGGCACACTCAGAGCAAAYGCCAGCTGATGGAGTGAAATGAAAGTTGCCTTCAAGTGATCAGCAAAGCAGCTGCTCCAAGCCTCRCTGAGACAATCTAGCCCATGGACCAAGTTCTCCACGGGGCAGGTAGGAGGCAGCTGCAGGTCCAGGAATTTAAAGCTGGTTTGTTTGTTCCGTAGTTTCTCCTGCAACACTTGGATTATCGACCAAAGCTTTCACCTCTCCCTTGCACTTGTCGCTGTTGGCTGTAGGTTGAATAGATTTAAATCTCTTTTGTGGTGTGTTTGTGTTTTAATACTTTTGATCTCTCCTGAAATGCTTGGTGGGGYCCAAGTCTGTTGGTGCTGGTTGTAGGAGACCTGCCAGATGCTACTCTCTTTTGCTGAGCTGTTGGGTTAYATCCTTTCAGTCTGCACCCTTCTTTTGAAATGTGTCAGCCAGAAAAGCTCGGGCTCAGAAAAAGAATAACTTCCACTTTGACATATTTAAGGGCTGGTTTGTAGATGAGGGACAAGGAACTTGCAAATTGACCAGGGTATCATACAGATACCATACCAGAAAAGATATCAAATTAACAAACCTAGGTATGTTCTGTAATTTGCATTCTGTATTCTTTACTTAGTTAAGTGAAAAGGTTGTTTCATATAGAAAATCTGCCCAAACACAGAATAATAGAATTAATAGCAAATAGCTAGTATTTATTCATTGGAATCTTCCTTACTCCCTAGGATTTGAATTTCTATAATTAAGTAATTCCTTTTATCCTTCCTTAGGAGCTGCTTGACTGACAGCAGGGAAAGGCACATTTTAAATAGTTCAAGCAGTTGTCATTGCATGTACCTGCAGTGCACTAGCAAGGAATATCCAGAGCCATTCTGGGCAGGATGGGGGGCTTCCCTGTTCCAGGAGCTCTTCCAAGGCTGGTGACAAAAGARGATAATGAAGGCTGAAGCCTGCTGGCTGCTGCCATGGCCCAGCCCCGTGTGTCACACACTGCCCTACCTGACAGGCGGAACATTAACAGCTCAAAACTTACCATAAGGGGCAAGAAACGAGATCATCTGCGGGGAAGAAAGAGGTCCGGAAACAAACAGACAGGGACTTGAAGGTTTAGAAAGCACTTGGGTAAATGAGCTGCCTCTTCTGAAGTGTGATCAGTGATCAAARGAAGACAACCTGAGCGGCAGAGCTGCCGTCCCCAGCCAAAGGGACTGTCACACCGTGTAAGTGGCTGCTCGCTGGCAGCAGGCACCCTGTCAGAGCCTGCAGCCCGGGGAAACACGGAAAGGGAGAGGAATAGCAGGCATCTGACAGCTGAAACGATGCTCGCTGTGTTGCCGTTGTCCCTGAATTTTGAAAGGCCAACATCAAAATATTGTGACTCCCCGAACGTCATAATTACACTCTCTCAGCTCACACTTGTCTTCACTCTGTGCTCAGACCTTATGTTTAATCTCTTTAACATTCTGTAATTACGTCTTCAGTGTGGATCAATTATCTCAGAGTAGGGAAACAAATTGCCATCATTACCTTCAATTATTCTTTACATTTTCTTTGTCCTTTTCTGTTTTCTGGGSTTCTTTACTAGTGTCAAAAATGTAGTTTGCATTTGTGCTCCTTTGTCATGAATATATATTTGGCAGTAAATCATCTGCCAAGGAAGGAATTGTCCTTCCCTTTGCTGTTATTCCCCTGTTCTCCTTGTTGGGCAGCCCATTACTTTCTGCATATTTAAATAGGTTTATTGGAAGTACAGCTCTCTAAGCAAGACCCAAGATTGGTAGCAGATAGGCTCTTTTTAATTTCTCAGGTTCCTCACTAAAGTACTTACCTCAAATTAACACAGACTATATCCCCAAGAATAGCACTGGTATCTGCAGGAGTGGAGTTTATTGTGACAGTAATTCACAGGTCAAAGCTGGCTTCATGTGCACTGATGTGACAGCTAATGGCTCCTATTACACGAGTGATCCGTGAGTTATGGAGTGACTTGTAACCACTCCACCACAACTATAAATAAATCTAATGAAGTTAGTGCTTTGAAGATAAAAAAAATGCATTAAGCTCCAGCTCTGGTTGGACTGCAATCCACTAAAGCAGAGAGACAGAATTTTTGAATTTCAGCTGCACGTTGTGATTTGATCACCAGAGAGAAGTCACTCTAACACCAGGTACAGTGCTGTATTCTGCACTCYCAGAGGGAAAATCAGCTCTCAAAACTCAGTCCTTGTAGCCCTTTTCACCTAAATGATGAACTTTTGTCTCCAGGACAATTTATCTGATTACGATACACTAGATGTGCATATTGTTTGGAATTTGGTGAGGAAGTTATTTCTCAATAGTGTGACACTGGTACATTATTGACTKCTTGGGTCTCAGCTGAGGTCTGTGAATGAAGCCAAGGTAACCAAGCTGTGCAGAACTCTAAGTCAGGACATTTTTTCAAGGTGATGGTTTTGCTGTAGGGATCATGTCTTATTTCTTCTGAATTGGCCAGGCTTCCTTTCAAAATGCTGCACTGAAAATCAAGTTTCATACAATAGGTATTTCTACAGAGAAAGGCTTATAGTGGTAACTCTCTTGTAAAACAAATCATATCTTCCTGCCCTCCTCTCTCCATTTTATGAGGCACCTTTCCCCTTCTTATTGCTTTTTCCTCCGTTTCTCACTGTCTCTGCTGCACACCAAGGCAATAAACTACTGAGGTAAAAAAAAAAAGGGCAAGTACTTAGTCCAGAATTGTATCCAAACCTGGCTGCTGCTTGAAAATAGTAATTTCTATCAACAGTATTTCAAATTAAAATGCTAAAGTGCTGGAGAAATGGGGTGTGGAAATACTTAATTTGATAGCAAATTACATTTATGGGTTGAGAAAATGATGTCTTTAAAAAATGGGCCCCAGTGTTCAATGCATACCTGTTTTAATTACCCAGGTGTGAAAAATAAAAAAATTATGCTTTGTTGGGAACATTTCAAGGACTGCTGATGTCAACAAAAGGCAAGAGGCAGCACAAGCCCAGATGGYTGGCTGTAGGCTTTCYTTAACCTTCCAAACAGATTTGCTCAAAACTCCACCAAATCAAGAATCCAGCACAAAGATTAAAGCTCTGTTTTCCTGTGCAGCTCTTTATTAGCCAGTGTTRCAAGGCGTGGTTTTCAAACTGAGGCGAAGCGTAAGATTTGGGGGAATTATGAACAGCATTTCTGATTTTTTGTGCTTCTCTGCTGATCTGTGCTCCCGTGGCTGAGGATTTGGTGTGCAAGGTGGCACCAAAGTCAGTGCTGATCCCACTGCCTGGGCTTGGGCTGGAACGCAGCACCAGGGGCTGTAGTGAGGGGTCAGCCCTTGACTTCCCAACATCAGTTTTCTCCCACCACTGGGCTGAGCTGCAGCTTCAGGACYCACGAAGTCGTGGCAGAGCCAGGGCCACGCCACAGTGGGGCTACACAGGAGAGAGAGGGTGGGGTTTTTTCATCTGTAAAGCTTCTAACTCCTGATCTAGAATGTTCTTTAGTGAGTTGTTTAYGGTGACAGATGCTGTGCTGTCCTGCTGTGCAGTTCCCTGGCTGTGCCCCCAGGGAGGCACGGCTCTCTGGCAGCTGGGATGATGTGAGCCCACGGCACTTGTCTCACACAGGCAGCCAGTTGTCTTCAGGGAATAAAGTTAATTCCATGATTACATAGGAAGCCTGGAAATTTGGCATTTGGCAGGCTCAGAACTCCAGTGTTTGGCTCCCACCATGATGGTGATTCCCAAAGATGCTCAAGATCAGCTTCTCCTGGAAGAACAGGAGGGTGGAGCTCATCCTACACCACCAGACCCTGCACTTGAGAGAGGAGAGGAAACCAAATGCTGCTTTCCATTGTGTCTCTTTCTATACAGGAATTCTTCTCCAGGGTTAGTGAGTGCTCTGCTGTGGTATGGACTTTGGCCTGTGTTCTCTTTAGGATTACCATGTCTTTAGAAATCCCCACCCCRTGCTCCAGGAAGATCCTTGCAGTTAGACCAAGAATCTGAACACAATCTGTGTGGCAGCAGAGAGGAAGTTCTGATGCTTCTCCAGTGTTTCTGAAGAGTATTTGTCCCCTCAGCCTGCAGCTGAACTGACAGACACTTCAGGGTTGTTCTGAGATCAGCAAATGGTATCTGCAGGAACCCCTACAGGAACGAGCAGTGCCAAGGGGACTCCACCAAATCTCCCTGATGAACAAGTGCACAAACACAAAATTGCTAGAGTTGGATTTTAAGGAACGTGCACTGCTTCATGGCTCCAGATTCAGGGCTGACTGGTGATATCCTTAAATATCTTTGGCATTTATTGCCTCCTGCAATGGAAAGTGTAGTTACCAGCATCAAAATGACTGTCATATATTAGGGTCATGGAGAGCAATCACACTAGAGAGGTAAGAGAGAGAGAAGCCAGCAAAGCCCAGGCTTAATCTGAAAAATCTCTCTGTAATGAGCTCCTGTTACWAGAGGGATGAATCCATGTGGAGGCACTGATGTTAGTGCAAGTTTTCACTAATAAGAAAAACATTATTATTAATAATAATTGTATGCATTACTGTACTTGAGCTGCCTTTGTTTTCCAGTGCTCGGTAATAGGGACTGCCAGGCTTTCCCAGCAGCCTGAGGGTCAAGTGTTTGTCTTGGGGAAGCTTCCTGAGAACAGTTGTCTAATAAACACTCTGTGCTGCAGGGGAAAACAAGTGATATATGTTGCAGTACAGCAGTATAATGAATTAGTTAAAAGCAAACAACCCCCAAAACAGTAGATTGCCAGGGCAGGCCTGTGTCTGCCAACCAATATTTCTGTGCCAGCTTTCCAAAGGAAACACAGCCAAAAATAGGAGTGCAATAACTCACGGTGAAGGAAGAAAGCTATTACAGAGCGGATGGAACAGCAGCAGCCTCTCAGCACTAACCCCACATCATGAGGCTGATCCTCAGTCCTTTAMCTGGTGCAGGAACTTATTTATAAGTGCAAACCACGTCAGGTGCTGAGTCAGAGCACTCTCATGTCTCTCTGCATAAGTGCAAAGCTGGGACAAGTGGTCAGGACAGAGCTGAACTCGGTGCCTGTTTGGCTCTCAGGGCTGCCGTCAGCAGAAATGGGAATATTTTCCCTGTGCTTACAGGTTTAGTGGGTGAAACAGCACTGGCAGCGTTCAAGTGACATAAGGAACACCTGGAGCATTTTATACCACGGGAGATAAAGTTGTCTGAGGCAAAATAGGGCAGGTGTAAAGCCTGACTTCTGCAGTCTGCTCTGCTGCCTGAGCCTGCGAGCGTGGCTGGCTCCGGCGTCAGCGCATTAAGGTGAAACAGGAGAGGCACTGGTCAGACACAGCCGACTTTAGTGACCCTGCCAAAGCCAGATGTCTCCATTCTCTTTGTAACAAAGAAATGCCCTGTCATGCCCAACGACTAAAATAAGATTCATCAGCAAGATGAAATTGAACTTATTACACGCCTGAGTGGCCATTAGGAGAGGAGAGGGTGACGCCTGATTGCTGCTTGCAGCGGGTGCTTGGCGAGGAAGAAATGCTGGTGCTTCCAGAGTGGGCAATAATGACAAACATCTGCTTCATTTGCAGTTTCACAGAYATGCAGGACGTGTCCTCTGACACCCACGCTCACAGCCAGGTCGTTCTTCTCATCAGGCTCTTTTGCACCATCTGGATTTGTTGAGAAATAATTTTGCAAGGGGAAAAAAGTGGGGATCGGGGAGGATCATTATTTAGCTCTCTCCAGTGGATAATACCCATCCATAGGCGTGCTGGAAAGGTCACAGAAATTGAAGTATTAAGGGTCTGCTGTGATGTGATACACASAGCCAGGCTTCCTGGTCATCGCTTGAAGTTTCACAGTTCTTGCTATACCTCCTGAAATTGAAAACTATTGCATATATATGGAAATAGAGGTTACCTTGGGATTTTTGACTAATAATAGTATACTGGAGTTAAAATGAACTTAGATTGCATTTCTTTTTCCTTCCATTCTTATTTTCTTCTGAGCCTTACACTCTCTTAGTCATGTAGACACTGCTGTTGAGCATGTCACAGCCAGCTCCTGCTTCAGGAGTGAACTGAGGCCTTAGCAGAGAGAGGGATTCCTTAATTTGGGGAGGCACTTGAAATAATCCCTTGAACAGATGTTTCAGGACTACAGAGGGTCAAAATTTCAGGTGTTTCTCTTCAGTTTAGGTTTCGTAAACCAACACATCATGTATTCTGCTTCTTCCATTGCTTTAGGTATAAGTGGGTTTAAAAGCATGAAGGACTGATATTTTAATGACCCTGCTTTCAGCAAAGGTCCTTAAAATCCAATCCTTTCTGCAGAGAAAATACAGAGCTCCTACTCCTCATTATGCCTTTTTAGGGGTGTTTCCTGTGTGATGCCACAGCAGAACTAAACAGGTACCTGATTCCTCCTGTGCTGTGCAGAGGACAGGTCCCAGTCCGTGGCTGGACCGGCTGAGGTGATTCCCTGGCTGCAGAGGGCTGGGTTGTGTCTCTCRACTCACCCCTCCCATGCCAGATTCAGCACGAAAACCAAGCCCATTGCCATTGCTTTGGTACATCAGCAGGTATTTTTGTCCAGAGGTCATGACTCTGACCTTCTGTCCTGTAACCAATTCTTTTAAAACAAACAAACAAACAGGAAAGTCCATTTGCCCTCCATGTTTCACTTTGGTTTGCTCTGTTTTTGTACATTTATTCCTGCCTCCACCATGAGAGCCGCGGGATGTGAATTTTAATAGAGCCCACGTTTTAATCTGCAGCCATCGGGGGAGGCTGCATTTCTCTGTGCATCCTTTAGTGCTTCATCTCCACGCAGGGTGGGAGCCGCTCACAGGGCACGGGCTCACCCTCCTCCCCGCGGGCATTAACTCGTTGGCAGCAGCACTGGAATTAGAGAAGGCTGAAAATCGCCCCCCTGGGCTGCCAGCCTGCCAGGAACCACCCAGCTGCTGAGCGTGGGAGTGCCAGCAGGGAGCTGCTCAGCCAAAAGCACGGGAATTGGCTGCGGATCTTTGCTGGGATGCCACACGAGGGTGGGCAAGGTTGGGAGGCTGGGACAAGCTGCCGATTTTTTCTATGCCTCCTGAGGCAAAACTGCAGTGCCAGTCTAAGGGCTGGCCTGTGTCCCCAGCAGGGCACGGTGCAGGGCAGGCACTCTGCTCCTCACCGCGGCAAACTGGGATCTGTCCTGCTCTGGCCATAAGGGTCTGTGCCAGCACATGCCAGTGTGGCCCCTGGGAACCTGGTCCGTTGTACTTAATTGAAATGCTAAATAGCATGATAGGGCTTTTTAAATTTTGTTCCGTGTCTGAGAACAATAAGAGGAGAGCAGGAAGGATGATCCAAAAATTGACAGTAAAAGAGTGGAGAAATGTTCTTAAAAACTATCCACACGTATATTGTGGCATTTAACCTCCACCAGGGACTGAGCAGAGCATCAAAAGACAGGTCTGGGGTCCCTCTCCTGCCCCTGACTCCWTACAGAGCCATGGGCCACTCACACAAAGCCTCTGTGCTATAAAGATCATCCAGACTACAGCTGTGACTCTAAATGCAGCCATTCCATAGTGATGCTGGGACTCTTCTCATGGTTGTAAAGTCATCCAGGACACCYAAATGTGAAAGGTGCTGTGGCAGCTGTGATGTATTTTTGCACRTATTTTGCCTTGCACGCAGTGAGTTAGTCCTAAATAAATGGGTGAAACGTGAGCAGAATGAGGAATTGTAGTAGAGGTGGCACCAAACTTGGGCTGAACCATGGGAGGTCTCAAGYTGGAAGCACCCTGAAGGAGAAGGGATATGTCAGACTGCCACTAAAGGAATGTCACTCAAAGATGCGTGTATGATGAATCAAGGGACAACCACACTGGGATGCTGGAGAGTTTAATATCTTAAACATTTTCTAGGYAAGCAGTTCCATGAGGATCGTGGTTAATTGACAAGCCTGTCTTTAGAATTATGGCAACATTTTTTATATTTCTTAYGATCCCTTTTGAATCCTATGGATCCTTTATAGAGCCTTTCACGCAAACAGATGTGGCCAGTGTGAGTTTATGCAGTGTGCTCTGCAATCCAGAACAGAGATTTTCTATTTTCCCTCTTTTTTTGTTTTCGTTCTCGATCTGAATCCCTGCTGTTTAGCAAGAAAAYGGCAGAGCTGGTCACATAAAATTAAACCTCCTTTCACTTAGCAGTCACTAAAACACAAGGGGATCCTTAGCTGTGTTTGGAAAAGCACCTAAGATATCGGGTAAACACTACAAACGAGATGTAAATGGAATCAGAGAAACAGCTGTCACCTCTTTTGCTGTCTGATTAATTTTTTTTCCTGCGCCACTACAATTCCATCTCGGCGTGGCACGCCCATCGGGCTCTCAACACCCACTGCAGGGGTTGCCACCGCTGCTCGGTGATGGGCTGGGGGTGGCRGTTCCCAGCGGTGAATTCCCATTAATCCCGGCCCGTTTAAGCAGCCCTCCCCTCGGGAATCTCTCCGGCTGGATGTACCTGGTGCGCAYGGGAGGCAGGGCACGGTGAGACCTGCGTGGGCAGCTATTTACAGACCGAATTCCCTGGAGCAGATCCCTCCTCATCTCCAGCCTGTTTCCCAGCACCACGGGCTCTGCCAGGCATTTCTGAGCTTCCACTGTCCTCTAGTGGTGCTTTGTGTGCAGAAGGAAGATGCTCAGAGGGCTGGAGACAGGGTGAGCTCAGGGTGCTCACCTGGAGAAGAGAAGCCGAGACCTTAGAGCCCCTTCCAGTGCCTCAAGGGGCTCCAGGAGAGATGGAGAGGGACTTTGGACAAGGGATGGAGTGATAGGGGGGAATTATTTTAAATTGACAGAGGGCAGGGGTAGATAGGATATTGGGAAGAAATTCTTCCCTGTGAGGGTGGAGAGGCCCTGGCACAGTTTGCCCAGAGAAGCTGTGGCTGCCCCATCCCTGGCAGTGTCCAAGGTCGGGTTGGACAGGGCTTGGAGCACCCTGGGATAGTGGAAGGTGCCCCAGTCCAGCAAATGGAAAGCTTGAATGTGTCTCTGCCTCTTCTCCAAACCTTCCCTCCTGTAGTGCTGCCCAAGCCACCACTTTGACCATCTGTACATGCCCCAGTGCAGACACCAGCACACCCTCTCCTCCTGCTTTCCCTTCCTTTCACAGGAGCAGTTGTTTGCTTTCTTGCCCAGGCTGTAATTGTTGAATTAGCGTGGCTGTCAGCAGCAGCACTTAGACGAAATTTAATGGGTTTATTTTTTGCCTCACAAAGGGGCTGCTGATGTGTGGGAGGCAGCTGAGGGTACTCGGCTGAGAGCTTTGCAGCCAGGGGGCACGGGAGGAGGGATTGCACTTAAGATGTTGTCTGCATGTAGCTTGCAAAACGCTTTAGGGCATTAGCGGGAAAAGATGTTTGCAAATATAAAATATTAACCAGCCTTTGTTTTTAATAAGCTTGATTACTCCAAGGGAACGAATAACGTTTGTTATAATGGGACTGTTTGCCCTGTTTCCTGAGTTCATTTTGTGAGGATCTGTCTTATCCTCCACCTGTATTAGGAGACCAGCTGAATATTTTATAAATTCAGGGTGTCAGTAATATTCGCATTACTGTATCAGTATTCCTACAGATGGTGCAATATATAACAAAATGAATAGTTCTCAGAAAGCTATTTATTCAACAAATCTAAGCCCAAATTCCACAGAGGCTTAGGTGTACACTTACCATTTCTCAGAGGAGTAATCCTATTGGATTCGATGTCAATATTTGCATGAGTGAGTGTTAACACGTTTAAGGCTTTCTTCTTTCTTGATATCTCATCTATTTACATAATATAACAACCTTGAATTAATGAGATGACTGATTCTTTGAAAATTTCCTTTATTTCCTCCTTTGAGCTGGCTGTGAGTGGCTGAGCTGTGATTCGGGTTGGTTGGCTGTGATAGCTCAGCTGTGATCTTGCTGATTTGTAGTGGGATAAACATGCAAACACTTCTGACAAGAATTCTTGCATGAGAGGGGCTTTTTGTGTGGTTTTGGTTGGTTGTTTTTCCTGTAAAAGCTGACATGGAGAGGAAGGTAAGCCATTAATTCGCCTTGTGTTGAACAAAGGATAAGGTGTTCTTCTCCCGTCCTTACCTGGCTTCCCTAGTGCCCAGGCTCTGCAGTGGAGACATTCCCTCCCCGTGTAGGCTTTGTATCCTACCCTAAGCCTTTATTATGGAATTTATCCTCTAGCAATGATGAATTTTTGATATTGGTTTTCTTCCTCTGAAACTCCTTTTCGTACTGGTGAGGAGTGAGATTCAGCAGGGTGAATGGGGGAGACTGGTGCAAGGACACAGTGATCCAAGTGATCCTGGCAGAAAAAAGGCAGGAGGATATTGGTATTATCTGACTTCCAGTACCCCAGGCTGCAGTTTTGTAACTGCTTTAGGGTGCTCTGAACACCCTAAAGCTGCTACAGAGCCACGACCTCCACTGTGCCGGTGCTGGCACCTGGGCAATTCAGCCCAGCCCAGATGAAAAGCAATTAAAAACTGAAAATAAAACTAAAAAAAAAAACCCAACAGTAGAAACACTGGGGTTGGCTTGCAACAGGCGAGAAAATACACCCAATTTAGGTGTTCTAAATCACTGTCTGAAATGGCCTGAAGGTCACAGTCAAGGTAGGACCCAGACTCCCAACTTTGCATCTCTGAATTGTGCCCAGGCGTGCCCTTGGTGAGTGAACTGAGCCAGCTGCAGGGCGTGAGGCCCCTGTTCACTGCAGGCAATGTACCTGGGCCCTGCTATAGGTAATGGGCAAGATCCTGCACCTCAGAGCAAGAGCTTGATTCAGCTCCTCAGACTTCTCACCTGGGAGGGCTCATCCTTCTGTATTAACCGTGAAGAGGAGCCTGGAGAGTTTAACCTCAGCAGGCTGCAGCAGTCCTTATGAACCTCCACTGCCTCTGMATTGCTTCCACTGGTGATTCCTTTACTTTTTTGTGTGTCTTCCTACAGTGCACTCCCTATTCGTAATGGAAATAACGCCCTTGGGAACTGCAACAAGTTCTTGCAAGACTTAATAGCAGGGGTGTAATGGAGATACCCAGCACAGCACACCAACAGGCACCAGAAAGGAAAAAAGCAAGCTGTGCCACTCTGACCACGCTGTTTACTCTCCTGCATGGCTGTTTGCATGTGAATATGAAAGGTATTTGTTATGCCCTTCAGCAAATATTGTTCTCGTCAATACTGACGGGTATATCAGCTGTGGATTAACAGCACTCATCCTCTCTGGAATAATGTTTTCAGTTCTCCCTGGAGAGCCTTCAAAAGGAAGATCTTTAGCCCTGGCAAGCAGCTTCTCCTACCTTTTTGCTTCCCGTGAGAGAAAAAGAGCACAAGAGTTTTGATTTCGAACAAATTAATCTTTGGTGTAAATCCAAATCCAACATTTCTGGAAAGGAATCTTGTCATGGAAGTCCTCARCTATCCTGTAGAGGCAATGTCTCCTCTATAAAAATATAGGTCTTTAAAATGTGCAATGGACTCTGACCCACCCCAGGAGATGATGGTCCCCAGGGCTGTGTCCCCAAGCACTAAGGGTTGGTGTCTTCTCAAGTGTCCGTGCTATTCCTGACCTCAGCCTCCAAAATGGTCTTGGACATGAGAGGAATAAAAACCAGATAGTTCAGCATTAAATATAGAGCAGTGTCTTCAGTTTTCTTTCCTATTTGCACTTTTCATGCTGCATTTCAAGGGGGATTAAATACGAAATGTATCTTGTTATTTAGCCAACACTTTAACGTGCCACTCTTAGCAGCAAAATACTGCTCAGGAGAGTGCTCACCTGGATGTGTTTGTGTGAACTTTTGTCCAACCCCTACAGATGCTGAGGTAGTTTAGGAGGAATAACAGTAATTTCCCTCACAGTTTCATTCCAGTGGTTTATTTCTCCAAGTTACGCCATAAGCTTCTTCAGGGGAATCTGAAGAGCCAGATTTATAAAGAGAATGGATAATTTCATTGCRAAAAGACAAAACTAGCATTATGCATGTTAAGTTAAGGGTAAACAAATCTCACGCTTCAGGGCACAAAATGATTTCCTATTGGGCTCAGGAAAGATGTTTTTCTTCATGTAAAGCATTGTATGGTTGGCTAGACATATTGCTGAGGGGTTTATTTATTCTGCTGCCCTCTGAAGCATCAGTTTAGGAGGCTGTGTTTTAGGTTGTGCTGGAGGCAGAATGCCAGACGTTGTTATAATTTTACTCAGCATGGAGAGCCTGCACTATAAACCTCCTGCTCCAGCAGACYTGTGATGCCTTGCAGTGGAGTCCCTCAAAAGCAGTCCAAGCTCTCCAACCACATAACCCAGTGCTGGTGAGACCAAACAAGGGTAGAGCTGCTGCTTGCTTGTGCTCAGAAAAAAAAACAACATAGGATTCATGTGATTTCCATACTCTAATATTTGTCTCGTGGTGCAAGCAGTCACTGTGGAGAGATGATGCCCAAGATGTGCTGTCGGGGCAGGGGAAGTCATCCACGCTCCGGAGCCTGCCAGGAAAGCTGGAACACGCAACAAAATCACACCCCAGAGAAGGAGCAAGCAGGTTTTGACACAAAACCTTTCAGCTGAGGGCAAGGAGCCTCCTGGCTGCATCCTGCCTGCTCTGTGCAGGGATGGTGCCCGTGGCTGCTGCCCCAGAGCTCCTCCGTGCTCCCCGGATCCGCGCTCTGCCCACCCTCCCGTGCCAGCGGCAATTYAGGCTGGGACTTCAGCACAAGGAGGAGAGGACATGAAAGCGACTTTGAAAGTCCTCACAAGAACTGCCTTTGTATTTGATGGCTGGAGTCAGGTTCCTTTAAGGAAATGGAAGGAGAGAGGAATAACTGTAAGAGCCTTGGTCACCTTTCTTATAAGTGGGAAGCCTACATAGTTTGGTAGGAACAGAAGAAATCCAAATCCGTGAATCCAGTGAAAGCCACGGGAATTTAGGTGTATGCATTTGGGAAATTCACTGACAGGAGAGGGAAGGCTTTCAGTTAAAACATTCCCATGCACCAGCTGAGCTCAAATTCAGTTCACGTGTTTGTCACGCTTGTTATGCAGAAGTCACCTCTTCTCTCTGTGATTGTATTTTGCATCYGTAAAATGAGGGTGACAACTCCACCTTTGCCCAATTTAGGATGCAAGCTGCTATGGCCTGGAGCAGGTGCTTTATGCAGAGCTTAACACAATATTTAATATAAATAGCCACAGTGCTTCCCAGACAGAAATTATTTTATTGTGAATAAGAGTGAAAGGTTTTTCTCCATTTGAAATGTCTGGGGTTTTGCTGTTGTCTGTCATTTCCTCTCCTCTCTAGCCTGACATGTTTTTGAAAGCTCCAGCAGTTCCATGAGTTAATTGCAACCAYCAGACTGGGTGCAGCTCTTTTATAATGAATTAATCTGCTGGGTGAGGGGAGCTCTGTCCTTTTTCTAGACACTGGCAAAGGAGGACAGGAGGTCCTTTGGCACGAGGGTGTTGCAGGAAGATGAGATGTTTCCTCAGGCAGATGATGTCTGGGAGGTTTGAGACTGTCTGCTTCCAAACGTTTGCCTCATAATTGTCCCCACATTCCATTTTCTGCACAGCAGAATTGGGATGATCTGGAGCTGGAAAGGATTTGGGTTGAGAGTGGGGAATACAACTGCCTGTAACAGGATTTACATGCTATGAATGGAGGTGGCCATAAAATAAGATCAACAGCTGCTGTATTGGGAGGCTGCTGGTGGCTGGAAAAGATGCCTTGTTTGAAGGTTAGATGGTTACCTTTTTATTTGAAATATAAGTATATTCTGTTTGAGGCACTTCTGCTGTCATAAAACTACATATATTTTTTTGCAGACAAAGTAGAAAGCTAGAATTTCCTGAAATTTAAAACTTCTAAAGAGCAGCAGATTGCAATTTCAGGGGCACCTTGTCCTTAATAGAGACAAATATTGCATCTCCATTGAGAATTGCTCTTCAAATTAGAAATTCAACCCTTAATCTCTCAATCAAACAGCACTAAATAAAAACAGTGTTTAACTTTTGCTGTCATTCTTCCTTGAAATAGACGATGAAAAGAAGGAACAATGTTGTTGGAGCCTACTCCAGAAATTCCACGTTACTTTGTCAAAGCCTTTTAATGCTGTAACACAGGCTTCTGAATTGCAAGTAGCTGGGCTTAGAAGTAATTAAAGAATTCCTACACCGCTTCAACCCAGTGCACAAATGTTGCTTTGAAACCTGCTGCTGAGAAAAGGAGGAAACTGGGGGATAGAAGACAAGGTCATCCTTGGACAAGCTGTATCATCCCTTGAGGCCACAGACTCCACAAAAACTGGAACATCCATATGATCACAGATGAAAAAAAAAAAATCACATAGCAAAAATAGATCCTGCAGTGTGGACCTTGCCATCCACACTGGCAGCAGGACACGAGGGAATGCCAGTTGCCAGGTTGTGGGTGGGAGACTGAGGCACGTGGCRAAACTCCTGTCAAGAGTTTGTAGCAAGAGCTGTGCTTTCCTCATGAAGTTACCAGCACCTTAGTCACAAAGTCTTGTTTGGTCCTTCTGCTTGGGGTACAACTCTTCTGTATAAAAATAAGGGAATTTGTAGCCTCCAGAAAATCAGCTTCTGGTGTATGGAATTAAGGGTATCCATCAGTAGGTAACTACATGTATTGGAGCTGTCTAGGGACACTTCATAATCAGCTGTGGAAACCCATCCATTTATCTCACCTTTATCCCACCTTAATCTTTGCTCCTAGGCTGGACTCCAGAGCAAAACCTCCAAGTCAAAATTCCCTCTGCAGCTGCTGTGAGCTCACTGGGATCAGATTTTCCAAACAGGCTCCTCTCGTTCCGAGGCCACGCATTTTCTCTTTCCCAGCAGTGAGAGCTGGGTAGCTCCTGCTCGGGAAAGCACAGTAATGCCTTCTCCACGGTGGCAGAACGAGGCCATAAATGCAGCAGATGTGCCCAGCAGGAAAGRACTTCAGTGCATGGAACTATCAGAACTGTGGGTGACTAAGAGTGGCCCTGGTTGGAGCTCTGCAGCTCCAGCTGCTGCCAGAGCTCCTGCAGCTTTGCCACGGCAGAGTGAGTTCAAGCAGCTCTGACTTGGAGCTCCTTTGTGCCATAAATCAGGGAGGCACTTGGAGGGGTGCAGAGGCAAGAGCTGCTGTAAACCTGTCTGCCTTCAGCGTGGCTTGGATAGAGGAGAAAACTGACATTTTATCCTTTATTACGCAATTCAGTGCTGGGTGTTTTTTGCATAGAGTTAGTTCAGAATGCAGGAAAAATCAGCTCTGAGATGCAAATGTCTCCCAGTGTAAGAGTTTACCTGAAGGGGGAGGGAAACCATTAGGTCAGGAACAAGYCCTGTCTTTTTCTTCTGCCAAATTTGGATGATAAAGGTTTCTTGCAGGAGATGTCAAACCAATTCGACTTCATTTTGCAAACATACGGAGACTGCTCGGTGTGTGATAGGAGTTGTCTGGAAAATGCTATTCCAGGAGGATTAGAAAGCATCAAGCAGCCCTGCCAGGTGGCACATTCAGGGGATGTTTGCTGCCTGCTAATGTGGATGGCTGGAGGAGCCCATCCCAGGCAGGGGGGCGTTTGCAGCTCAGCACTGGGCTCTGTGACAGTGTATAAAGTTTGGTTTCTTGTGTTTGGTGAGTTGTTTTTTTTCATGCTTCCATCCAGTTAAAATAACAATGAACRAAACAAGTGGGTTTGAAATATCGTGAGATCTGCACTGTAAGGAGCAGCACAGGGAGAGTTTTTAGTGATAAAGGCAAGGCTGTCACGTGCAGAGCGTGACTGATGGCAGGAAAAGATCCACTCTCCAGATTTCCAATCAGGAACAGTGCGAGTTCCCCGAACCCATACATCCACTCACAATAAGGGACATTCAAATTTATTAATTTTTTTAAGGTGACTTCACCTCATGTATTCCTGAGGTCAGAGTCCTTACCTTGGGCCCATCTTCAAGCTCCCTGGGGCAGGGCTGGCCCCAGCAGGGGCATGGCTTCTGCATCCTTCCTCCAACAAGTGCATTTATTGACTTCTCCTTTTCCTTAACATGATTTTTAAAAACCCTTCAGGGAAGCAGCTCTGGAATTCTTCCCACTGAAGGAACGCTTTCTTCTGGTTTGTAACTACCCACAGCAAGAGCTGTTCCTTGTAAGCACAGAGAGCTGAAATTACTGTGGCCTGGATCCTTCTGGGGCTCGCACATCATCAAAAGCTTTTCTTCTGTGCTCCAATTCTTCCTCTTTCAGGATCAGCACCCAGAAGAGATGGCATAGCTGCTGTGGGATGGGCTCTGTGGGCAGGCATAGAGCATCTTTTGTTTTGTTGCTGGCAAGGAGAATCAAGTTGAGAGCTGATTTCCAAAATGGAAAAGCTGATGGCTTGTCTGAAGGCTTATGAAACAAAATACTCAAAAGAAAAATTGGATGGTTCCTTGGGTTGTTTCTTCCTGACTGTTCATCCAGTTCATTCTCGCTGTGATAATCTCCCTTGGAAGTGCCCTGTTATCTTCACAGTGTCTTCAGAAAGTCCAGTGCTGCTCACGAGAGCCCTGAGGTGTTTTTGGGGAACAGGGTTGTTATCCCTGCTTCCCCCCTGCGCCAGCAGCCGCCAAACAAACTTCCCACAAAGAGCTTTTACAAGATCGGGAGGAATTCTTTGTCAGTGGCAATGAATTGAAGAAAAACAGTCCCAAAAAGGGCCTTTCATCAGAACTCCCTCTTACTCTGMTGGTTTGGGGCAGAGAAATCAGAGCTTGGATGTTCTGGCTGGAGGCACGGAAATTTATTACATCTGCCATGTACTGTGAGTGCAATTTTCTGGGAGTCTGCTGTGTGCTGCAAACAGCTCCATCTTGGTTTTGCTCCAAATGTATTAAAAGAAACCCACTGTGCTTTGTCATTGTATTTACTCCTGCATCTCGCCATCTAAAAATAATTTAAGCTGAAAGGATATGAATTTTGTTTGTGCATGGCAAAAAAAAAAAAAACCATAATGGTTTCAACTACTGTGATTTCGGGGAAACAGAGATGACAATAACTTAGAAAGTCAGTCTGCCTGCGTTATCTATGGATTCAAGAAATGTTTAAAGCAGTGAAATTTAGAGCCATTTTTCCATCACTTACACCTAAACAAGTGAAGTCAAAAGCAAGTATAAATCAGTGCAGAATTGTACCAAAGCAAGGAGCTTGAGAAAACAGAAGAAACTGGCAATTATCTCAAAGAGAAAATGGCTTTAGATTTAAATTCAGTAGAAGTTGGTGGCAGTCACAGTGGAAAGCTTCTAGTTTTGTTTTAAGCCTCTATTCTTTTTCTTTTTCTTCACCACTGTAGCAACTCTTTAGGAAGCAATATACTGTAGATGAAGCTTGCTGAGCTGGAGAATGGAGTATTTCCCTGGTGTCTCTGAGAGACTGTGGAACAAATTGGACTGAGTATGACAAGCTGCACAGTGTTATTTCAGTTGCTGCAGATAACTGGATTTCTCCTTCCAGGCATTAAGTGTCACTAGTTCATGTATTAGGAGTCAGATCCTGCTGCTGGCCACGGAAGTGGGAGTGTGAAGGATCTCCAGTGGAGACTCAGCGGTGATCAGGGAAACTTGGAATTTATTGCTGTGCCACCCCGAGCAGGGGCTGCCTCTCAGGGCTCTGGCACCAGCTGACGTGGCTCTGTGCACTCAAGTAAAAACTGCAGTTATTAAACAGAATTCTCCCSTGTTTAATACAGATGTAGCTCATTGGTGCAGGCCCATCCCAGTGATAGAGGCAGAGGGACAGATTTTCCATGGTGCTGGACCAGGACAGTTTGTTGGTGCAGTGATTCTCTGGTGATTTAGTTTGGCATGTGCTGCTTTTTCTCTGCATGTCTTATGAGTTGTGCAGCTCCTCCAGCCCTTGTGTGTGTGCTGGAAAAAGGGGGYGCTCGTGCTTGGGAAGGAGAACACCAAGTGACTGGGCTGAGTTAAAGGCATCTGGGCTGTTTTCCTGCTGCTGCTGTTGATTCCTGCTATGACCTTGAGCTTGGTAATTCTGCACATTGTTCCGAGCAGACCTATGTGGAGGCTGCCAGTCAGCTCCAAAACCAGGAGCAAAATAGCTGTGCCAGGGTAATTACCCCTAATGAGCCCTGGTTTCTGGGACCTGAGTTGTGTTTTGACATAGAACCACGTGTTGGGCAAAACTGCTTGTGGCAGCTTATTAAACACAAGCACATATTCCCTAATACTGTTTTTACCATGCTCCACTGCAAAGTGCAGGCATGTCCTTAACCTCTGCATGGCTCRATCCCAGGTCTTTCTGCTCATTCTCTGGTTTGTTATGAGGAGAAGTAAAAGGGTAGTTTTAGTGTCTCACAAGCAAGGGTGAGGGGGAGTTGACAGAAATACACAGCAAGATGTACCARGGAACAACTCCCTGCCCCACAGTTTAAACTGGGCTGTTTAAATGTGCCGAGAGACCAGAAACACAGGATGTAGTGAGGAATACTTTGAAAATGGATTAAAATAATTCACAGAAAGCCCCATTGGCCATATTTATAATCATGCCATTGGTCTGTTGTAGCAGTGGCAGTGTTTAAGAGGCAACACATGTTCACTTGTGCTTAACAGTTGCCTCCAGCAATTTACATCTGCTAAAGCAAAAATGGATAAACTTGTCTCACAAATACTGGTGACAAAACCCAGCACCATCTTCTCCTTTAGTACCTAAACACATGCAAGATTTTATGAATCGAGAACAGAGTCTGCCATTTCCAAACACAGACTGCACTGAGTGGAGCCAAATTTTTTCTTTATTGCACCTCGAAGTACTATTTCATCACTGGAGGAAAGAACAAGTTTGCCTTTTATCTCTTCCTCTACATTGAATTAAACCAGGTACTTTTAAATTATGGACCTGAAATTACCAACACTTTGGACTTATTCAGTTTCCCATTAAATGTGCTAATACTGAATTATGTAACGTGTATTCTTTCAGGTGGATTAATACATCAAATCTGTCTGCATCCTTTTGGTGTCTCCTTAACAGTGCAAATGTATTTGATCTGGGAGAAGTTTTATATATTTTATGTGTAATGGTGAGATGGCAAAATTTCTCAGATCTTGCACAGGCATTTATATCTCTCGGAATGACTAAGGTCAAATAGAAGTTACTGCCACCTCTGTCACCAAACAAGAATTGAGTGCAAAATTAAATATTTGCAGCCAGAACTTACCACAAAAGTTGGCTCCATGTGTAGTGTTCAGACAGGACTGTTTGCTCTGCTCTTGGATTTGTTTCAAGGGTGGATTGCTGTTTGAATTTTTTTAGCCACTGGACTGTGAGAATTTGAGTTCGTAGCTAACAGTGCTTGTTCTCTAATTAACTGTCATTTTCGTGATCATATGCATTAGGAAAAAAACCAACAGCCTCTAATTTAAAATTCAAAGAGGCCTCAATAATATAAAACGCAGTCCTGGCTCACTTTCATCTGTAAATAATACAGAGAGCTCACACGTAAGCAAGAGCTCACCTCCTGGGTGTACAATAACTCAAACACAAGCAGGGGCACACATGAGCCCATGCCCTTTGTGGTTGATAATGTGGTTTTCCTGAACCACCTCCAAATGTGCCTGTTTTGTACAAGACCACGAAGACTGTGGCCACAGCCCATGGATTGGGACACCCTGGGACCTGTGTGCTGCATCCCACGTGTAAATGCACACTCAGGGAGGAAGGTGGGACCTCAATGCCAGCAACCAGGGGAGCAGCCAAACAGGAATGAGCTTTGCAAAGGTTTGTGCTTCGCTCGTCTTTATTAACTGCTGCTGTTGGAACTTTTAACAGTCGCTCTGGAAATTGGACGGACAGGAGGGAAAAGCAGGCAGGATGGTAATCTGCTGAAGGACGCCATAAAGATGGAGCCGAAACTCCCCCTGAATCACCCTCCTCGCACACGCTCGCATTATAATAGAATTAGTAATTCTCATGATTCACCGAAATGACAGTTTCTTGCCCAGCATGATTTAGTGGGGTGGTTGTTCCCTGCCAAGGGCTGCCACCTAAAATACTGGATTTACGAGCTAGCTCAGGAGCTGAAACTCTGTAAGGTCCCATTTTTTAAGACAAAGATCCTTGAATAATCCAGGCTGGCTCTCTCACATTTGGGAGGAGTGGTGGAGAGGTAAAATGAGTTGCACAGAGTAGACCTGCAGAAATGTTTCTGACATGAATATCCTCCCGATAACCAGTACAGCCATCGCTGGTGTCAAGGTATCAGGGAACTGTATTATTTTTCATTTCTGTCCATAAGAATTTAATCAAAAAGCCACTGGAACTTATTTCTTTCCTCTGAAGGACTTCCACCAGGTGCTGTTAGCCCAGCTTTATCTCCTGAAGGTCTGTAGCAGTGTTATAAGRGACTGATGAGAAGAGGGAATTTTCCTACTAAAATGAGAGTAAATCATCATTTTTCATTCTGTAAGACCTTCTCGTACAAATGGGACACTGCTACAACACGAAGACAAATCACTCCAYGTTACTGCTTTAGTCACTGAGTCCAAACTACCTCTGGAAGTGCAGGTTGACTCCCAGCCTCCAGTTCCTCCTTCAGCCAAGCTCAGGCAGATGGAGAGGAATAATTTGCTTTTTGCTCTTGTGGAACTCTAATGGCTGTTCATGGAACAAGCAGCAGGTCCTGTCTCCTGCTCTGCTTGGCTTGAAGGAAGGAATCCGAGCAAGAGCAGCCTCAGACCAGCCCAGGTGATGAGTTCGGGTAAGAGCAGCCTCAGATCCTATCCCAAGTGATGAGTCTGGGTAAGAGCAGCCTCAGACCAGTCCAGGTGATGAGTCCTGCTGTCCGTAATTAGCGTTAGCCAGCGATTCCCTGGGCCTCCCCATCGCCATGGCAACGGGATTTAATTGCGGAGTCGAGTGGTCCCTCTCGCCGAGAGCTGCTGGGCAGCGCGGCGTGGCCCGGCTCCTCTGTGGGTTCCCCTCTCGGTGCCATCAAGGGTGATTCCGCTTTTTATTCTGAATCGGTAACCATTATAATTTCAAATTATGAAGCAGAAAGTGCCGGCAAAAAGGAAAATAAGGATAATTAGCTCCTCGTCAGCRTCAGGGATGAAAACTGGGCTTTCAAACAGTGAACAGCGTGAGCGGGTTGTAATTCCTGGTGCCTTAAGAGGTGTCACAGGGGGATGCAAGTCTGAAGAAATACAAACAAGAGGCTTTGAGGCTCCCTAAATTTAATGGAAAGGTCCCGTTAGTTTCAACGGGAGAAAGAAGATGATYGTTTGTCAGAATATTGCTAAATTAAAATTCAGTTGGGCAAGAACATTACCTGTGTCTATTGCTGACTTTGGCTGGGGGGAAGCACTTTTGCATTAGCATCAGATAATTTTTTCAGTAGCATCCACAYTGCACATAGTGAGCTTTCCTCTTCYTGTGGCAGGAAAAATGTCACAAGGATTACTTTAATGTCATTTTTCCTTTCTGGGGATATGAAGTTGTTGAAGCAATTATTTTATAGGTTGCTTTTTTCTTACCCTGGATCAGAATCAGCCATCCCAATCAGGCATAAATGCACACATAGGGGAACATTGCAGGCAAGCTCAGCCTGGGACAGAGTCACCAAGGGAATTTCAGCCTGAATGGTTTAAATCTGGCAAAGTTACTAACAACTGAAAAYGGCCTTGTAATGGAAAGTGTCTGACCCGCCTAAGGTGCATCTTTTATGTATCCAAATAACAATATAGACATTGTTTTTCTTTTTATGCTTTTTAGTTGCCATGTTGTTGCAGATTTTTAATGTGATAAGACAGAAGGGGTTTTTCCCACTCTGTACCAAATCTTCTGAAATCTCATTGGCTCAGGGAGGGAGGGGAAAAGGAGAAAACCCTTCCCCCAGCATTTGTGCGGGTTATTTTCCTTTCTTTGTGCCTATCTTAGGACTGTCTTCTCTTCAGACAATGCCAGTCCTTCTGCCTCTCCTGATCTTCTGCCCAGAACTTGGTGTTATTTCAGACAGACTGGGAGTTCTCCTCATTAAAGCAGCTATTTTATTGGAACTCACATCCAGCTGAATCCCAAACAATTTGGGCAGAGAAACTGGAACTGCAGGAAAACACTGAGTTTGTCCCTACTCTTAATTTCTTATTTTCCCTTCCCTCCCTAGTCTTTTAATCTGACCCCAGTCTGACCCAGGATAACTCAGCAGGAACATGTGCAGCACCTTGTTCTGCAGCTCCCCACATGGCAGTGAGGGAAGGGAAGYTGCTGCCAATTGCAGATCCAACTGTAGCCAAGCAAGGTTGCTCCWTTATTGCGTTTGAAGCCATAATTAAATTTGCTCACCATGAATAGGTGCCAAACCTGCCATTCCTTTGGAATATGGGGCATCTGTTTAGTGCTGATGCTAACATGGGATACGAGGGGAAACATCAAAACTTCCATCAGTTTCTGCTGTTTCATTTCTTCATTTTAAAAATATATTCTAGTTCATTGCTCCTTGGCTTCAGTTTTGCATTTCTTGAGGCATTTCTAGTGCAGGCACCCACTCCCCCCAGATGCTGTCCCACCAAATGCCCTGCRGCGAGAGTTGCCCCTTGGAATTTCAGCATCCAGGTCCTCCATGTGGGAGAAAAAGCTCTGTGCTTTGACACTCAGTTCTGACATCGTTTAAAATAGACTTAATACATGTATCTGTCTTTACATTTCCTTCTTCACGAGCCTTCTGCTTCCCTTGCAGTGGTTCAGGGCTGAGATGACTCACTCTTWAAATGATAACACAATTTGCTAAATGGAATGTCAAAATACATGGGGTGTTGGAGGCACTCTCGTGGTATAATTTTCCCCCAATGAGTTAAATGTTTTTATGAGTTAATGTTCTTATTGTTAATATACAGCCTGATGTTTAAAAAAAATGAAAATAGAGCAAGTCTGAGCAGGAGGGAGAAAAAAGCAGCAAGGTTCAGGTAAAATGCCTCTGGAGATTCAATTGGAGATAGGATGATGGATTCAGCTGTTCATTCCCAAAATATATAATGGCTGTAAGAGCAGGCATTGAAAATATTAAAAATTAAAACATGGATTTCCTTTATTACCTTCAAATGGCAGTTGAGAAATTGSTGAGGTTTAAGGTTGCTGAGTGCCCGTGTTATGATCTGGCCTGTGTGAACACCCTTTGCTGGTATCAAAGGGGAGTGTAATTACACTGCTAATCAGAAATGCACACTTCATAACCACATCATACTTCCAAATGCATTTTTCCTTTCGGAGTTTTAGAGAGGAAAAGAGAGAGACAACCCAAGAGAATGCACTGCAGATGTGTTTGCAACTATTTCTRCACAAGGATTTGGTTGGCAGCCTCAGAAGGGAAAAAACAGTGTCTGGAGGTTTGGAGCACCTGGCTGGGAACCAAGATTTCRTGATCCTCTTCTCACCTGTCCCTCAATGAACGAGGCCACAGAGAAACCAGGGAACACCTTGGATCTTTTTACTGGTCAGCCAGAAATTCCCGTTACTCACCAGAGTCTGAGTGGTTAAATCACAGTCTCTAAAATGGCAGCAAATGCTTCACAATTCTTTACAGTGCTAGAAAATATTTAAAGACTGCAATGAAGTCTTTGAGTTCATTGAGTTTAGATTGGGTCTTTTCCCTGTCCTGTTTCAAGAGGTGGCTTTACCAAAACTCACCTGTATCAGCTGATGGTCACCCAAACCAAACCGAAGTTTTCTCTCGGCCTCTGCAAAAAGCTGTGCAAAGCCTCAGAGGACTCCAAACAGCTCAAATGACTAATAATTTATTTTAATTACATCAGCCCTTGCATAGATTTCTCTGAAAAAAATATAATTCTATTCAAATTTACCTACTTGCCTAGAAAGAGTCTTTGGGGCTGGATACATAATCCAGGTAAATTGTTGGTGGGACAATAGATCCAGGTCAGTGCTTCCTTTTGTTCATTTCACAAATTCTGTTGGGTTTTTTTTTTTCACTTGGCAAAGCCTTAGAAGAACACAGCTCAGGAAAGAGACTTGTACAAATAGAGCTGGATATGAGTTTTGTACAAGGACATCTTCTGGACGGGTGAAGTGCTGCTGGTGCTCTGAGAGCTTCAGAGGGCACCTCCAGGTAAGYAGAGCTTCTCTTCCAGGCCATCTGCTCTTCCTTGAAGGACTCTTAACAAATTCTTGATGCTGAGATGATGCTTAAAGTAGTATAACTCTTCCTCATCACCACCATCTCAAAATCGATCATGTAACTAAATTCTGAACACTMGAAAGGTGTGGGGTTTTCCTTCATTGGAGATGACAGGGACAGCACAAGGTGTCACTCATGGAGACACAAAGCAACATTTTCAGGCTCACAGTGGTTGTTCTCAGGGGCACTGAGGTCGCTGGAGCTTGGATGCAAAAGGCTGTGAGGGATTTTCATTTTTTACATGACCCTGCAGAGAAGACAACACATGAATGTCTTGTCCATAATTTCAGAGTTTTCTGCTGACAAGACATTTGTGATTTGAATATTTGTTTTTTATGGAACCTCACAAGTCTGTGCCAGTGCCAGGTCCTGGTGCACTGTCAATGCTTCTGGGCTGTGTTTTACAGCACAGATTTACAGCACAGATCAGCTTTTGAGGCTTTTCTTTACCTCTGACAGCTTTCACTTGATTGTGGGATAGTCAGGGGTCCATAAATCCAGCGGTACAGAGCTGCATGGAGTTCAGCTGCTGGGGATATTTCCAGCTTAGGTGCTTGATGCAGCTTCCTGCAGTCGCAGGGAAAGTGGCTCAGTGACCTGAAGGATCCTTCCCTGTCAGCAAGACAAATGCTTCCGGATGGAATCTGTAATGTTCTGATTTCRTGTAATGAATCACTGCTTCCAGCTTGGCATGAAACGATATAAAATATGCAAGAGAACAAAAGTATTAAATGATATCCCAAACAGCAGTTTTCCATACCCAATGTCTCTGATTTCCAGGACGTTTGGGTGCTTTGCTTGTGTTTTTGTTTCAACATAGATTAATAGGTGTTTAGAAATGTTTTGCAATGTAGAAGCTCTAGGATTTGATGAGCTCTTTGAAGTAAATAAAGGAGGTTTGAAATTTGAATGGTGAGGCACAARCCAAGCCAGATTCAGTGTGTGGTTCCAGCTAGAGAGGTGATATTTCAAATCTCGTGTTTTAGCCCTCTGATCATTCATTCTCATGTATCCATTCCTCTAAATTCAACTAAGCAAAAGCAGCAAAGGATTATGCACCCTCTTACTTAACTTGGTGTTAACTTATGAAAGAGCATTTTGGAATAAAGATTTCTCKTGTAATCAGGCTCTGAGCTCGCAGTTGCTGTGGTTCTGCAGCTTTGCAACTCCCTTGGGTGGTGTTTTTGAGTACCCAGACCAGCCCTCGTGCCTTGGCTGTTGTGCAGCTTCGGTCCAGACAGTGAAAAGTCTCATTGCAGGGGATTTATCATGTGAAATGTTGCAAATACGCCTGTTTCCTAGCAGACCTTCTTGCTGGTGGCATCAGTTTTTAGCCATCATTTCTAGTGGATCCTCATGGGCACTGAGGCATTAACCTACAAAATTAATGTGCTCCTGCTCCACAGAGGAGGCTGGGCAAGAGTACCAGGGCAGAGAGGGAGGCTGTGCTTTCAGAGGTCTGATAGGAACAGAGACCCATTGAGCAGTGAGGGGATTGGAGTTCCTAAATCACTCTTACACTTCTGAAAATCCTGCCCAGAGGTCTGTGGGTCTATTCCCACAGCAACGTTGTCAGCACGTGAAATATAAGTGCTAAAAATTCCATCTTCTCATCTTTTTTTTTTTTTTCTTCCCCAAAGAGACTGGCCTTAGAGCAGATCCAAGTCAGCAGATTAAAAGGGATTGTTCACAACAAAAGGTCTAGTAGGAGGAACTTCCCTGGAATAAGCTGTTCTGGGAGGAAGCTGAGTTAATAGGTTTTTTTATCAGTATTATAGCAAGGCAGCAGGGTTACTCCAATGACCAGTGCTTAATGAGCAACCCAACACTCTGTCAGGAAGGATAACTGAGTCCTGTGTCATTAAGGATGTAGTTTTTAAGTAATTTGGGGGTTTCAGTACTTCAGSCTTTCAATGGCACTTGCTTCCCACCAAGCCAACGCTGCCATGGGAGCACCACCCTCATTAGCCCTTGGAGAATCCAAACAAGAGCCAAACCTCGAGGCACAGGTTCCTAGAAATCACACTTCAGCGTTTCAGCTGTTCACAAAGCTATGGATTTTTCAGTTAAAAATGAAAAAGTTGCCTAAATGGCGGAGTGACAACATGATTTGAGCAGCTTTACAGCTAGTATAAAAGATAGAGATCACTGACATTGTCARTGAAAACACCAGCTCAAGCTGGAGTGGACCTGCAGCCAAAAATACTTTCTAGCGACCTCACAAGCCTTAAAGAGCAAAAACCTGTAATTATTTCCAGAATGCCAAAGACATTTCTCTTGGGGAGAATCTTTGATTTGATGGTGAGTTTGTAGATTGTTTTTTTTAGATAATTGCTGAGGTGATGTCAACATTCGCTAATAAAGAAGCTTTCCAGGAGGGAGTAAGAGGTCTGCAGGTCTCATCAGCATCACTGCTGCTCTCTTTGGACAAGTGTTTTGTTCATCTTTGCAAAATGGATTATCCAAACTTTTGCTCAATTGCCTGACTGAAAAAAAAAAGAGTCCCAAGAGCAAATAATATCTCATTATACCAAGTCAGATAATATTATAATAAAACTGATGTGATGAGGACTAGCAAGAATCAATTTTTATGCTTGGAATTAATTTTCTGAATAGGGAACCAGTGAACATTGCCATAATTAGTGCATTCCTTAGAAACCTATTAGCACATTGTTTTCAAGGCTGAACTTACCATGGAGTTACATCTCCGCTTTTAAATGTTCACCATCCTCATCTGCAGCCAGAATTGTGAGAACACAACTTCGGTGTTGGCACCAAGAACGTGGCCAATGCMTTTCCAGATCTAAGAAGGAGCTGAGTGTGTTTTTATAATTTCAGCTGATCCTCACCTCATTAAACAAAAATGAAGTAACTTGTGGGGTGTTTTCTGGGCTTTCAGGACACTAAACTAAGGCCTGAGGCTCCCGTGCTCAGTCCTGGCTGTTGGAATAGGAAGACAGCAGAGGTTTTCTCACACAGATTTCAGGGAGCTCATGAAGCTGGGCATTGATTGCATGTTCTGCTCCCACGCCATCCCTGTCCRCAGGAGAGTTAGCATTCATGGTGCCACTCAAAGTGAACTTTTACTGCCCACAACAACCTATTTCTGTAGCAAAGGTCACATTTGTTATCTATCAGGATGTAGCAGCACAGTGGAATAATGAGTTGCCACAATGAACTGGCCTTTTTACCTCCTGAATGGGCTTCTAAATCAAGCAGGGGGAGCATTGACTGAAAATCATTGGTTCTGTCTACTTGAAAGGTCATGGTGTGAAATACTGCAAGATCATTCCAGCCTGGTTTATGCAGTGAAGCAGTCTCTAGCACAGAGCCCACCACCTGCACCAGGCGTGCAGGTGCTTGGCCTTCTCGGGATTTGAGATGGAAACGGGGAAAAGGAAAGACTCCTTGGATCTGTCACAGCCCTTAGTCAAGGAAAGACAGAAATCAATAATGCTTTGGCACTTTTTATATTTTTTTAATTTGTGGCAAAAGCCACCAGAGCTTGCAGTGACTTTCCTTAGAGAGACCACACAATTCCTCAAAGCCCAGGCAGAGCTGCCTGGAGTGGAGCTCACACAGCCACGTGTGGGCAGTACAGCTTCCCAGGCCTTTATTTCATCCTGCTCAGTGCCCAGTTAATTGTACCCATTTCCTTCCAACCTCACTTCCCAGTTTTAAGGCTCTTCYCTTTTCACTCCTCAGTCAAGACAGGTATTTCCTAAATACGGGGCTGCCACTTCCAGTGGAGCTGAGGAAGTTCACATGTTCTAGTGGTCTGTGACAGCAATTTCTGGTTTTCAGACAGTCTGACATGCATCTGCTYTGTCAAATGTGCATGCTACATAAAAGCAACACTCAACGTTATACAAGTAAAACATAAACTTCAGTATCTGGCAAATTAAGCTCTTAATAAATGCAACTGGTGCTTGATCTGCTTTGGAAGGGGCTTGGCCCTTGGCGTTTGAGTGAGCATCCAATGCTAGGCACAAGCTTCTCTAACTCTCTTTCCTCAAAGGTTTCCTTTACASAAGAGCCAAAGTTCATTGTCAGTAGCATTTGAAACAAACAAAATGCTGCTGTTTAAGTGAAGAATATCAGTCTAGACAGGGTCCAATTCTCTACCTGAAATAGGCTTTGCGCTGCTGTGTTATTTACCTTTRTGATGTCATGTCAATATGCCCAGGTTTTTCCAGAAGCCATAAAAATATTTAGTTTTACTGCTGCAAGACATTGCTACGACTTACAAAATATCCTAAGCTCCTGGGCCTGGGAATTTGACCYGAGTGGATTTGTCCTCCTGACACAAATCCCTCCGTGGTGCAAGGCAATGTCCCCTCTCTGGTGCAGGAGGCAGAGCTTTTTGGGTGCTGGTCTGAGGCTGCAAAGCAACGTGCTAAGAGTAAATGATTCCCACAGACCTTTCCATCTTCCCTACGGAACCCACCAGGCATCTCTGAATGACTCTTTTCCTCAGTGGATACAGAGCAGTGGATAAAAACCCCAAAACGCCATGCACCCCACAAAAATAAAGCAGAGCACTCCATGTCTCACATGGTGCTCTCCAGAGGCACGATGAAAGAAAAAGGAATAAACTGTGTCTGACAGATGTTGATGAAGCACAGAGACTCATGTTAATGAAGCACTGGAGAGCAGCCAGTCTGTAGTAGTTGGGACATTTTGAGCTGTACAGAAAAAGGAAAGGACATGAAGAATGTCTTCAATTTTCACAAAAGTGTCCTTCTTTAAAGATGCTTGGGAGGGCTTTTTGTTGTCACAGGGCATCTTCATGGGCAGCAGGACACCCCCCAGCTCCCTGGGGGCAGAAGTGGTGCTGTGCTGACAGGACAGCTCCCGGACACCAGCACAGCTCCCCCGTGATCTGCCTGTTCAACCCTCCTGTAGCTGCTCGGGGAACAGCTTCAAAAGGTCGGGAAGCACCACAAATTCCAGATGACAGTTCTTGAATTTGGCTCGTAATACCGTGGGTGGATTTGTCTCTGTTCTCCTGCTGTAAACGCTACTCCAGCAGTTCAGAGGGATCCTGCAGAACAGCTCCTCCCGGGGATGCCCAAAAACCCTCCTGCCTTCCTCAGCAGAGGACTCAGCTGCTGACAGGGTTATTGCTGCTGCTGCTCACAGCAATAGAAGGCTGTGCCTGGCTGCTTTGAGCCAGACTTTGTRTGGTGTGCAACTTTTATCTGCCATCACCCAGGGAGATTGGGATATTTAAATGTATTACATTGGAAAGGGGAGCAAAACGTTCAATGAAATGCAACAAAGAGATAAAGAAACATGTGCACGAGGTAAAATGCTAGCTTTAGATACTAAAGAAAACCCCCAAAGCAAATGAGTTGAGGGAACTCGTGGACCAGCAGTCTCAATATGTATCCCACATTATTAAATTAAGTTCGGGATTTAAAGTTGGCTTTTGTTCCAAGCAGATTCCTTAAGGAGTTGTGGCTAATTTTCAACATATTTRAGAATGTACACTGAGCCCTCCCTAAAGAGTCATTTCATTAATTGCTTGGTACTGCTGCTGCTTGGACTTATAATCCCTTTTTTAAATTACAAAGAGTATTCCAGCCACGACACCTTCCTTACACACAGCACCAYGAAAGATTACCCTCCCTGATTCTGCTGTGGCTGTTGACACAGTGCTCCTCTGCAAATTCCAGGATATTCCTGGAAAAGGATCTGTTTATAATAATATTTGTGCACACATGATCCCTAYAAGMCTTGGCTTTAATCTTGGTTAAATAGCCAACTAATTGAATAGTAATTCCTGGTGCTGGAAAAACATCACCCTCCCGTGAGACYAAACAGGAACAGGGAATGTTTATGGCACCGGCATTTTAAAGCTAATTTAAAGAGGATTTATCACAATTAGAAAAAGAGTTAATGATGGGTATGTGCATGTTGTCTGGCTAATAGTGATTCACATTCCAGCACCRTCATCAGCCTGAAGCAGAGGTTGGAAGGGCCAACTCCTGCCTGCCTGCAAACATCCCCTGCCAGTGAAGCATCCCCAGCATCCCTTCCCAAAGAATCGGTGTGAGAGCAGCTGTAAGCAGCATTTAACAGCCCAAGACAACTGAAATGTTATTGAAAAGAGAAATTCTGTGGCTGAAGGCAACATAATTAACCCTGCCTTCCACTCTGGTTTGTCTRTAGGGGAAATGCCTGGGATAAATTTTATCAGCTGGGCTGGTGAGCTCTGCAAAGAAAGGTTTGTAGGGATGTGGATGCTGGCCTGATCACGAAGACTGAAATCCATCTCACGGGTGTTCTGCATGTCCTGMTGCAGCTGCCCCTCTCTTGGACACAGCACAGTGCAGGCAGCAAGATCAACAGGCTCCAACCTCAGCCTCCCAAACCTCTGGTTCCCTGTCCCCTTTGGTGGTTAGGTAGACATTATCCCTGCCCACACTGAGTTGGGTTTGCCCTGTAAAGCTAAAAGTGTGTGTGCGTGTGGATAGAAAATGTGAAKGAAAGGAAGAAAGTCAAGCAAGTGAGGACGGAGGCCAAATAAGCAGGGCCTGAGCTCTCTCAGAGTGGCACCAGTGTTAGGTGGGAATGGCAGCAGTGCTTGGCAAGGGCTGACCTGAAATCCAGATCAGTGGCAGGAAAAAAAGAAAACTGGGCCATAGAAAGCAACCAATCTGATGGAGGGGAGAGAGGTGGATATCCAAGGAGGTTAATCCTAATAGAGAAGGCAACAAAACATATGAAAAGAGTCCAATGTGTGCCAATTTCCAGGAAAAAAAACATTTTTAACAGCCATTCAGTGGCTAGCTCCRAAGAATGGGCAAGCAGTGACTAAGATCTGGCAGGCTAAATCTTCTCTCCAGCAGCCCAAAACRTGCTGCTAATAGAAAAGAAATTAGTACAAGAATCTAATGTTCCACACTTTTTTTTTATTTTTGGCCAGTTGTAGTTGAGGGTGACACCTTGCAGAAGACTCCTGGTCTGGRATCCATGTGAAATGAGTTTAAGGTCTAATGAAAACCCCAGGTAAATTACCTAAAAAATATGGCCCAAAACACTCAGTCACTTTGGTTGTCAGTGTTAGCAGTGGATTTTTTTCAGCTTTTCAGTGTTTTGATGTGTGTTTCTCTTAGGATCACGGAGAGGAAACACCAGGTCCTTTAAAATACATTAGCCCAAATTTGAAATACTTATTTTACCCATTGCCTCCATGTGGAAAATTAAGTTTCAGGGCAATCTGAATTAGATTTTGGAGCAAGTAAAAGGGTCAGCCTGAGGGTCTGTAGCCCCATCAATAATGGAGCTTGTGTTCTAATTTGAAAGCAATTCAGCACATCCTGCCTCATGTGGGTAATTTAACAGAGMAGCTTTCCACTTTCCTGGCACTGAAGGCTGAAGTCTCAATAAGTCATTTAAAACTTTTCCAAAAGATTGAGATGTAGTGATTTTTCAGCTTACCTGGCTCACAGCTAGGTTTTGTGCCAAAACCTTGGAATAGAATCACTTCACTCCTTTTTAAGCTCCACACTATTTAGAGCATGCAATGGTTTAATTTTTTATTTTCTTAAGTGCAGCTATAAATTGTTGGCTCTGACTGATAAACAGGGCAGCAAGGAACACACTGTGTCTCTGGAGCTTCCGAGGGTGTTTTCCACTATAAAAACCAGCTTGATGCAGACTTAAGCCCAAGCTGCTGCTGCAGACTCTCAGCAGGAAAGCCCTCAGAGGATGGATGTGCACGGAAGAAAAGCAGAGTTGACTGAAACAAGGGGGTCTGAAATGAAATGYAATGTTTCTGGTCTTTGTTACAAAACCAGGAGATGTGCCTGGCCTTATTCTCCTCCTGCTGCCCAGCTGCTTGGATATATTCTTTTTTCCATGCAATCATCTAGAAATTCTCCAGGAAGCTTTTGCTTGTGTTTGTGGGATATTGTAGGTTAGGTAAATATGTGTTTCAAATATACTTCAAATAAATTTAAAACGTGAAACAGTTTGAGCTTTCATCACCTTTCTGTATTAACTCTGTTGCTAAACTCTTCTTGTTGCTCTAGTAAAGCTGAATTTGCCCTGTCAGTACTTCTGCAGAACCAAAAGCAGGGGTAAAGAAGAAGCAATATTAATTTTCTCATGCCAAGGGGAAAACAAGTGTCTGCCCCTGTGGCCCATTTCTAGGTYAGAACTGGAAGAGCTCCCACTTTTTTTAGTGAAGTTGAAATGTGTCACTGTAAGTGGATTTTTGCCAGCCTGGTCTCTTAAGTCAGTCCCTGCTGCCTCTTGCAACTTCAGCTCCCATTCTTTTCAGGGATCCTCATACCATTTTCCTCACTATATGATTTTTCTGTACTGCACCAAATTCCTCAACTAACATCTCTCAATGGTTTCTTTCCTCAGTCTGTATCAGGAGATGGGAGTCAGGAATGGAAGATCACTTGCTGTGCCCCAGGGAAAATGAGGTGGTGTGGATGCAGTCTCCAGCTCCTTTTGTTTGTGGGAATTTCCTTCCATCCTCCTGCCCCACACTCTGTAACCCTGTAGGGAATAATAAGAGAAACAGGAAATGAACACAGAGCAAACATCCCAAAGGAAACACACAACGATTGAAGGCTGAAATAACTTGGTCTGGACATAAATTCCCCACCAGGTGAGCAAATACAGTTGCCCTTAGCAAGTAAGGCCTAAACTCAGTGAATTTTAATAAACCACATGCTGAAGATAAGTTCTTAATGCCTTCTGGAAAAAAAAATATATATTTAAGGCAAGCACCTAATCATATAACAGGAKGTTTCTTCTGTGTTTAGGACACTCTAGTTCAACATTCAAGCATGGTATTAAACTTGTGAGATTAATCTAGTCAGTTCTCTAGCATGGTGCAGAAAGAGACTGAGTGACAGCCATGGTTGTCCATGTTTTTATATTTTACAGTAGGAGCAATCCCTCATTTTCCTGTCCTCCCCCAATGTCTGCCCCATCCTCTCTGGCAGCCCTGGGGCTGTATCTGGGCAACCACAACTCCTCCAGCTCCACGCTGAGCTGCTTCAGAAGGCGATCATTTTCCTCACTGATATCCCAATGATTTGGGTACTCGAATTTCATGGCCAGTGGGGACCCTCATTAATGAAATTCCCTGGCGGTGGCCTGGGCTGGGAGTGCTCCACCCTGGCTCTCTGCAGCAGGGCAGGGATGGCGTGAGTGGAGCTGCTGTTCCCTTCCAGCTGAAGGGGATCAGCCCTGACAGCGTTTGCTGGTGGCCACTGAACCATGAGCCATATTCTGAAAGTACTTATCACTTTACTCTCCTGCTGCCAAGGCAATTCCGGAGCAGTTGGTGAGGGGAAAAAAAAAAAAAATGGGAGCAGGGCTAAGGAGGACACATGAAATTTTGGAGCAGGGAAAAAAGTATTAGGCAAGGCTAACTCATCAAAATAGGCCAGAAAGGAGATGAAACAGCAAGAGAGGCTTCACAGTGCAAATAACCACAGCACCATCCGTGCCTGGCTGGTGCATACTTTCCACTCCCTGACTTGAAAGCAATTTTTGACATTTGGGCTCTGTCAGAACACTTCTTGCCAAGAGATCACTGTGTAGTTTCACAAGTATTATTGAGGACTCACACAGTGCCTCTGAAGGAAATCAGTGAGGTTATCTCATTTTTTCAGATGGGTAAATTGCATCATAGAGAAGTGAGTGATTATTTTTCTTTCGATTTTCCCTGAGCCCACAGCAAGCCAGCTAGCAAGCCAGGAGCAAGATCCCAAGAGTCCTGCCTCCTCTATCCTGGTTTTATAACCTGCACTGCACTATCTCTGATTTAGCACAGGCCTGGTAAGTAATTTTGGGGCATTAAATATCATCTCTGATTAGGAATTTGATGTGTCTATGTCTGGAGATAGTCCTTGTGCTTTAAAAGAGGAGCAGGAGGTGCTGCACAACAGGATTGTGTTTGCAAACGTTTTGCCAATCAGCATAAATATTCTTTAGTAGTCAGTGACTGTTGTTCCTACCTTGATGTCAGGATGTACCGAAATATTTGGAAAATCATTGGTAATGCTGAAAGATTGAAGTGTTTTCCATATAACCAAGCTCATGGATACCACATAATTTCATGTGATGCCTCATCCTGAGGGAAAGCTGTGATTTCTCAGGATAGTCCAAAGATTCCTCCATCCCACAGAGACTTGTGAACAGCTGAACTGTAACTCCTGAGAGGTTCAGCAGTGCTTCCCCCAGCTACAGAAATATGTATTGACTAGAAAAAAGTACATTTTACATTAGATAAAGCACACACTTAGCGAAACAATTTTATTTGGGCGTGTTGAGAGGGTACTGAATGACTGTTTATAGAGGTTTGTTGGACAATATCATGGTCCTAATCAAAGTGAAACTCCTAATAAGTTTCCTTTTAAAAAGCAAAAGGCTAAGCACTAAGATTCTCTGGTTAAAAATATAAAATCAGTCGTTCTGTGTAATGTATGTTTACAATCACTCATTAGAAATACAGAAAGGACTGGAAAAAAAATTACAGAGGACTAAAGATTGATTCAACTGATAGCTAAATATTAACTGTGTTCATAAGAAGAAGGGAAATTACAAAGGACTTGGCAAACTGAGTTGTCCAAACTGACTGACTAAATCAAGAAGTTAAACATCCTTGGGCAAAGCAAACTATGCACCAGCAAAGGTCATTACTGTTTCCTCATAGGGTTTAGATCTCACTTTGCAATTGAGCTGGGGTTTTAAACACAGTTTTAGTATGGAGATGTAAAGGTCTTGGTCTGTGTTACACAGAGGGGCTTTGGAGCCAATTCCCTCATCCAGGTGTCAATGAACACAAGGAGATGATTGGGATGTTMGTGCAGCAGCTTCCTGGGTGATGTGTGTGTGAGGGCCCCACCAGCCCCACCAGGGTTAAGCAGCAGAGGTTTAATCAGCTACACTTTACTGGGCTTGCCTTTGGGCCTCAGAAATGAAAGGATTCAAAGAAGAGCAGTGGAAAGATTCCCCTTTTTTGCCCTCCATGGAGCAGTGCCAGGACTGTCAGTGCTGTGTGCTGCATCTGTGCCACGGCACCTCTCACCACTGCACCGCTGCTTCGGCTTGTGGCAGCAGAATTCATTTCCTCTATTATATCTGTATTCCATTGCCACAGGAGTTACTTAAAAAGCCAGGAGCGGCGTGAAACACTGAGAAACCAGCGATCACCTTTCTGGCGCGTGGGCAAACACACCTGCGTTCCAAAGTCTGCCGGCAACATCGCGCAGATACCATTGCTTTGAGCGAGGAGAACGATGAGGGCCTAACCGCGGCTCGAGCGCCCTGCTCACACCGTGATGGGGCATTGWGAGCCGAACCCAAGCTAAGACCAAGCAGCACTTGAAGCTGATTGCCACTCCAGTGAGCCCAGTTAAAAGCAAGCACCGATTTCGAGGTAGTGACCTTGAGCCGCGGGTGCTGCGCTATCAGCTGCAGCCCGATGGGATTCGCCTCGGCCGAGGGCTAGGCACGAACTCACAGTAAAGAAATTGTAAGTAACAAGGCACCGCATGAGAGGCTCTGTCTGCCTGGCTCTCGGCCCCCGCTCCCCACAAAGTCAGAAAATTGATGGTAAATGCACAACATCTTACCGTTCATGGGTGGTTAGAGAGTTCCAATTTGAAGGGGGCTGAGGTTATTCTTGCCTGGCAGACTAAATGCTAACTATATTCCAGCCCATTTGTGTATAGCAATGGAAAACGTGATTTATCTGGGATGTCAGGAATGACATTGCCTTTCATTAGCCTTAAATAATGTTATGAGGCTTTGCTCTACCACTTGGTAGGTTCATGTACTATCAATTTTTGTGCACATATAGACTCGGAGAATTAAGAAGGTGGAAATTCCTCAAAGCCTTGCTAGGGGAAACCAGTGAAGAGCTTATAGCGGGTATTTATTTTATGTTTTAAAAATTCAATAGACTCCAGTTAATCTGCCCTCTGGTAATCCACAGAATAGTGATTGAGCCAGACACTTAGCTGGTGTAATGTACTGAAGCTCTCCTGAAAGCAGCAGTCAGGCTGCTGCTCTAAGATATAAGAGGCTTAGGCTCGATTCCCTAATTTACAACGGGTCTCTTGTGCAACCCTGGCCAAATTCCTCATATCTAGATAAAAATAAGGGTTTACAGGCACTGAACAAAGTTCAAATCCCAGCGATGCCCAGACTTCCCGCACGGTGCACAGGAGAGCAAGGTTCAGTAGATGGAATGCAGAATTAAAAACACGGTGGCTGCATGCTAAGGAGGCACCCTCAGCATCCTCACGTAATTTCTACGTGCTTTAGGAAGCCAATTCTACAAAAGAAGGCATAAACCTCCATATTTCCAATGGAAATCCTCTGATGCTGCTCACATCCACAGCAGAGCAGCAGTTCCTTACTGCTCCTGAAGGCAGGGGGAAATTAGGGGCCAAGGAATTTAGTTCAGTCATGGCAAAAGACTTGGAATGGAAGCAAAATTTTCCTGTCTCTGGTCAAGCCACAGCTGAGAACATGTTTCAGGCATCAGGTCTCTGGAAATAAGCATCAGAAGAAGGATTTTGGAGAAATTAACAGCTCCAACATTTAATCTTCCCATTGTTGCTTGAGATCCTCAATATGGATTGGAAGGTAGGTGGATTAAGGAGTAGAAAGCATTCAGTGACTGCAGCAATGGGAACATAGAAGCAGCTCAAAGTGAAAGGTGCTGTCGTTCATAATTGCTGCGAGTTTGAGCACCAGAGTGAGTTCCAAGTGAGCACAGTTGGGAGCTTYGAGCTCTTTGGGGGCGATGGTCTGACCTCTGATCCATACAGGCAGAGCTGTCTTGGGGGCCACTGTGTGCAGATGTGCCAGACAAGTCTGCAGAACAGCCACTTCCACGGCAGTGATGCAAATACTGGATGCTCTGTAAGCAACTGGTCAAGAGAGAAGTGGTGTCAGTGCCTTTTTGGTAGCTTTGTGTTTCAATTYGTGATGGAAGAAATCTTTATTGTGGACACAGCTCCAGGAATAAGTGGCTGGAAAACACTCTAGGGAACAATTCTGTCATAAGAAAGGGTGGGAAAACTGGGCTGGTAAAAATTCTAGAGGCCAAAAGGAAATGAGAAACAAGCAGAGARAAAATTAAATCAAATAAGGAGTGTATGGTGGCCTTCTGTGAAATGAGAGAAATGTTTTGGGGCAAATTCTGCAGAATGACCACAGGACAGTACCTGAGGAAGGTGAGAGTGTGAGCATGCATGCAGTACATGAGGAAACAAGGTTCATACTCCTCTCCTGCAGGATGCTGCCTTGTCAAATGACATCTCACCATGAGCTAAAAAGTTATTTGCTTTCTGTTACACTTGATGGCATTTTCTTCATTCTCATTTTCTCCCCTTCTCCCCATTTGACCYATGACAAGTATTAATATCCACTTTGACTATTCAGGAACATTTTCTGATGCAAAATCTCACTTTGAGAGAAGTGTGGCAATTTATAGTTGAGCTACTTATTGCTGGATCTCAAAAGCTCCTTAAAGTAGGGCTGCCAGAAGACAGGGATTTGTCAGGTGTGTCAGTGGGAGCCCAGGGTTGTCCTCAGTGATGAGAACAACCTGCACCAAACCAGGGATAGCTCCTGGCACTGCGCCTTGAATAGAACCAAACATGTAGGGAGAGCTCCAGCCATCTCTCCTTACCCATTATATGTGTAAATCCCTACCAAAAYTCAGCAGAGGTGTTCAGAAAGCATCAATGCAAAGCCAAGGATTGTGATTCTCCCAAGCTGAGAGGCCAAAACTACAGGTCAGCTCTGCATTTCTTTTTGAACAGAGCTGTGTGTGCCATTTAGGAGTCTCTCTGCTCATAAGATCAAAAGTACACAAATGAATGTCATTGCAAGGAAAAATGAGTGTCCTGAATTAGTAGAAAAGATGGAAGAATTGCCTGTTTACAGGACTGACCACATCAGCAAGCAGCAACAGCCTTGGTGCAATGGTCTAGTACGGGAAGGCCTCTGACATATTGATCACRGTGGAAAAAGGAAGTAACCAAATAATTTTGATACTCTTCTGCATTAAAAATTTCAGTTAAAAAAAACCCTACACTGCTGACAGGAGTCAGCATCATTACCCAGAGACAGCTGTGGTGAAAACTCGAGTACAGACAAGCAGAAATTTCCAGTTTGCCTCCAGGGCTTGTGCTGCCTCTCAGCGCGAGCGCGCGCAGCGCATCCCGAACCAGCCTCTGCTTTTGGGGACACCTGTGGGATTCCTGCAGCGTGTGAGCTGTACCTTTCACACTGAATGATAATTGTTTCACACAACATTAAATTCCTTGTAGCTGCATGGTCCTGCAACCGCCAGCGCTCCAGCTCCCTGGGCAAAACATACTGCACAGAAATGCTTGCCAAAAACATCCGTGTGGGGGTGCGGCCAAAGCAGTGAGTTTGGTTTGGGGTTTACAGCTGCTCTGAACAGAGATTTGGAGATTTGGACTTCAAGTTTCCAGAGCAGCAACCACCAATAATTTCTCCCCGATACAGGGGATGTACCTTTGGCAATTTTTCTCCTTGCTGAACTTAATTTCGGTGAGCTCAGGCTCCGTGACAGGTCTCTGCACAACAGTTTATACAAACCTGCAGCGCAAAGGAGCTCTGTGAGAAATGTGTGTGCTCCTCTGCTCCTCAGACTCGAGGCTCAGGATGGCACAGAGGTGACAGTGCCATAAATCTCCATTTTGGCCACATCCGTGAGCCCCAGCTGTGCAGCAGCCCCACAGGTCAGAGCCACGTGCACCGACCCTGCCCAGGGGTGGTGGAAGCTACAGAAATCTGAATCTTTTCTGCTTAGATGAAGGTTCAGTCCAACCACAGACAGACTTTGTTTCTGTGTCCAGATGAAGAAACCAGAGGAATATTTGCCTCCCTTAGAAACAGGGAAAGATGTTCTCCAGCTTTCATTGAGTTACAGCATTAAAATCTGCATTTATTTGTTTATTCTGTTAGCTGGCAGATATATAGCTGATTCTTTCCATCTAACAAGGTGCAAAATTTTCTCTACATCCTGCACTCCAACAGTAGGAAAACCCCTGCCTTTGAAGTGGGTCTTTTGCCAGGTCCCCATAACWGTCTCCACTAGTGGAAAGAGGTTTGGGGTTGGGTTTTAAACTTCCTAGCTCTAAGGCAATTAAAGTGTGATAAAACCTACATCTGATGGGAAATTTTTACAACAAAGCACCTCTGATAAGCAAATACTGATTTGTCAAAATCAAAACTGTACAAAATTCTAGTTCTGAAATTCAGTGTATCTGATTCTGCAACCTCAAAATGAAACCTAATGATTTTCTGTCTTTGAATAATTTCTGGATACACTTGGACGAGACGCGTAGTTTAAACTGTTGTTTTGTTAAAGAAAAAACAAAAAACATTAGGGAAATCCCAACACTTTTTCATTTTTATATGGAACTAACACAGGACAAAAATACAAAATAGATTTCTGAAGAGGATTGAGCCATGAATTGCATATGTATGTTYAGTTTGAAAAAAAAGAAACAAAACACAAAGCGCACCAACCCTGTGACATTTCCTTCCCTAGCAGAAAACCACCACAACAGAGCCAGAATCTGTATCCAAATGACCTCTCTAATGACCCAATGTCTACTGAAAGCCTCTTTGCTYAGTCCACCTGACACTGTCCATGTCACCACGATGGATGAGACTTGCTGGGACTTTAGATAAAGACACCCATGGAACAGAATAATTGATGGAGAGCTCGGAATCACGGCACTGGCTGCTTCTTGTTTCCCTTAAAATCCTGACCTTGGCAGCTTTTCAGGCCCTGCCTGTGTTTGCTGCAATGCTTTTATCTGATTCAAACTCTTTGCTGAGCTGTTTTGTCAGAGGATTGAAGTTATTAGCGAAATTAGGACATTTGTCATCCGTTATAAGAGATGAAAAGTACTTCATGAGAGATGCTCAGTGTAACAATAATTGCAGAGTAACCAACTAGTTCCATCGTTTACCTTGGCAACACACAATTTTTCTTAAATTAACAACCTAAAAAAAGAGTGGTTTTGATTCCTAGAGGAAAGAGGAGCAAAATGACCGCCACGAAAGCAACAAACCAAATTAAGCACACATATTTATAAGCTTCTTTAAAAACCAGACAGAGCCAAACCCGTTGCAATTGTTATTTTTATGCTGAGGAGTCCCCCTGCCCTGCAGCAGTTACTGGTACCAGGAACRCTGCTCAGTGTAAAGCAGCCAAACCTCCCCCAGTCACTTGTTCAATCATTTCTGAGCCCTTCTGCCAAGCACCTGCCTTTTCATTTGCTACAACCAACCTGAAACATCTGTCAAATTTTTTTTTTTTTCCCCCATGAATTAATAAAGCAGCAATTAAAATCCAGCAGAGAGCTCGGCCGAGGCTCCTGGTTAATGAGGGCAGGAGATGGCCCTGGGAGCAGCGTGGCACTGCATGGCTGGGAGAAGGCTTGGGTGGGAACCCACTCTGGGGGTGACAAGTTTTGGATRTTTGTTTGTTCCAGTAGCCTGGACATCTGTCTGTGGGCAAACAAATATTGCTGAAGTTGTTTGATCCAGAYGCAGTGCCTGAAAATTATTTTCTTTATATGTGTATTTTTAAAGGATCTGGTTTTAGTTATTATTGTTTCCCAAACACTAAGAAAGTGAGGAGAAAACAGTGCTGAACTGAGCTCTGGCTGAGCTGTTTTGCACTTCAGGTGGCAGTGGGAGTGTCACGAAGAGAAAAATGACCTCCTGGTAAAGGCCATGCCTGCTGCTAATGGGCAAAGATCGAGGATTTTAGTTTCTCCCAGGATTGATTTCTACTCTGATAATTGCAATGGTGTCCAACTAATCAAGATTGTTCCTGGTACTGAAAATATCAGCTTGGTTTAGGTTTGATGCTTGTTGATTCGTGTGGCTTAAGTTCTTATACCAAATTCTTGATACATAAGGATTGGGAGGTTGGTTGTTTTGTTTTGTTTTAAAACAGCAGACAAAAATATTTGTAGTTTTATTGCACTTCAGCACACCTAGAGGTGAAAACATCAATAGAAGACCTCATCATTTATCAAGCAATTTTTTAATCTAAATAAGTGCACCAATTAACATCACAGAACTTTTTAAGCTTGCTCGTCGAAGGCAGAGAAATTTATATTGCAGCTTGGAGTGAGATACGAGAAATTTTTATCATGGTAATCTGAAAAYAAAATTAAACTAAACCTGTAGCACACAGCAAGGTGTACCATGCTGAGTGTGCTGCTGGATCCAAGAGTAATTCAAAATCCACTCCTGGTTCAGTTGGACAAGTGTGTTTTACAAGTGTCCAAATTCACCAAGGGTCTCCTACAAAATAAACTTCTCTAGGTAGCCTCTAGTGCAATGTTTGGCCAATTCATAYATTTATTGTTAGCTTCAATGAGAACCACTTATTTGCCACTTTGATGATAGAAAATTCCCAATTTCCCATATGCTAGTTTGCTGTAAATCTCAGCTATCAAGTTCATAGCTAATTTTCCATTTTCAGCTTGTTTTTTATGCAGCAGTATATATATCTATATAGAYATATACMCACRTATCTACAATTCCTGTAATTTAAGATTAAGAGAGTGTTTATTTCTTTATAAGTTTTCCTGTGAGATTCAAGCTGAGGATTCCACCTTCCAGTGGATAAGATACATTTCATATTTAACCTCCTACAGGAAAGTTGAGTCAAGGCTCACAATATTCTGCAGTGTAATAATTTCATCGTTTCTTTGTAAATCTAGAATCCATTAGAGGAAAATACTCTGGAAAAGAAGCTCAGGGAAGTGGATGGTGCATCTTTAGCTCTGAGAAGTTGAACTTCAGAAAAGGCTTTTCTAAGATTCCTGAATACACAACRGAATATTTATCTCCAGCTTTGATCCAGGGAAAAAGGAGAATTGTTTCCTGAAAGGGAGGAGAGACAGGAAAGTTTTTGGATTAACATCACATTGTGAGGGTAAAATCCCAAAAGAAGGTAATGTATAATATCTTTAAAAAAAAACCCAAAAACCAAAAGCAACCAACCAACCAAGAAAAAAAACCAAGCAAACACAAAAAAAAAAGAAAAAAAAAACAAAAACAACAAAAAATTTGGSGAAACAAGCCTGAATAGAAGTAAAATACTTATTTTCTGCAATAYTTTAACCTCAGCCTGATGTAGAACAAGATAAACATGATTTTAGTTACAAATTAGCTGTGGCTCCTGTAGAGAGCTATTAAAGAAAAAAAAAAAAAAATTCACTTGAAATTCTCAGTGTTTTAGGACACAAACTTGTCCAACTTCACCTGGAAGTCCCAGGGCAGCGAGAGCTGCTGAGGGCRTGAGGTCCAGGAAATGCAGCACAAAGAGTGAGAAAACCTGACCCTCATCCACAGAAATGCCACATCCCTCACCCCCTCCTACCTTTTGAGAGCTCGGCATTGCATTTACAGAGATTTTTTTTTTTTTAATTATTTCAAATTGCAAAAGAGCACTGTAATGCTAACGAGCTGTATCCGAGCCACGGTGTGCAAGTGGGAAAGCCCAATATGGCTGAGAGGGAATTTTCCTAAGCCATCCTTCACTTCAAGCAGCTGCTGCATGAAAAATGAGGAGATTCCTTGACCAAGCTTGCCCTCTGCAGGCCTCCACCTCCCTCCAGCACTGCCAGATTTGTTCCTTTTCTACACAGTGCTGCTGACATAACAGCGTTTGGTGATTTAATTTTTTTTTTTTAAATAAAATAGTAATTGCTTAAATAGGTATTTGGGGACAGCACTCTATTCTTAGCGAGGCTGGGTCCCAAACATTAATTTAAKTTGCTCAAATAGCTCCTGATGAGGTTTGCTGCTGTCCGAAGGCAGTGGGCTGATGGAGATGGTGCAGAAGGGATTTGGTTTAACCCTGGAGCTCTCTGTCCRAGTGGAGCTCCCAGCACAGGCCACAACCAGCATCTGGTCTAACGAGGCACAGGGAGAATCCCACCGGCTGCATCTCTGCTGTGCTGGGCAACGAGGAAGAACCACACCAAAACAGACTTCTGGTGAGGGCTGTGAGAGGAAATACAGCCCCGGGGAGATGGAGGAGAGGATACTGTGAAACTCCTCACCTAATCGCTAAGGAATAAGGATTTTTTGAGAATCTCTCTCATTTTTGAACTAAACCAAAGCATTATCACGATGGCTAATAATTTTATATAACAAATAAAAGCAGGCACAGGTCAATACCATAAATCAGTTTAYGAACGACAGCTGTTTCAGTATTTCACTGTCCTCTGTTTGTGAATGTCGTTCTTTGGAAAAAGTACTGAAACCTAGATAAGGTAAAGGTGTGATTTTTTTAAAAGCTAAATTAATGAGATAGAACTGTGAAATTTAAAGCCAGCAAAACTAGATTAAAAAGAAAACAACACCGCATAGCTATGGCAATTGGGGGTTTTTTTATTTGTAATTGACATAACAACATCATCAAAGTCTCTGGTAGAAATGAAATTACATTGACAAGCCTGCTTTTGTTGCTTTAATACATGTTAGCTGAGCTCAGGCAGACATAGGCTGTGCCACCCAACACTTTTGTTTCAAAACATTTTCCAAAGAGAAGTTATTTAACCTCTTCTTTCTTCTGTAACATACTCTATGTGCTTGCAAGAGACAGAAAATGACCCTTAATAGTAATAATTAAGTATAATATTATCTCTTCAATAATAGTAAAATTGCAAGGAGGGCAGTGGGACTCTCCTGGGACTCTCTGACCACCAGCTCATGAATTCTGAGGATTCCAGCCCAGAGAAGGCTGAAGAGCCAGACTTGTTTCAAGCAGAACCTGAACCCCACCAGGAGTTCACAGATCTAAACCAAGAGCTGATTTCTACGAGTAACTTTAATCAGTAAATTCCAATGAAAAAGTGCTTCATTGGAGTTTTTTTCCCCCGAGTAGCTCAGTCAAATATGCTCTTTGAAACCAGATCTGACTCACATTGCAGGTATAACAAGGGCTAATTTAAATAGGCCCTCATTTCAGATCCAGTGTTAAAGAGCAAATGAATTAAACACCTAAGTTCAGAGGATGTTTCARAATTCTGCAAACAAGAACGAACAAACTCCTGTTTTGACAGCTGGTGTCTGGCTTATGGCCAAATGACAGGATAACAGAAGTGTGGAAAATTGAGATGTGTTCATTAGAACAATCTCAAATGGAGCCTCACTGGGCTGCAGGATGAATTCCACCCATTTACTAGAGAATGAGTAAGAAAAAGACTCCTACATTCATGGAACGTGATCAATTTGTCTAACAGTTCTTGTAATAACTTGTTTGTCATAGAGATACTTGCAGGTACACACAAAAAAGCGTTTTCCTCCAGCATTCCCGTTAAAACCATCCAGTAGATGGGGCCACAGAGTTGTACAAAACACCAAAGAAAGTAAAATTAGTTCATCCTAGGAAAAACTCTGGTAGTCAGTGCTAACAGAGCTTTGTTAATCCATTAAATTCTAATGTCAGGCAAATAATTTATTTGCTTATACCGTGTCCCGGCTGTATGACTCATTAAGCTGCACTCAAACGCTCGTTAATACGATTCCGTGTGTGTTTGATACCGAAATAATTACAACTCTCAGCCAACAAAAATTACAGCTGAGATCTTAATTTTCATTCACCCTGCGTTCATTCCCAGGTRTTGTACAGGTGTGAGGCACACTCAGGCCTGTGATGAAGTGACACAATGGAAGTCGTCGATAACTGGAGCAAGAAGGTCTCACATGYGGAAATGTGGCAGGAGGAACATGTTAGTGGTTCCTGCAGAATACAAAGGATGACTTTATGACTTTAACTTGGATGTAGTGTTGGGATTTTTTTTTCCTGTTTCTTCGAGATCTTTGCGTGTGTTGCTGTTAAATCCGTGGCTCGGAACGGACCTTGGGAGAGCCCAGCCCCGGAGGGTGTGGGGGAGAGCTCTGCCCCGGGGGATGCCCCGGTGGGACCCAGCGCCGGCGGCTTTTGGGGAGAGCCATATCCCGGGTGATGTGCGGGTGGGAGCCCATCCCGGCGGGTGTCGGGGAGAGCCGTGTCCCCGGGGATGCCCCGGTGGGAACCCAGCTCGGGGGGATGCGCCGGTAGGAGCCCATCCAGGCGGATGTCGGGGAGAGACCCATCCCGGGGGATGCCCCATTATGAGCCCATCCAGGCGGATGTCGGGGAGAGACCCATCCCGGGGGATGCCCCGGTGGGAGCCCATCCCGGCGGGTATCAGGGGAGCCCTGCCCCGGGGGATGCCCGGGTGGGACCCATCCCCGCGGAGGGGGGAGCGGCCCGTCCCCCCGCGATCGGGACCGAGGGGCCGGSACGGCACCTGGAGGCGGCCCCGCCCCAGCGCAGGAAGGGAGCGCCCGGCGGGGCGGGAGGGAGCGGCCGGATCCGGCGGAGGGGCCGGGGCTGCCGCCCCGCAGAGCCCGCGGGACGCTGCCGGCAGCGGCCATGGCTTTCGGGAAGGCTCCGAAGGACCCGTTCGGCACGGCCGTGGGCAGCCTGGTCGGTGAGTAGCCGCGGGCGGCCCCGAGCGGAGCMGGGGGTGCCGCTCCCCCCGYCCCCGCCGGGCGCTGACCCGCGGCTCCCCTTGGCCTTGCAGAGCGGGCGACGCTCGGGTCGCTGCAGAGCGAGGAGTGGGGACAGTTCATGCACATCTGCGACCTCATCAACGCCACGGAGGAAGGGTGAGCGGGGCCGGGGGTCCGCGGGGCGCGGGGGTGGCGCCGGCGCCGCTCCGGGGCAGGGCGACACCGCGCAGCCCGCGTAGGGCGCTGGGGTGAAGCGACCCGAAACGAAATAGCAGCAGGGAGCGAACGCCTGCGTTCCCAGGGAAAAGCTTTGCCCGTCGCGGAGCCGTCAGGACTTTCAGGGATTAGACTCGCAGGTTCCTACCCAAAACGCACGCTAGAGAAAAGGTGGTGACAAAGGTTTCTCACGTGGGTGACGTGYTTTGTACAACGTGCACTGCTCGTCGGGCTGAACGGGAACCCTTGTGCTCTGCAAACACAGCTGGGAAAAGACTTTGCCCGTTTGGGTGCCTGTAACACTGTTTAAAACTCTGGAGTTTCGCCTCCGAGTGCCTCCGTGCGGTGTCTCTGCCAAGCCTGTGCCGCGGGAGGGATGAGGCCGTGGCCGGGATGCTCCGCAGTGGGATCCAGCACATCCAGGTGTGGATCCGGGGCTCCCAGCACTGAGGTGGCCTCTTGCACTGAACGGCCACATCCAGGTTTGCCCAGCCCCTTGCTGCTTTGAGCTGCCTTGTTCCCACCTGTAAATGGAAAAAAGAAAACTTGTTCTCATGTGAGATGTGCTTCAGCATTGCATTGCCAGAGCTCACTTCTAGCAGTGGCATATTTTACCTCCAGCTGAAGAGCTTTCTCCAGGAGAGTGAGGTATGGCTTACTTTCTGCACAGGTATCTTTTTTTCTGTATCAGCTTTTCTTCCCTCGCATTGTTTTGGATTCCACACTCACYCACGGCTCTTAGCGCTTGGAATGTCAGTAATAATAACTTCCTTCTGCTTATTGCCATAAGCAACAGCACGCTCTGACCCTCAGTGTTAGTTTTTATGTAAAGTTTCCATGCAACAGAGTCTTTTTTTAATAAACTGTTTCCTCTTGTGTAYAGCTTATGCTTACAGAGAAACTCATTGTAACTTCCTCCGAGGCAGCTACTACTAGTCACAGTCTGTAACAGGATACTAGGAACAGCAGAACTGCTGTGTCTAATTAGGCAAATGGTTGTTTTAATGCACTATCCAGCTCCTGACCAGAGCACTTCCAGATGCTTCAGTGAGGGATGCGAGAAGCAGGAGTGGAATCGTAGTAGTTCAGCTCTCTGCAAGGGAAACTTCTTTTCTCCCCTCTCATGTTCCCATCCATGGCTTGATGCTCTACTGGTATGCTTGGGTATGACACAGGATTAAGAAAAATAGAGAAAGATCTTCTTTTTTCGTCATGAAGTACAGCACTTTGAACTGAGGAATGCAGTAATGGTAAATACCCACTTAGTTTCATTGATTTTGAAATGTTTTCAACAAGGATTTCTTATTTTTTTCTTAGTGGAACATTGTGGGTTTGCCTATTGCTCCATCTTAGATTCTAGAGAGATCCTAAAGAGACATTAGGACATCTTGTTTATGTTGATCATGAGCGTTGGGCTGGCCCTAATAATTGTACACTATAGATAGCCCATATTAATCAGGCAAAACTGCTTCCCACATGTGACAAGCTCGATACCATCTTCCACCCTTTTCGTCCTACACAGATAGTTAAAAGATATGTGGTGTATATATAGAAATGAAAATGGCTGGGTTAGAAGTGCCCCTATCTCTGGGCTGAAATGGGTTGTCCATCCATCCGTGGTAATTACTCAGATGAGTTAAGTGCATCCTGCAATTATAAGATTGGAAGTTGTCCATGACACCCCTCTCCCGACAGCACTCCCAGGAGAATATTTCTTAATTGCATCATACATGAAAAATACCAGTCAACTCTTGATACRGCTGCAATTGATATTCCCTTTCAGAGCAATAAGAGCTAGATAAATAGTGCTATTGTACAACAGTGGAAAAATATAATTTTGGAGCAGACTTTGCAGAGGAGAATAACTTCATTTCTCTGCACGAGTCTCTGGAGTAATGCACAGTCTGCAGTAACAAACCTGATTCACTGCTCTGTTGCTCTAGATCACTGCTGAAGTGATTTTGCTGGAATCAGTGTGGCAATTGCTCTGGTTTTATGTGGGTGTAAACACAGGGATGAATTTGGTCCCATATCTCAGGCTGGTATTTTTGGTTCTTGGATGAACTAGAAAAACCTAACTTCACTGGTAACTTTTCCTCCTTAATTTCTTGTCACAGGCCTAAAGATGCAGTTAAAGCACTAAAGAAGAAGCTTTCAAAAAACTGTAACCATAAGGAGATCAGGCTTACCTTGTCTGTGAGTACAGCTATGTTTATATTAATTAGACACTCAGAAGGCAAACATTCTAAACGATAAGGTGGCATGCAAATTATCCCTGACACAACTCTCCAGGATGTTTTCAGGCTTTGTTGTTTGTGTGCACAGCACTGCCACAGTGCAGATCAGATGGTTTGCTGGCATTCCGTGGACTCCTGGATGATGCAAATTCTGGTTTTGGGGTTTTTTTTTAAACTTGTTCCGTGTAAAAGTTGTCTAGTTCTTATCTGCTCCATGGCTGTCTCTCTGTGAGTGCCCCACCTGTTTGTGAAAGACACAGAGGTTGGGATATTACATAAAAGCTGCATTTGACCATTCTATTACTCACCTTGTGGTACTGATCTTAGTTAAACTAAACACAGTGTGCAACGTGGTGGAATGTGTGATACCTGCTTGGTAAAAGGAAGTGTTACCACACATAAATGATAAACTTGAATGGAAAGGTAACAATGGTGAGTTAAGCAAGGGAGCGAGAGGCAGGGTGAGCTATATGAAATTCAGATGTTACAACTAAAGATTAGAGTGTCTGGGAATATCTTCACTTGACATAACCTGGCCTCCAGAATCTGACAGTGTTCCTGAACTGCCCCAGAGTTTGGGGAGGTATTGTGACTTCAGTCAATTTAAGATTTGCTAGAGTATGTTAATGCAGGAAGTTCCTAGTACTGTCCTAAATCCTGAGTTTCTGGCTTGGATTACTCTTGACTAACAATAGTGGAACTGTGAGAAGAATCATATCATTTGTATTTGAAGTTATTGGGGATTTTTGTCTTCCATTAACTGTCTAAAAGTATTTTCTTCACCATTTCCTTTTTTGAGGTTTTGGAGGGCTGTCTGCATCACTCTGAGTGCTCTTACTCATGGGTTTGGTATTCGTTGTGCAAAATCATTATCTATATCAACATGTCCTGAGAAGTGATTAAGGAAGATAGGCGATGGATAGTGCCAAATTGTAGGACACTTAGCATTGCCCAAGTGTCTCCTGACAAGTTAGAGATGCAGATAATTGTGTTAAACATGTCAATGTAGACCTTCAGCTCACTCCATTTCCGCACTTCTTCCCTGGCTTCCTCCTCCGGTGTCTCATGAGTCACGTTTTTGTGTGTTCTGTGTGTTTGCATAATGGAAGCCCTGGCTTTCCACTGTGCCTGCAATCCCTGTGTCAGGTCTGTCTCCTGCAGTGCTTGTGCAGCGAGGTCCTGTTGGGAATATCTGACACGGTTTGGTTGTGATAACCCCGTGCTCAGGTTTAGGAGCTGTTCATGGGTATTTGCATGCAGATATACCCAAGGTGACATTACAGCTTGGCTTTTGGGTACATACAGGTGGGAGAAGGATCTTGTTCCGGGTGCATCCAAGGCAGAACTTTCATCCCACTGCCCTGGAAGCTCACTGTGTTCCCGGCAGATGGAGCATGCAGCAGGTTCAGCTGGGAGTGCAGTTCAGCTCCTGCTCACAGTCCSTGTGCTGTTCCAGCCCTCTCTCCCTGTCTGTGCTCACCCACTCACCTGCACACCTCTCACATGCCTGCCAGGCAGTCACATCCTCTTGGCCCACCTTCTGTTTTCTGTTTGCAGGTCTTTTCTTTTCTCCCTGTACTCCTTAATCTTGTTTCCTTTTTTTTATTTAAATAAGTTCCAGGCTTTCCTCTGACTCTCTCTCTTTCTGCCTTTAATTCTTATGTAAGATCTTTTATGTTTTGCCTCTCCCTCTGCCCCTGGCTTCTTTCTTTCTTATGTTTTTTTTACTGGTACTGCCATAATTTTAGTATGTGTGAAATCTTTYTTTTGATGACCTCATTGCTGGCCATGTGTGGCTTTTACCTTTATTCCCAAATCACTCTTCCTATGTGCTTTATCTCCTGTTTTAATCTTCTTAATTGCCTTAATGAAATTGTTCCTGTTTCCCATTTTGAAATGCTTGGATTCCAACAGCAAACCATTGCAAATGGAAAAACAGAAATAATTTTCAATTCTTGAAACACAAGCCCTTCCCTCCCTGGGTAACTCTTACCTCTTCAAAATTGTTTTCCTCCCAGAGTTTTGCAAAAATAAGGGCTGTTTTCAGATGAACTGTTAGTGCCTGTATTTCTCACAGTAAATGTGGTCCTCCAGCTTTTGAGGCTCTGCATCAGATTGTCTCTCCTACCTACATTAGATACAACTAAGAAGGGTCTACGAGTCACATTTCTTTTGAAATGTGCTTTGATCCACTCCTATCTACTCAACCTTGACGTCCTAGAATTTAATATTTCTAACGAAGCTGCCTAAGGAGGTTATTCCCAGAGGATACTCAGAGAGTGTGAAAGTCTTCGTGGAAGCAGCTCCATGCACGCATTAGCCCTGATTGTGTTACTGAGATGAGTTAAATCTGAAGTGTCCTCCCCTTCCTGGCTCGTGGATGCTGCTTTATTTACTTGGAGGAGGAAGGTGAGAGCCACCTGTACAATGTGCTGGCTGTGCCCTGGCTCTGTGGAGCTGCYGCAGTCACGTGGCTCGAGGTGTTTGTGTGTCAGGCCATGGAGTTGCCTCATGCCCAGCCTTTGATAACACCGAGAGATCAGGGCTGGCACTGGGGGTTGGGCAATCAGAGGGAAGAGGATTAGAACTTTCAGGCAGGAATCCAGCAGACTGTGTATGTGTTGCTTGGCGTTTTATTACTCACAGACTTTGGATGCATCAGTTCTGTTTACAGACAGCTGYTCAGTTGTCTCCATGGATCTCCGTGGATCCCTTGGTTTTGTAAAGCATTTGCTGCACTGCCCCGGTTCTGGTTCCTGCAAGGTCTTAGGAACTGACCAGCACACCCTGGAARTGCTCAAGTCCAGGCTGGATGGGGCCCTTACCAAYCTGATTTAGTGAATGGCAGRGGATTGGAATTAGTTCTYTTTAAGGTCCCTTCCAACACAAACCATTCYATCATTGGTTAGATTTAAATTTTGGAGGTTGTTGTTGTTTTTTTTACTTAAAAATACTTCTGCTTTTCCTTTTTAGCATGGCAATTGAGGCCTTCAGATTTTATTTTGTTAAACTARCATTTCACAAAGCAGAGGATCTAAAAAAAAAAACACTACAAGAAAGTCCTCCAGCTCCTCAATCAAAACAGTCCTGGTCAATTTTATTGTACTTTATGGTATATGTTGTCAAAGAAGAAAAGAAAAGGRCATTGAGTGGGAGCAAAACAAATCCAAATCTCAGAGTTTGAAATGTGAGATCTGAAAAATTCAAGACTTCTGAAAATGTAGTATTTTTGAAATGCTGAATCCTGATCAAGTGCACACAGGCACTGCACTGTAATTGGTGAGTGGCAGCTGAAAGAGCTGCTCATACTGGTTTGTTTAAATGCTGGCCTTGGGAATAGTGTCTTGCAGTTCAAAACCTCAGCTGGGCAGACATGAGGATGTGTTCAGTGGAGTGTAATCCTGGAGATGGATTAATGGCTTGTTCCCCCTGAGTCAGAAATGCGAAGAAGCAAAGTGTTCATCTGGGTTTTCACCTTAGGCCTGAATGGTGTCCATCACAACCTGCACCCATTGCTCAGCTTTCTGGACCAAACGTGGCTGCTTTAGAAGAGCAGAGAGTCCTCCTGAAATCTGAGCGAGGTCTGCATTGATGAGGAGTGCAGTTGACTTTCTGCTCTCCTCACCAACTTCTGCCTTTTTTGGTTCTGCCTTACAGTTTGTCTTCACCTCTGTACAGATGCCTTTTATCAGCTTAGTTTTGCGATTCAGTCCTGTGAACCACAGAGCTTGGATTACACAGTTTTCCCCCTTTTTTGCTCAGTGCAGATCTCTGGGATCAGCTAGCCTGGAACACAGCAACTCTGTCCATTCCAACACGTCCCATGTCCTGTTTGTCACTGACAGGAAGTTTAATGGTTTGATTGAAGTTAATTTGCCAGTTTTGTTATTAAAACTTGTTTCTGTTGAGTTTCCATTGTGCTGTGTGGAGCAGTGGTTGCCTTGGCCAGCTTGGATCTATTCCTTCCAGTGGAACTGCTTGGGACTATGAAGTCCTATTTGCACTGGAGTCCCATTTGCACGATAAATACCTGTATTGAAACTCTAATGAAAGGTGTTATTAGCATGAAAGTGGCTTGTTCATGAATAGTCCAGTTAAAAATAATTGAGTCAAATTCTTCTTTTTCTTATACCAGCTTAGTTTTACCCTGAGTGAGTGGGCTGGGCTGGCATAATTGAGTGGAGGATCCAGACCATTAGTTCAGTACTTTCATTCAGYGGGTAAATACTCAGTCCCTTAAGTAGGGAATTAATAATAGGGAGTAGCATAACAAATTTCCCATGCACTGGGTTGAAAATATTTTACACAGACCATCTTTGAAGTACTGCACAGGCAAATGACTTGGCTTATTAGCATATGTTTCATGTACTCTGTGAAAAATAATGTTTCGAGCCAAGATTTTTTTGTAATTATCTTTCAGTTAGTTTTTTGCACAGCAGTCTGCCAGCATCTCTTTGTTCTACCCTGTTTTCATTTTGGCAGTATATTTTCTTCTGGTCTTAAACCTGTTCTCCTGTAAGTTCCTCATTGCACTGAGAAAAAAATCCCCAAGTCCTGAGGCTAGAAAATGAGTTGCTRAAATGATTTCACTTAGTCAAATGTAGTCTGCTCTGAATAGCAAAGTATATTTAAGCTACTTTTATCAAGATCACAGTATTATCCCTTAAAATATGTGTATTCTTTTGAGAATATGACYGGTCTCTTACATGATTCAAGGGAAGTTTTGTCTCGAAACACATGAAAATTTGCAGCCTTTTGTTAATGTCAGCCCTTTGGTTTCGCCATTCTATATGCCCTCTTACGTTGGGAGGGAAGATGAAGCTACAGTTGAAGAGAAGCACAAGAGTGACCATTTTTCCAAAACTCCGTGGGTCATCATCGATCTTCAGCTTTGGGCCAGGCGAGATGAGTTCTGTTCCCAATTCTGCACCTGATCTGATTGACCCCAGTGTCCTGTCAAGTSCCAGGTGACTGGGATGTAATGGCAGTTTTTGATACCTCTTCTGTGAAATGGGAATTGTAATCAGCCACCTCCAGAGGTACAAGGGGGAAGTGCTATGTCCTTACCACATGCTGCTGTGTTTGATAGGGCACTGTGCCTGCAGGGATCCTACTCTAAGCATTTCAAGCAGAGTTTTGCAAGTGGGCTTCCTTCATGAAGATGAATCTGACAATTGGAACATTTCAGCTCCTCTGTTTCAAATCAATGTGACCTTTGAAACGCGTGGAGAAATTGTACCCTGAGTTGTTGAATTTGTTCTTCTCTATTTTATCATTAGTCTCTCACAGATTAGAGGAGAGGCATTTAGTAACCTGATTTTCTTCTCTTGCAGAGCTCTTCAGAGTCTGTCAGACCACGGTACCTATGTGTTAGGCAGTGAATTAATTCTATTTCTGAATCTGTACAAGTAATTTTTTTAAGCTATGGGCAGATTTCCTGCTGCTGAGGTACCGTGTGTTCAGTAAGTGCTGTGACATGGAAACAAGTGTGACTATGCTCCTCTGTTAAAAATAGTGTCACTGTGGCTGGCACAGCTCCTTTGTACTGTGCAGGCACAACAGGGCACACAGGGAGCTGCTGTTTCCCTGGAGTAACCTCATCAGGCATTCTAGTGAGTAGCTGGCAATAATCTGTTCATATCCATCCCTACTCTTCCCCAAAACTCCTTGAAACAAATTAAACAAAAAGAAACAAAAGCACAACAAAACAAAAAGAAAAAAAAAAGAAAAAGAAAGAGTTGTGGGTTGGTTTTTCCCCCTATTCTCTGTGTAACAAAAGGTTTTTTGTGTGTGCAGCTGCTTGAAATGTGCATGGAGAACTGTGGCCCAAGATTCCAGTCTTTAGTTGTGAAGAAGGATTTCTGCAAAGACAAGCTGGTGAAACTACTGAACCCAAGGTACAACCTGCCCATTGACATGCAGGAGAGAATCCTGACCTTTATCATGGTGAGTCTGGAGTCAACTGTGAGTGTTCACAGTGTCCCTGCTGTGTGGTTAATGTTTAATGGGGCAGCCTGTTTAGATCCTGGGAAGCTCTTCCTAAAGCAGACCTTAACTTTGGAGCTGTTGTGGCTCCTGCTGYATTGAAAGGAGTTATCCAGAGTGGAAGAAGGGAATGACCTGTCTTTAGTACCACATGTTTTAAAAGYATTTGTCTGACCCACTGACCATTTCTGTGACTGTCACTGTCCCTGATGCTTCCAAACCAGGTGTGGGCACGAGGTTTTCARGGGATGGTGGATGTGAGCGAAGTAAAAGAAGTTTACCTAGAGTTGCTGAAGAAAGGAGTGGAGTTTCCATCCTCTGACACCAGCAGTGGTGGATCTAAGGTGAGGATGTACAAGGACACTTCAGAAACGGGATGTGTTAATTGTCTGGGACAAAGAAGGCGTGTTTGATCTGGGKTTTTTTTTATTTAAATGCCCCAGGGCAGAATATGACCAACCTACTTAAGCACTCGAGCAGGAATCAGTTTCAATTATAACAGCTAAGATAACAACAAAGAAACCTGACCTATATGGTAGTTTATTTTATTTCCAAGTACAAGTTCATGGATATGTTCTCCAAAATGAAGCATCTCTGTCTTGAGACTTTCAGAGATTTGTGCATGCTGTTTACTTCAAAATAAATGAGTGCTTAGTGCTCCAAACTTGTCAGCTTCTGAAAGCCTCAAYAAAAATGAGTAAGGTTTTCACAAAAACACATACTGTTCAGAACATGAGCATCATCTATCTTTAAAATTAGATTGAGAAATGTAGAAATCCATAAGAAAAGATTATTGTCTGCATATCTCTGCAGCTTTGCACAGTCCATACACAGTGTTATTTAAGCCTATGTCATATGTAGTATTTTTTAGCATTTAGGACATTAAGTATGGCTTGAGCATTGTACATCAGCTGAAAATACAGTACATATTTTAATGCCATTCTTTCCAGATTTTTTTTTCTATTAGAAGAATTTTCCCAAGAGCTTTGGGCAGTGTGAAAGCCATCCACCACTGGGTGGAACCTTGCAATTACAGAATTAGATGTCCATAATCCATGCAGACAGCAATAACTGAGATTTATCCTGAGTTTGATCTGATGGTTGAATAATGGAGTGCACAAAAGCTTATGTATTTAAGAGTTGTTTGAACAAGCTGTGTGAAGAATGCTCTCAATAGATACTAATTTTTTTCCTCACCTAGTACAGTAGAGATTATTTTGTCTACCTCATGTACTTGCAAATTAAAATCAGTGGCAAACCTTCTGTTTGCCCCAGCAGACCTGAAAACAGTTTTTGCCTCAGTCTGTAGGAAGTGAAGGGTTTGTGGTGTTGCAGGCTGGGGTTTGCRTTTGGATTATTTTTTAGCAGTCAGTTCAGCTGCAATGCAGGTGAAGCTTTCTCAGACTGTTCTGCTTTTCAATCCAGGAAGCTCTTGTAGTTCACCTTCTGCAGAGACCCAGCTCAGCCCCCCAGCCCTGCTGCTGCTGCTTCCCAGTGTGATCCCATTCTAAACTGCCCTTCATTGCAAAATTGCAGTGGCACTTTGGGAAGGACTCTTGGCTCTTAGATGGCTTAATAGTTGCTTGCTGGCCTGTTCTTGAGCCATTCCCACTTCATCCTGTGATGGAATTTRCTTGCAAACCCTTTCCAGAGATATCTGATTTCCAAGCCTCATTTCATTACAAAACAGCCATTAGATTTATTTTTGTAAATAGGCCTTGCTCAACAGATTCCCTGGGAGCGCTGATTATGGGGGAGCTGCTGCCCAGTTGTGTAGTGTGAGAAAAGATCCTCTCCCTGCTGCAGTTTTGTTCAACCCAAGCTCTGCTTYTTTTTATGTTTCCACAGACTTCCCCCTGGCCTTGTGCAAAGCCATCCCCATCCTCTGCCAGTCCTGCCAGACGCTCCTTCCTGCCTCTTCSCACCGGCCCGACGTTGCTGTTGACYCCRGAGCAGGTGCAGCGCTGCAGGTTTAGGGAAGGGTGGGCACACCTGGAATGTGCTGTCCGTGTGTGACTGGGACAGCCTGGGTGCCACTGGAGGGACCATCAGTGCACAAGGTGTAGCTCTGGGTTCACGGGCTTAGGTTTGAGGAATACTCAGAGTACTGAAGTATATGAATATCTAATCATGTCTTACAATGCCCTTATGCAAATTGATAAAAGCTACTTCAAAGACAAGTGAGAAAGCCACACTTACTTTTACATAAGGCTTGTGTGAAGAGATTATTACAAAAAGCMGCAAGGAAAGGACAGATCACTTCCATTCCTGCTTGCCCTGTAGGTAACAGTAACATCAGTGAGGGGGATTAACTGTAAGGAAAACAAGTGGCACTATCAGGCTTGGATCTTAGTTTGATTGCACATGTAAAAGCTGAACTAATTCCATTCATTTTCATAGCATGTCACTGGAGTAAAATAATTCTAATTAGGCCCATATTACACCTAATGAGGAAGAAAGGATGTAATAGTGGTAAGAATTATTCTGCTTGCTCTGTTCACCTACACAATATTCTTCTCCTGAACTCAACAGATTGGGAAACTGTACAGTGAGCTGGATATGGCAAAAATGAATGTGAGAGTCATGTCGTCAATATTGAAAGAAAATGTTCCTGGCTCTGAAAATCCAGATGATATGAATCTTTTACAGGTATATGATAATTCATTTCTAGGGGCTCTTGGTTTGGTTATAGTTGATTTTAAAGTATGTTGTATGTTTTAACATCTGGATTCAGACTGACAAATGGAATCCAATGAGAGGTTTCCGTCTCTCCTTTTGCTCAGCTTTCTTCTGTCTCCTTCACCTTCCCTTGACATCTCGATAGTCAGGAAAGGACAATAGAGCTTGCAATGCAAATTTAAGCTCTAGGGAATTCCAAGGGCAAAGGAATTTCATAATGGAGCGTTCTCTGTTGAGCATGTTCTGTCAAACAGCCCCGAGAACATTCCAGCTGAGCGCAGGTGCCTTGTGGGAGAACAGATGATGACACAGTCTCGCTCCCGTATCCGTCCTGGAGTTTTCAGAGCTCTCTTTATTCTCACCAGTCCCTCAGAGGCAGACTGAGGGCCAGTGAAGGATATGAAGCATTGGCTTTATGTGTGTGCRACCTCAAAGGCTGGGAGCTTGCTGTGCTACAGAGGAATCCATGTGCTCTTAAAGTGTAGCCTGAAGGAAGTGTATTGCAACAGTCCAGTTTGGATTTGACAGTGAACCTGTACGTGTTCCTTCTGTGATATTATTACTTGCTTATGCTGTATTTTCCATTTTAGAAATTAAAAGTACAGTATTACTTTAGCATTTCAGTGGTGATTTATGTCAATGGGAGTTTTTCTGTTTCATATTGTCTGTGAGAACTTAAAAAGCTTTTACCACATCCTTCTCTTTCTAAGCTTATCTCCAAACTGCTGTGATGAGGAAGCATTTTTGGCAATTTTACAGCATTAAGTTTTCTGCAARCCTTGAGTGCACTTCTTCTGCCCAGTGTGGAAATTTTCCTTTGCAATGCACTGGGTGCTGCTGGGTATACACTGAGTTAACATGCTTGGCCACCTCTGTCCAGCCCATGGCAAGGTGTTTCTGGTTGGGAAACAGGAAAAGTTTGTCTTTCATTTCCTGTCTCCTGCTGTGGCACTGCTGCGTGTGGGTGCACAGATTCGGCTGCCCACAGTAAACCAGTGGATTCTTATTGACACTCCCAGCAATAAAATTGTTGGCAAAAGGTTSAGGACAGGGTGTGGAGTTCCCATATGTGGGAGAGTGAATGAAAACTCATTCCTTTCACTGTTGTTCCTTCCGTTCTTTTYCCCCTGTGCACTGAGTGGTATAAAACATCAGGCATGGCCAGCCTCTTCCTTGGACAATGTTTAATGTTCTCTTTTGTTTGTGGCACTACCTGCATTGCTTGGATTAGAYTTTTGATGTCAGAGAACAAAATCCTTTATTAAAAGAGCTGCTTGTTTAGGCTTTGAGTGAGTTGGAGACATTGATTTCAGTCCTTCAGATTACCTGGGGTCCCTCAATAAAMACTAACAGGGTGAACTTGATCAGTGCAATGTGTTTCCAGTTCTCTATCTTCATTAGTGGCCAGGCTCCTCCCTTTCCCCACCCTGTTTTGGACCAGGCTTAGGATATCAGATCTCCCTGGAAATAATGTGCTGGCCAATAACAGTGGTTAAAGAATAGCTCAGGATCAGCCAAGAAGAGTGACAAACTTTTGTGCTGGATGGTGAATAGACACAGCGAATAGATAATGGATAGATGTGCAGGAATTTGGGTCTAGGTCAGCAGCTGGTAAGAATTAGCACAAATGTATTGGAATCACTGAGGATTGTTATTCCAGCTGCTGCTCCATCATTGTAAAACTCCACTTTTCAGGCAAATCCGTGCCTGAAGTGAGTGTCTCAATTTCCTTCTCTGTTGGGTATGGACACTTGCAAAGGAGCCAGTCTGCCTGTGTAATGGAGTCGTAAGAAACACACATTTTTTAAAATGTGGAACAGGTAGTAAAGTGTGGAGTCGGAGAGGTTTTAAATGTAATTACAGACATTAAGCTGAATGCATTTTTGTGTGTTTTATCCTGGGCTATGAAGATACAGTACTGAAAAGTACAGCACTCTGCAGTCCTGACACAGATTTGGCAAAGGGGTGCAAAATTTCTTCTTACATAAATAATTTATTTGCACAAAGTATGTATTTTTTGAGGAAAAAGCAGATCACTTTGAATATCAAAGCGATTCCTGAATAGCAGTGTGCAAATAGAGTCATTTTCCCCCTCTTTTTTTTTTTTTTGTTTCCTTAAGCAGAGCCATTTGCAAATGCAGTGTGAGGAAAAAAATGTTGGCTGAGTTAAAGTTCCTGTTGCTAAAGAATTTATTTCTTTGAACATGTAAAATCTGCAGAGGAGAGGAATATAAACAGACTCTCTTCCACTTCACCAGGCAATAATGCAAAATTCTGCTTAGTAAACTCTATCAGCTGATTCTGTAAGGTTTGTGTTACTTTCTCAAAAGTGCATGGATTAAGTTTATCCAGACTTCTCCACTTAAAGGAATAGTTAGAGCTGGAAACTTGTCACAGAGCACTTCTGACCTTCAGACTAATGTTGTCTTTTCTTCAAGCAGACGTTGAACAGGATTACATCCAAGTATCCTGCTGAGTTTAATCAGCTTCAAGCAGGATCAAATCACATTTGCTCTACATCACCCAGAGGGGTCTTTGTTATTTTGCAATTTGTAATTTAGACTTTAGAGACAGATATATGTTCAGAAATGAAGGTGGGTCGGGAGKTAGGGGTGGGGTAGGAGTGCTGTGGTGGTGGGAGCTGTGGCCCTGCAGTGCAGAGATCAGAGACATGGACATTGTTCTGCTTGCAGTGGTCAGTACCYGTGTGGTTGGTGTAAATTAAGGATGTTACCTGTGACTCTGCAGGGCTTCAGTGTCTTATCATTCATCTCCAGAAATGACAAATTGACAAACCACAGTTATGATTTTTTSTATCTGTTTTCCTTCCCTTGCCTCGGGCAGAAGCTGTACAAGACGTGTCGGATGATGCAGGAGAGGATCATGGAATTGTTGGTGACAGTGGAGAATGAAGATGTGATTGTTGAGCTAATACAAGTAAATGAAGATCTGAATAATGTCCTCCTGGGACACGAAAGGTAAGTGCAGGGCCTCTCTCCTCACATTTGCAGTCATACCTGAGTAAGTGCTTTAAAGGACAGATGSTCTCTATGCCAAGTGCTGATCCTCCCAAAGGAGACAGATTTTATCCTGGAATTCAGGAAAGAAAGATGTATGAAATGATGTACTTGTTGCCTTCTAAACACTTCAGAAATGGTTCAGAAAGGTAGTTAGGAAACCATGAGAGTGGGATAAAGCAAGTTAACAGCATGGACTTGAAATCAGATGGAAGCACAACAAGTGCCTCCAAAAATAATTTTGGAATATGGCATCCCTTTTTAGTAGTGCCCAGTGAATTTGTCAACAGCTTCTACAAATYCTTTTGTGCTGGTGATGGTCCTTATCTCTGTTAAGTGTCTGTGCTTCCAGAAAAGAATACTTGTCCTCCTCTCCAAACAACTTTGACAGCTTTACTGCAGGACTCGGCCATGGGGCAGCATTTCTGCCTCATTGCACACTTAGGAGAGTTGCTTACTGTTCTCAGCTGGATTGAAACACACTGTTCTGCTTGTCTTACAGCAGAAAATGTTCCTTTCCTTCACACATGAAAGCACTGCAGTGCTCCTGTTGACATCCTGGGTATTTGTTACGGCACTGGTAGCATGACTGGATGCTGACAAAACTGAAGTTAATTTTCAATTCAAAATTCCAATGTTATCCCCCAAAATATCATATGAGTATACTCATGGAGAGTATTCTGATTTARTGGGAGAGACCCTTCCATCTTAAGTACTTGATCTCTTCCATGGCTAAAAAACATTCTAGGAGTCATTATGCATCTAGCGCAATGGTTCATTATTAAATTTAGCAAATCTATAGAATTTAGTCATCTTTTCTTTTTAATCCTCATGTGAGTGCTGCATTGAAAATACCACTAATTCTTCCAAGTGCCAGGCATGAACTTTGGGCCTAATCTTAGCAATGTTTAGTTTTCATTTACCCTGAAGTCTTATGCCTGCAGCAGTGTTGGTGTATTTTGCAGCAGTTGCCTTTAAAGAACTGTGTGCTCACTTCTTGCTTTAGGGAGTTTTTCATTTTAATAAGCAAAAAAGGAATTCTATTCARCTTTTGTGTAAATCCACTGGAGTTGGATGTGGGCTTTACATTTTTTTTACGAGTGATAAATACTGGCAAGGCTGGGAACCTTTTGGACTGTGAATAGGAGCTTGTGGGTATAATTCAACAGATTCCTCACTAAAGACATGAGGAGGGAAGGAGTGATTAATTTGGACAGAAAACTACTGTTTTCTAGTACTGTAATATTATGGTTTATATGTAACGAGWCTTCCTGGGTGCACTTCAGAGTGCAAAAGTCGGAAAATGTATCTGGTTAGTTTTGTGTTGCCGAAGATTTATTCTTTGGATGTCCCTCTGAACAATGAGATGTGTAAAGGGCCARCTGAATTTAACGAGCTGCATCTGTCCCATGCTGTGTTTGTTGGTTGAGGACAAGTCGTGCTGCATTCTCTGTTTCTGATTATTAATGCAGAATCCAAATTAAATCCGGAGCAATCTCCTTGGTGCAACCAGCGGCTCATGTGTGTGACAGTGCCTCCCTCTAGTGTCTCTGCAGCTTCTTGGTTCTGCCTGGATTTCAGATATTTAGTGTCCTGCAGTTGGAAAGGTTTTTCCTTCTGTTTCTCCATGCATCTGTACTCTCTTTCTGGGCCTCCCTGTTGCAGTGACCCTGAATAGCAAATGCAGTTGTATAAACAGTCTCGTGTTCATACCACTCAGGGCTCCTAGTGCTGAAACAGAGTGGCCTTCTGGATGCTGGATGTCACCTGTCTGGGTCTGCTCTGGACCCAGAGCAGCTCTGTTATCACTCCTAGTACATACACATTTATTCAGGTAGATTTGTTTGTTCGTTTGCTTCCATTTTTAAAAAAATTATTCCAAAGGCCTGAACTAATGGGAGGGCTGCRTGCCAGAACAGGCGTGTGGTTTGTCCTGGGATGACATGAGGGAATGCAGGGAGCTCCGAGGACAGAAGGTTTCCTGGGACTCAGTTGGAAGAGCGTTCTGGTCAGGAGGAACTGGATTTGGCAGTGTGGATGTTCATGGTTACCTGTCTGGTGAGAGCAGAGGCAAACCACTGTCAGCTGTGCCTGGTTTTGTTCAGGAAGGAGCAGATGGCTGTCTCCAAAGGTGAGCCCAGGAACAAACCAGCTGGTGTGGGTGCAGGTGATCCCAGGAACCACAGCCCTGGAGAGGGAGTCACATCACCCATGCAGGGACAAGTGCCCCCAGGGAGAGCACCCTGTGCTTGTTTGCTGCCTCTGGAGGCTTTTGAGAATCGAACTTTGATTATAACTGGTTTCACACTCTTCTGAAGGGCATCACAGGAGTGTGAGAATGAACATTTAACTCTGCCCCTTCAACAGGTTCTCCCGGAACAGAGTTCGTTTTCTGGAGAACCAGAGGATCCAGCGTGAGCGGGAGGAGGTAATCACGGGTGAACTCCTGAACTGCAGGACTCAAACATTCCTTTCTCCTTTCCTTTTTAAAAATACACTTCTGATACGTGCAGAATTTTATTCTCTACATGAGAGCTACTGGAGACAACAGACTGACACTACTCTTACTGATTYATGTAAAGTCTCACTTGCAGAATTTTATGCAAATTCATGTAACTAAAGTAGCAAATAATGTCAAATCCAAGAGGGAAGCTTGGGCAAGAAAAATGAGAGAGAGATCTATTCAAATGCTGGTTTATTGCCTCTCCAGCTAAGCACAATTATCTGCCATACACAAAATGAGAAACCATAGGTTCTTTTCATTTGTTCTCTGTTAAGCATCTAGAGACTGAAATATTGTTGCACTCTCAGAATTCACTGTTGTTGATGGKTTTTTTTCCTGAGTCAAAGCTTTTTCTGAATTGTGAATAATGGCTTGTAGCAAATCTTTAATGACTGTCCTTTATTGATTGATAATTATGGTCGTTAATTATATTGCCCAAAGTAGTTTTGCATGTTTCAGCTTCTGCCAAGCCATAATTGTGTAGTCGTCCAGGACTCGACATGAAAATGCATTGTGAATGCTGAAACACTGCTGACAGTTATTAAAAAAAGGTAGAAGATGATCTTGTTTTCCTTGAAAAGCCACTGTTACTACATTCTGGTTATGTAGGTGGATGGTTTTGTTTGATGGATGCACTGTTGGATTAGTTAATAGTCCAAATGGTGCAGTCTCTGCATTTTTATATTATTCAGGAAACACTGAGTTTAAAATGCATCATCTTTTATTTATTTATTTYTCATCTGGTGTGGCCAAACCTGTATGATTTAAGCAGGTGGTTTTATTAAAGCTTTGGTTGGCTACATTTTTAATTCCAACACATTCACAGGAGAAATGAAGGGAACTCTTTTCTGTGCCCTAGGAAATATTGTTGTGATTTTTAATTTTTTCTATCCCAAACGGGACTGAAAAAAATCCCTCTCCTAAGTATGTATCAAATCTCATTAACATGAATAAGCATGAAAATAATTGTACAGGATTGATCAGAAGATCAGTATCAAACYTGCATCTAAACAAGTTCACGTTGGCTTTTTAGAACTGAGTGCTTTCTCTTTTCTACTTCAGAACTGGTTTTCTTCATTTTTTGAAACTGATCTTTTCTGGAATGCATTTTTTGTYTCATTAGCTATATTTCACACACACAGAGTCCTGATCTTCTCTTATACTTGCCAGTTTTTAATATTAAGATTTTAAAAGTTTATATTTTGTAAAAACAGTAATTTCTTTAAAACTATGCAAGTTCCTTTAAAAAAAAACCCACAAGAAAAACCCAAAATAACTTTTTCAAATGTTAAGGTGTACAGGAAACAGCCATCTGCTCCCTCAAGTGATCTACTTGGCCTCTACATAGATTCTCCATCTCCTGTGTCAGCAGTGGTGCAAAGTGACCCTGCAGTGTCTCCTTCAGGCCCGAGTAAGTGGTGAATGCCCCTTTGCCTTGCACTCTGCTTCTCTGAAACAAACCCACGAGAGCTTACTGCAGGAATCAAGAAGTTCCTTGTAAGAAAGAAAACAAAGACACTGCTTAACTCTAAGGATACTCCTTAAATTTTCCTAAAAGGAGAATTTATACGTGTCCATAGGAACAGAAATGTAAGGTTGTATAAGGTTYCCTGTAATCTGTTTACAGTGTAAGCAATAATATTTTTCCCCCATTACTTAGATTTGAACAGTAGAACATGCTGTCTTCTATTCCCRTGAGGCCTGTAAAACCCTCTGGTAGTTGCTTGTTCTGGAGGCTTGGAAGAAAGAAGCATGTCCTGAGTTTCTTCAGGAGTGTTAAAAAGACTTGGCTTAGGTACCCTGAATTTCTGTTTGCAGGAGCCCCTCCTTTACCCACTTTAGAGAAGTCCATATACTAAAGTTAAAGGTGTGAAAGTCCCCCTGGGAATAAATGCCTAGAATTCCATTTTAATCTTTTAGAAATAGTGAAAAGAGTTTCAAGTGGTATCTCCCATGTAGAGCTCTACTGATGCTGTAAATACAGAGATAAATATCTTGGATCTAAGACTTCTCAGAGTTGTTAAAATTTTGCCTTTCATGCGAACAGCAATTCATTTCAGACTCTTTATAGGCCTTCCAAACAAAACTTTACTCTTTGAGTGTTCAAAGTACAAGTAGCTACATTTGCTTCATAATGTTTAAATTATCAGTAATTATTGCTTTGAATTTCAGATTGCATATCTGCACACCCTGAGGAGAAAACCAGGCCTCATCCATCAATTTACCCACAGCTGGATTCAGCTACTCCTGCAAAAGCTCATCAATCCCCGTGAGTCTCTGATCAAGGAATGGGAATGGATAACAAACCCTTAGGGGTATTAGTACTGTGTAATTCATCTAATGARTATAGGAAGCTCTGAGGACACAGATTTACTGCTTTTACACACCAGTCCAGTAAAATAAGTGAGAAGTACCTCTGTGCTAGACACTGCTTGAGAGGGTTCAAAATACACTTACTCCTGCAGCACTGCTGGGTCATAGACACAAATGTATCTTGACAGGCAAAACATTCTTGGGATATCTGTGGCTTTCTGCAGGGAAAGGGAGAAACATGGAACAGCTCAGGAAAAGATTTTAAGACAGGAGAGGTGTCCTTGTAATTCCTGTGAGTGGGATGCTGGCCCATCTGCCCATGCTGCTCTCAGTTGTGACATACAGGAAAGACAAAAATAATGTAACAATCAGAGTATAYATTTTTGATCGTTGATTGGTTACTTTCAATGTATTGCTCTCTCCTAGATTTGCAGCTGAAGCACAAAACAATAGTGTAAGCAGCCCAGCTGGACACACATATAGCAATGTGAGTAATGCTCATGGTCAGGATGCTCATTCTGGTCTGGCAGCTGTCAAATGAGAACTGCTTGGATTTACCCCAGCTGCTGTCCTAGTGGGATACAAAGATCTATTCTGTGGCCCTTTTCTGCCTCAGGAAACACTGTATTTGGTGGCCAGGTCGACTTCCCTCTTTTGATGCCACAGATCCTCATGTGAAAGCCTGTTTCCTTGGGTCCAGCACAATCCCAGGGCAGTTTGCAGAATGCAGTTGCTCTATTACTTGTGTTTAATTTGTTGCTGTGTGAAGCAAGCTGAGATCTCCTCCTGTTGACATTATATTACTTTGGTGTATTTTCTGTCACAAATAAAACAAGCAAGCATACCAAAAAAACCCCCATAAAAACATAACCCACCAAAAAAAGGAAACAGTTGAAACCCAAGTACAGTGCAGGACAAATGTCATGCTGCAGAGGAGCACCCATGGCAGAAGGAATGCAAAGAAGGGGCTTTGAGGCAGTATGAAATAGAAAAGATGAAAAGCAGCTCCCAAACAAACACACATAGTCCTTATTTTAAACTGCAGGTAAAAGCAGATGTTTGAATCTGTGTAGTGTAACAAATTACACAGGAGTAAATTAYGCAAATGTGCTATGGAACTCCGAAAGTTTCTTTGAAGTTTGTGTGGAGAATGCAGATTGATTGGGTTGCTAACTGTTGACCTTGGAGCTTTACCTGCAATAGTCACAAAGATAAGTCAGCAGTTACGCAAGTTAAGTCAAACCACTTCTCATAGAACAATCTGTTYATGCATTGTTTTGCTTGATGTCTTTAGCTGGCAACTCTTCTGAGCCCAGTGCCTCTGAACCCAATAAATGTGCAGGCTGGACAGACTGTGCCATCCAATGGACCATCACCAGCAGGTAACAAATGCTGTAGTTCACCTCTTTCATGTTTCATTTTCTTGTTAGAACTTCAGGCCTTTACATAACGGCTGTCAATGAATAGAAGCAGCAACAAACATTGACAAAGTCATATTGCTCATGGATTCTCTTARGTGTCTGTCTGTTTTAGCATTTAAAGCAGCTGAATCCATAGCAGATAATGTGCTACTTTCAGGAAGAGACAAAAAATAACGTGTAGTAATCATGCTTTTCATTCTYATTTACATCTGGATGTATCTGCCTGTCTTTGTTCTTCAGCTGCATCAAAGAACAAGTCACAATCACCTCATTACTACGACATAATGGAATTTGATCCCTTGGCTCCCACTGAGTGAGTAACTTTTAAAATAGAATACAGTTTTCTGAGGTGCCAAAGGCAAAATGGAGAGGAATAACAGACCACTCTCCTTAAGCTAACTGACCAACAGGATCACTGATGTAAATGACWTTCATTCACATTTTGTACATTTCTCCCAATATTTCTGGCCTAACCAATTAAGGAATAAACTGTAGTGTGCTCATTAAATGGCATCTGTAAAAATGGAGGAGTAATGCTGAGTCAAAATGATTAAAGTGCTACCCAGTGATACAGAAAGGTGAAGGAAATATGGTAAGGGTCCTGCTGAAGGGAGCTGATTGAACTTCAGCACAGGTAGTTCTGGAACAAAGTAACCAAAGGATTCTTGTTCACAGAAATCATGTTTTTTAAAGAATGTTTTTCTACTACATATCAAAAAAATACTCAATTTATATATAAACTACAAAATGGAATGGATGCTGTGACTCCCCAGAGGGCCAAAATAGTCAGACAGCAAACTAATACAAAACTTAACAGATCGCAGAACTCCCCTTTCTACCAGTAAATTGCAAAAAATKTGACCTATCTATACAAAACTTATTTCCAAGGAGCCATTGAATTCTGAGGTGGGGAAATCTCAACAAAGCTTTCATTGTTTTTTGTTTTTAATTAGTGCAGTAATTGCACAGTGGTGCACTTGCCATTTGTGTTCTGCAGTCCTGTTCCCAAACTTGTTTCATCACAAGTGACAATGTCCAGAGGTATCTCATTAGATGTACGATCAGAGAAGCACCAGGGTTGGCTCTTTGTTTCCCTGGAAATCTGGGCATCCTGCAAGGGAAGCTACACTAAACTCTGGGCAGTTCCTGCTTGGGCAGGATTTCCCTGGTGCATTTTGTCAAAATSAAAGAGCTGTGATGTAGGAGTCATGCTGCTCTCCTCTTTCAGAGCTATTTATGAAGACATTGATGCTGTGCCGAAGACAGAAGTTAAAAAGAACACAGACTGAAGGTGGAGGTGGAATCCTTTCCTGAACASGTTCCTCTCTGGTGCTGGTCCTGTGCAGTGCTTCCTGGAACTACAAGTGAACAACAGAAGAGGTTTTGCATTTTGACACAACAAATAATTAGTGTTGGGGTACTGAGCTGTGTGCAAGTTGAAGGATTACTTGGATCTACACCGTGACAGTTTGTCCTAAATGTTCAGCTGTGTGTCCTTCAAGGTCACTTGCATGCTTATTTTAAAGTATTTTGGGGGCCTTTAAAATGCAACTTCCAAATTCACCTGTGTATGAAKTAACACTTGACACCTGGCACAAATAAACAAAAAGGACATTACATTTACAGAAACAGCAGAATCCAGTTTATGTTTTGGCCTCACTGCTGTCTGTGTTCATCTCCCTAGAAATTTATAAGGGGGTTTTGATACATGATTTTTTTCTAAAATTGGGCCTCTTGATAGATGTCTGAAGACATGCAGCGTTACTTTCCAACATTAATACCCTTACTACAGATTTTCCTTTTTTATTTTCTTCCTAAAAACCAACAATATTTTTCTCTTGGTAAGAACCTAAGCTGGGACATGAGGTGCAGTCMTCCATGATTAACAGAACAGGATAGAAGCCTGCTTGTTCCTATGTTGTTGTTGTTGCTTTTATTTACTCAGTAAATACTGGAGGGGGATCAATTATTTCTTTCAATGTTCCTGCCCTGCAGAGATTGTTCTGGTGAAGGAAAAATTAATCATCTACAATGCAGATGAGCAATAGTTACCCATTTATTTTAATTAAGTTGTTTAACCCTTTTAATAACTGTTTTATCTTTTAATAAGTGCCTTATCTATTTTAATGCTGAATGTAAACTGTGCACTTTAAACAGGTATAGTTCTCTGAATTTATAGCTGATATAAAATTTGAGAACTTGGTTCATGTTCATAGCAGATGAGCTAATTTTTTGTGAAATACTGCATTTTAAACATTCCTTATGTTAACTGTTTAAGGGATAAGATGTTCTCAGCTGCTTTTGCAATTTTTGTAGCATAAAATTCCAAATAAAAGCAAATGCTTATGGAGAAGTTAACTCTCATCGCTTGCAAGTTTTTGCATATTTGTGTATTCCCTGAAACACCAAATGTAGTTAGTATTGGAAGTATTTTAGTGTGAATCCRTGGTGTTCTATTGAATAGTCAGCAACTTTGCACTTTGCTGCAGGACCATTAGAACACCTTGYTTCTATCCAAATCACAACCTTGAAGAAGCCTGGGGTTTTTTGTAAGCTGAGGTGAGAAGGTGAGTCGCTTTACTGTAATTTTTCTTGCATATTTGCAGTGGTCTGGACAGCAGCCTGAGAAAACAGCTGAAAACAGGATTTGAGGTGGATCAGTTTTTTCCCTACAGCCGAGTTGTATTGGCAGAACCCTCACCCTGAAGGGGAACACATCAAACTGGGCTGTTCCAGTGCAATCCATAATGGGTGATTGCTGATGGAACCTCTGTGTGTTTAAAGCAGCAGAATGCTCACAGATATATGGAAGGGACCTGGGTAATTACTGAGGCTACAGAGATTGTGTTATAGGGGGAATGTGCTCAGCATCTCTGCAAATTTGGGCTTTCAAACGCAGGGGGGAAACCCATATTTCTATGAAACTGGCACTTGCCTGGGGGCTGTTCTTTTCTTCTGAAGACTGTGGCCAGAACAAAGCAATGTGTGGAGAACTGCCATAATYAGTTCAGCTTTCAGACAGACAACGGACTAAAGACGTCGGAGGTAAGAAATTTTTCTTCCCTAGCCTAGATTCAAAGATTTGTCTTGATGTTACTCCTTTTTTCCTGAAGCATACTGGAATTATAAAGCTTGTTGCTATCTTCATACAGATTATTTCACTTGTGTAGGCTCCACATGTTCTGCTGGATAAAATGCATTAGAGAGATGAAAGAATGGAAACTTTTAAAACTTTAATACACAGTGAAGACCTGACACAAATGTCATCCAGAATCTGTTTAACCAACACAAGTAATTGGTACAGTAATGCATTTTAAAGGTAGCATCCATTTATTTTCAAAAGATTTATTTTCACTTTTTCAATTATTGTATGCAAATATAATTGAGACTAAAGTAACTGGAAGTTATTTCTGATGTACCCATTGCCTTTTCAGAGTCCAAGCAAACCAACACTAGGCTGTCTTTGTCAGATTTTCTCTGCTGAAAGGGGTAGAAAGACCTGGCCCAGCAGCAGAGATACTGGCTGAGATTAATTTCTGTCTGAAAATGAGTAGGTTACTTGAACTCGCTCCAGGTTTGCAAAGCAGTGATAAAGTGTTATTAGACCTACCCCACAGATAATGACCAAAAGTTACATAAATACAGGCTTAGGTGTTCTGATGGTAAACAAGAGTCCCCCTRCAGAGCTGCTGCACTGCTGGGCAGGCTCTGCCCGACCCAGCCCCTGAATGGGCTGATTTTGGGGTTTGAGGAGACTCCACACTGTTCATTTAGCTGCCATTTAGAGCAGTTGTTTGTGTACTGCCCTCCCCTCAAAGCATGTCACACACAGGCCAAGCTTGTCTGTGTGTGGAGGTGCCCAGAGCACAGCCCTCTGCAGACAGCACTCATTAGCAGCACAGATACTTCAAATGAGTGGGACACAACAGGGAAATAAGATGGTATTTCCAAATGGAAACCATCCCACAGATCTGACGTGCTCACACTTAAATTACTGTGTTCATGGTAACAGTTTYAGAGCAGTCTGCTCTTACCAAATGAACTACTGATTCAGTAGTGATATGAGAGGGTGCATCATCTGAATCATGGCATCTCCTGTGCCAGAGAGGGTCACACAGAAATACAGTTTAACCTTGTTTAGTTATGAGATGACCTTAATTTGTTATCTGGGTTTACCTTTTTCTAAACTAACTTAACATGTAAGCTATTTTCCAGAGCCAGAAATGCAATTTTAGATGCTTAATCAAATTATTTGTTCTTCTGTATTTAAACAGAGATCTTAATTTACACTTGGGTTTAAAAGTTTGCCTCACAGTATTCAGATAATATCTTGTAAAAAGATGGCTTGAGAAAACCCTCTCTATTCCAGGAACAGTGTGTTCCCTTCCACTGTCCGATGAAGACATGCTATCCCTAAGAAATAGGGATATATTAAGTTAGTTTTAAAAAAAAAATATATATATACATATATTTTCATAAAGCATGTGCCCATGGTAGTTTAATAATATAATTTCATACTGCACAGTACTCCTGCAGTTTTTTCTTCCAAGGAAAAATGGCCTCAAAACTGGCAGGCAGGTGTAGCAGAAGTCACATTTTGTACAGTAGGGCCTTTACTGATATCCAGGAAGTGGCAACTTCTGTCCTTCCTTTGCTTCGAAGAAGGTGTAAGAGAGGGTGATCAAATCGACTTTAGCCATTTTAGGGTCCTCTGCAAACTCTGGATCAATGTAAAAAAAGACAGGCATGTCCACTTCCTCTTGAGGATTTAGCCTCTGTTCTTCAAAACAAAAACACTGCAGGAGGGAGGGAAAAAAATCCACAATTAGACAACAAGAATGAACGGATGCACTCTRTAATTTGAAAAAATCAAGGTATTCTCTTAAAATTTGGCATACAAAGAATGGTGTCCGAGATTAAAATGAAGGAGTTAATTTATGGGTAACTAATTCCATTCGTGTAAAGGAAAACGCAATCTTTGCTTTATTCACACTTACTTGTATTTTATTGAAGTACTGTCCTGCTTCAAAGGGAACTACGTTGTAGGTGGAGATTCCAATTATTGGTTTGTCAGTAGGATTTTTTGCTTTATAAAATGCCAGTGCAGTCTCTCCTGGTACCACCTGTGTAAAATAAGTGTATAGTGATTTTCATTTTCTTTAAATCCACAGCAGCCCTCCACCCCTCAAACCAAGTTCTTTAGCTAGAATTAATTTTCTCTTTTCCTGTTTCAAATTGGTTATTTCACAAATATCTTGCTTACATACAATCCACCTCCACTGAAAATTAAAAGCTTCAATATTGTTGTATGTATTTTTAATCTTGCCCATTTTGCCTGAGTCTTTTATTACTCTCACCAATTCAGCAGCACGCAGAGCTTTTTTAATAAGCAGATTTGTATATGGTGTGCATTTAATTTTTGAGGCTATTATTTCAGTACTGGACTCAGAAACTTTCAAGAAACATGACTCCTTTTTATTTTGAGAGCTAATTTTGCACAGACAAGTTAGATTAAAATGTTTTTTGTTTTTTAAATATAAAAACAGTCCTACAAGGATAGGGACGAKAGCAGAAACAAACAGTACASGTTTAGATATACGGTTWTRAAATATTTTTAAGTATATATACACACAGTCTATATACCATGTGCACATGGTGTATATACCATGAAGTGTATATATAAATATAGTTTTGATAGCTTGATGGGGTGGCAGGGAGGCAGCTACACACAAGGCGCTCAAGTTGCGCCCTCAGGATGCAGGAGGCAAAACCTGGTGCCTTCACTGTGGGGTGTTCAGTTCTGGGCCCCCCACTTTAAAAAGGACATTGAGGTGCTGGAGCGTGTCCAGCGAAGGGGAACAAGGCTCGTTAAAGGCCTAGAAAGCATGTCTTGTGAGGAACGGCTGAGGGAGCTCTCCTCAAGAAGAGGAAGGAGACTCAGGGGTGACCTCGCTGTGTAGAACTACTGAAAGGAGGTGGCAGGGAGGTGGGGATCGGGCTCTTCTGCAGTGCCTGCAGTGAGAGGACCAGGGGAAATGACCTTAAGCTCAGACAGGGGAGATTCAGATCAGATATTACAGATTTTCATTGTTGGTGTGGTCAGGCTTTGGAAGGGGCTGCCCAGGAGCGTGGTGGAGTCACCACCCCTGGAAGTGCTCAAGAGATGCCTGGAGCTGGCGCTGGTGCTGTGGTTTAGGAGTTACAGTGGCAGCGCGGGTGGGCGGTCGGACTGGATGATCTTAAATGCCTCTTCCGACCTTGGCCGCGGTCGTGTGAGGGGAGAAGGCAGCGACTCACGTAGATCTCGCTCTGCTGCGGTTTGAAGTTCCACTGGATGCTGGCGTGCACGTCGGCGTTGAACGTGACCCTGAYGACCCGGTCCCGCACCGGCTCCATGCGCTCGATCCGCTCCTCGTCGCGCCCCGTGCCCGCCGTCCCGCCGAGCCCCGTGGCCTGTCAGGGAAGGGCAGTGAGGGCCCCGCGCCCGCGGAACCGGCGCCGGCCGCGGGCCCCCCGTACCTGGCAGTAGAGGCGGTAGAGCGGCACGGCCGCGTACGACAGCCCCACCATGCCCACGGCCGCCGCCGCGATGTAGCCCACGGTCGAGCGGTTCCGGCGCCGCCACTCCTCCTCCTGCTGCCGGGTGAAGGGGTTGGAGCCGCGCACGCCGCGGGCCCCGCCGAGCCCGGGCCGGGGCAGGGCCCCGAGCCGCAGCCCKCGGGCGCAGCGCGCCCAGCCCCGCCCGCATAGCGCCATGGCCGCAGCGCGGGGGCTCCCGGGAGCGAGGCGGCCCGGCTGAGGGGCGGGAACGGAGGAGGGAGCGGAGTTGGGAGCGGGGCGGGGAATAGGGCGGGAGAGGGGCGGGAGCGGAGGTGGGAACGTAGCGGGAGCGGGGCGGGTCGAGCCGCCATCGCATCCCGCCTCGCCGCGCCCCCTCGGAGCGCGCTGAGCGCGGGGGTCCCGGCGGAGCCGCCCGTGGTCGCCCCCTCCTCGCTCGGCAGCGGGACGGCTCGGGCGCAGGTTGTGTACGAGGTAACTGGCGCAGCCCCCGGGCCGGCGGGTTCCGCGCCCCCGGCCCCGCACKGAGCGGGCTGTGCTGGACGGGAGCGGCACCGAAAGGCCGGCCAGGAGCGGGGTCACCGGGAGGGGTGGTTGTCCCGCAGGTACCCCGCACCGGAGGTACCTGGTACCGGGGTACTGAGGATAGTCTCAGTACCGCGGGATAATCTGGGTACCGCAGGTACCTGGTTATCCCTCCGGTACCTGGTTATCCCTCCGGTACCTGGTTTCCCCTCAGCTTCCTCACCGGCGGCCCCAGGACGGGCGCGGGGCCCTCCGGGTGGTCCCCCCGGGGCCGTGCAGTTTTCCCCGGTTTGCGGACACTGACACTGGTTTGTTGGTTTGTTTGTTTCTTTTTCCCAGGGGTGCTTTGCTTCACGTTAATTTCATTCCTAGAGATTTGCCGTTTTCAGACGCGGATATTGACACGCTGCAAAGGGAGCGAGCGCTGTTTGTAAATAGCAATAACTTCAGGACGGGCAAAGTCAGATTCACAAACAATAGTTTTTCACACGAGTTGTGCCATGCACTGTAATAAACTTTGCTGTACCAATACTTGAATTTACTGCYGTAGAGCAGCTCTTCTCTTCTGTGYTGGATMCAGTAACGTGAACCACACRAGGACTGGCAGCTCCTGGTACTGCTTCATTTTCCATGTTGAATAAGAGTGTGGTGAAGGCTGGAGTGCAGCAATATTGTGGTATTCCCACTGTGTTCAGATGGCTGTTTTTTGGTCCCTGAGCGAGCAATCTGAAAACGTTTACTGCAGGAAAATTTGCAGTGTTCCAARGTGGATTTAACACCTTTTTTGCACAGAAATATAGACGTGGGTGTTGGTCAATTTGGTTTTGTCGAGCCTGACATTGTGGATTCTGCTTTATCTTTGCCTGGGTTTGTGGTGTGACACCGGTGCCAGGAGTACCTGTGCCATCTTTGTGTGTTTTTAGGAGAGTTCCTTGTCTCCCTTGTCTTGGGAGTAATTCCTGTTCTGGGTTGTGGCATGTGAGGGTTCAGCCGTGCACCTCACAAGTTCAGGAAGATTTGCTGCTACTGATACAAACAGATATTTTTTGCATTAATGCTTTTATAGCAGTTTTTGAAATGATTGTGGCTCAGTACATCCAGAGTTGTATGTACTAATAAAAATACAATGTGAATTACTGGGGTTTTTGCAACGTTAGTGGTGTGTAATCCCATTTTGTGTGTTTTGGCCTCTCCTACATACTTTATGTGAGAAGTCCATAGACACTGAATACTAGACAGTAAGTTAAAAAAACATGAGAAAACAAGACACACAAAACACCTTATCATGTTCCAAACACCATTCCCTCCCCAAATAACTTTCAATGGGAAAAAAAGAGGTTGTCTTTACCTTTAGCAGTTACATTACTTTATCCTAGAATCGTAATCTGTTCTTTCCTTTTTTAGAAGATTTTAATCACAAGGGATTCAGGTTTACCCTAATTCCTACCTTATAAGTTAAGAGGGAATTAGGATGTGAAATGTTTTGGTACTACCTACAGCAACATCCAAGTTGTTAACTGTTTTCAGTAATGAAGTGTATCGGTTTTCTCATGGCAGTTCCCTTTTTCCAGCTTGACTTCAACTAGTCAGTAATAAATAARATTGTTTTTAATGTCTGAAAATAAACGTGGCCATGTAAATTTCAAGACGTGGTTTCTGCTTTTCTTTTTTACAGCAGTTGTTATCCTGGGTAGGAGCCACTTCGTGTGTCAGAATTCTTCATTTTGAACTTTTATTTAAATAGTGCTTCTAAGAAGATGTCCAGTACAGATCCCCTAACAAATACAGAAAAGTAAGTACTTTTTTTTCCCTCAGATGCAGAAATACAATTACTGGATTATAATATGAAAATTCCTGAAGTTTCATTACTAGGATCTTGTTTCGATGAAGTCTTAAAGAAAAATGACTTTGATATTGGAGCAGTCTGAAGTAACATCCTAGAAGAGCTGACAGCACCACCAGTGAATTTACACATTAAGGGAGGAGATGTCCCTTAAGCTTTTCATTAAGTTAATCAGCACTTGGTTAGGACTAGTTTTGTAGAGATAAAACCCTGCATAGAGATTCCTTAATTTAATGCTTCTGAACTATGAAAACATACTTGTATATACTATATCACTTCCTTGTACATATGGGGTACCTACAGTAGCATAAGACATGGTATGGAGTTTTTGTATTATAATGCATTACTTTTTCAGAATACTCTGTCTCTATACCTTTAATGTTTCATTATGCAGTGCTTTGGAGCCGTCATATTTTTACCAATGCCATGGGATATAAAATAATAATTATATTCATTCTATAAAACATAATGTTATCCACTTAAAATTTGGATCAGATTCTAAATGGCAAACATGGATTTAGTTGTGATTGAAAACTGTAACCCCAGACCCTTCCCAGACTGCCAAGACACCATGCCAATGCTGTCATCAAAACCRGAATTAAAACCAGGCACAGGCAGCTCTTGCTGGACTACCGTGGTTGCTGTGCAATAGAATCCAGCAAACAGTATTCAGAAGAATAGTCAAACAGTTTAGCACAGATTTAGAATTATGCCACCTCATAAATAACTTGACTTGTTTTGAAAAACAAAACCACAAAACATGAAAAAAACTGACTTGCTTTTTACTGGGACCTGAAGAAGCCAACACTCAGCTTATCTGATGGAAATTCAGGATGTGTGATTACAAAGATACATCTTTAAGACAGCTGCGGCTTGCTAGGGTCATGTGAAAGATGTATTACATGAGTAGTTCCTAGTCACTGTATTCCAAAGGCAATTGCTCACTTAAGAGATGAGCAGGAAAGGCACCTATAACTGCACTGCAGCTACATGCTGATGGCAGACTGTAATTTTCTATACTTTTGGTTTTTTCTGGGAGGCAGTGTCGATGCACAACGTTTCAAGAATGCGCTTGGTTATATGTTAACTGAGGTTTACCTAAACTTTAAATCATACCTTTCTTCTCTACACAGGGGTTAGCCTCAAACCATTCCTGCTTCCCCACAATTACAATGTTGCCCAAGCTTTTTTCAGGCTTAACAATTGCCATATAGTGACATATGTTTTCTTTTAATCTTTATAACCTAATCAGCAAAGTGTATTTTGAATAATGAGTGGGTTTGGATAGATCATAGTGAGTGCTTGTTCATGCTATGATACAGCATTCCTTTGGCTGTGGTCCTTAAAATCTGAATTTAGGGTTACTGAACCTGAAAGGCTACAGTTGCATAATGGGCTTGTATAGGATTTTTGTAAAAGGCCTTTGTTTTATTTATAACAAAAAAAGATCTTGTGAATTGAACTTCCAAAAATTCTGCAGATCTTATTGTCATCTGCTGAATTATCCTGTAATCCATCTCAGTTGCTACAGCATTGCAAAACTTCCCTTGGGAAAGGCAAGTCATAGTTGCAAATGTTGCCAGAATGGAATAGTTCAGCTGTTTGGAAAGGAATTGTCCTTAATGACAAATTATATCTCTTGAAAATTTAGTCTTGCTTATTTATCCTAAATTTTGTGGACTTGTGAGTTGTTACAATTTTCCTAGATCTTTCTGGAAGTCAAAAGTAATTTATGTTCCCCTGAGTTTGTTCTTGAAAGGCAGGAGGGCTTGCGAGAGAAGCCATGATACTCTTGTTCCATATGAATCCTTTAGAAGCATTAAAAGCAGCACAGCAGAATTTGAAGGTAAAGAGGAATAGAAGCCACGGGGATGAGTTCAGGAAGCTGAACAAAGCACTTTACTTTGAAGAAGGGGTGGAAGAGCAATTGTCTGAACAAGGGATGTATTACTGATAATAACTCTAATAAAATGGGAGCAATAAGTCTAATACTACTTTATATCTGCTTAAATTGTTCAGAACTTTGTCATGTCTGRTTTAATAAAAGTAGCTTTTTGCTTTTTAACAATGAAAAGGCAGAGCTTTGAGCCATGTGTTAATTGGGGGGTTCTGTAGCAGAAAATGTGACACTGGAAATGAGCCATATTGGTCTGAGTGATCTGTTTTGACAAATGCTCCTGATATTGATACCACAGATTGAATTCCACTGGTGTTAAGAGCAGTGGTAGTTTTGTTGGAGAAAAGCTACTGGTATTTTATCTTCTGTAACCTTGCCTAGAGCAAATTTAATTGATATGAGGCTTAAAATATCAGTGGCTTTTCTTTCATCTGACTGTAATGCCAGTAACACCAGCAGAGCAGACTGATTGGGAAAAGGCTACAAAGGGCCAATTTTCATCTCTGAATGGATGTGATCACTGTGCCAGTGGGGCTTTTCACATTTTGGGAACTGGGAAGGGCAGCTTTATGTTCCCATTTCCATCTCTGCCCTGCTCCTTAATCTGTGRTGGGTCACTTTGCTCCGCTGTCTCTTCCGTGTGTGCCTTGCAGGCTCTCAGGACTCCCTGAGCACTGTCCACACGTTGTCTCTGAGCAAAGGGATCCTTTCCCCAGAAGGATTATGTGCTAATGAAACCACAGTCACTGCAGCTTTAAAAAAAAAAAAAAGGTGCCTGAGATAAGCATGTGCATTCCTGGCATAGCTGAGCCCTCCTGCTGCACTGCTCCAGACCTGACAGATGCTGTCTGATCACAGGGTTGCTCCTTGCTAGAGAGGATTCACCTTTCTACTTATACAAAGCCCTCAGTGAACGCAGGATATTTGGGTTTCATTTCAAGCYGCAGTCTTGTTTTGATCTTTTGGAGAGGGGGAGTAATAGGAGTGCATCTTCTGATGCAGGCCTGGAAGGAAATGGTCATTAACCAGCCTGGTGTCAGGTGCTCAGAACTTCTGAMAATGTGCATCTCTGTGCAAGACCAAGCCTCCCATCAGCAGGGTCTGACCTCTGGGAACASGGGTATAGTTTTGACTTTTTCAACTAGATTATTCTCAGTGTAATGACATCAATTCAATGTCATATTCAATGACATAAATTCAGCAGTTTTATTTCCTTTCACAGAGAAGCATGTCAGCTTCCATTCCTGGAGAAAATATATAACCAAGTTCTGTGTTGACTTTTGACTGCCGTATATTGAAAGTAAAAWCCGAGTTAGAGCATGGCACAGGTCAATACCATGATTGAGAATGAAAAGTAATAGCATAATGGCATTTGTTTCATTAATACTTTCAGTCTGCTTTGTTGGCTTTCCCTTTTGTGTGGCTGTGCATAATCCAGTCTGCTAGGAAGATTGCTTTAGAAAGGTCATGAGTTACTGCTTTTGACCTTGTTTGCAGGAAATAAATTATTGGATGAACAGGAGAAAACAAATTTCTTTTAATCATGTCATTTGCCTTTGGCTGCTAGACTTAGATTGCTTCATCACAGTGTAGTAAATTTTCTCCTTTGCATTTATCAGCGTTTAAAGTTGCTATAAATGACCATTTCAAAGAGAGAAAAAGTAAACATTACCTCTCTAGGTGAATTAGTGCATGTGACGCAGAGGCTTTCAGAGAAGATTAAGTGGGCAGAGACGCTCAGCTGGAGCTCTGTGTTTGGGTTTTTTAGTTGGTAGCAGAAATCATCCTGCTCATAACCTTGATCTGGCTGAACTGGAAACCTCTGGTGTGTTTTGGTTGCGTTGTCCTCGTTTTTGCTGCCTTGCTGAAGAATGTCCTTGCTCTCTCCAGGGGATGAAGATGAACCAGAGCGTTTTGATGGTCTTTCTCTCTTATACTGGTATGCTGATCCACTGGCTTCTGAGGGCATTGGTCTGGTCTGTAATTGGGCAAAGTGCAGGAAAGATAATTTAAAAGCTTATGGGCATTTTCAGCTTCTTTTCATATCCACCCAGAGATTATAACTTAGATTTTTGTGTAAGTGTCAAGTAATACGTGTTCTGTAAGGAAAGTGTATTATTCTTTCATTGATAGACCTAGATAAATATTTTGTTTGTGCACATAAATTACTAATAATTTCTCAGGAATAGAGATCAGAAGAATATCTGGAACTGTATGTTCTGATAAGTATCTAGAAAGTAGAAAACCTAAAGCTGCTGAACGTTCTTGTGTATGCTGCTAAAAAATAATAGAAGCAGGTTCATTTTAACTGCCTTTACTAGAGCATCTACACAAAATGATCCACACTTACTCTGTTATTATTCCAGGACTTCAACTGGAGTATTGAGTTTAATATTTTTTAGTGTAAGAAAGTTATAATGTACATTTTGATGAGTTTTGCGTGTTTATTTCATCTGTTGTTTCACATCTTCTCTGTGTGCTAAAACCTTGCTTACAAGTACTTTTGCCTGACCTCAAAAAATGAGTAGCAACGTTTGATTATTTATTTGCATCTTTTTGTACAAAGAACATTGAATTATATTTTGTTACTACTGCCAACTGGTTTAGGAGCCTGTTTCTTTGTTTATACTGTTAAGCATATTTCTAATGCTCTGGGGGAGGTATTCTAACATTTCGTGAGTATTAAATAATGATAACATAAAATAAATGTTAGATGAGTGCTGAATCCAAGTCATTTTACAGTGAAATTGTTAAAGCTCTGTTTATTTTATTAGAACTATGACAAGTAGCTTGACTTGAAGATTTAAGTTATATGGGGAAAGAAAACCCTATCATTGAAAGTCAGCTAGATATGATATGCTAAACAAATCTGGGGCATTTGAAGATGCTTGTCTTTACTTTTWTGTGATAAAGTAATTTTAAACTGCATGTATGGGAGGGATTTAGTCTTCTTTGTAAGAATCCATTTTATGTTCATTAGGATCTCTCTTTTGAAAGTATTGCCTGTTACTTCTGGAAATGTAGATCCTTTCCTGTTAAGTGTCCTGTGCTTAGATGTGATCATATTTCACAATCATTTTATATGGTAGTATATGAGTAGGTTCTACAATTTGTGGTGAACTCTAAAGTTCAAACTTAAAATCTGAGGTTTGATCTTTTAAGGCTTCATAAAAGTAAACCTGTGTTGGTTTGTGGGAGGTTGAAGTAGCTTTGGTTCTTGCTTTTTTATTTTAACAAAAAAAGCTGTTGTGTGTAAAYTGCTGAGAGCATGGCAGAGCAAGAACCAGAGCAGTAGTAGCAAAAGGCAGGAGAGAAAAAAATAGAATAATTGTCTATTTTAAAGATCAATGTACCTTAAGTTTTCAAAGATGGATATACGTCAGGACAGACCTGCAAAGCACATGACTAGTATGCTCCCTTTCRGCTTAAAAACAATTTAAATTAGTGGGACAATTGCAGTGACAGTTCTGGGTAGTAATGCAAAACACTCTGCTCTTGTCACGTAGTAGGAGGTTATCCAAAAAGTGTTGTTAGAGAAATATCAGACTTGAGGATTTATTCTTCCTTCCAGGCTGTGATTAAGTAAAAGCAGTTTGGTTCACTTTTAGCCTTACAAAGGGTGCCTTATGCTCTGACATACCAGGGCAAGGTCATGTGCAGTCGTGTCAAATACAGACCAAGTGCACTGGGTCTCAGTATTTCTTTTCAGCCTATGAAACAAGTACTTCAACAAATACTACAGTGAAAATTATACAATGTGTGAAGCATAGGCTTACTTTTTGTTTCTAAAAATGGATTATTAGGTCTGTTCTTGTGGCCAGCCTTTCTAAAGCAAAGGCTAATTTTGCAAATAKATGGGAATTCGAAGTTTTGGGAAATGGTTACTTTTCAGAACTAGTGCTTATCCCTTGATAAAAAAATCTCATCCAATTTTCTTCTACAAAACCAAAAGAGCTACAGATGTTCTTTAGAAGCTGGATCTCTTGGCTGGTACTAGAATTCTAAGAACATTTGGACTTTCTGGATTTCTCTCTTCCTTCTGGCACGGCACCTTTCCATGGCATGTACTCTGGCTTTTGCAGATATACCCAGTTTCAGGCATGGAGTTCAGGCTGTGTGCTGGATTAGGTTGTGTGGGAGGATTTGGGTCACTGTGTCCTCCACTTTGATCTTCTTTCCCCCCCGCTAATGAATTCTGGTTGTTCCATTTCACTTTAAGAGCACCCTCTAGAAAATACAACTGTCTGTCTAATGAAGAACAATGTGTAGGTCAAAGCAGAAAAACCTGAGTGGTGCTTCTGCTCTTTTCTAAAAGAGATCTGCTGAGTCTTCTCCAAAAATGGTACAGTGAGAGGACCAAGGAGCTATGATACACCTTGCATTTTTTTTACCCATAATTCATCTAAATGAAAATAAAACCTGGTAAAGGGTAATCTGGATTTATAGGAATTCTTAACACTTTGTTCTCAGAACAGTGTGCTGGCCATGTGTCTGGTGGAACTGTAAACTTAGATTGCAAAACTCTAATGTTACTTTGTATTCTTCCTTAATTCTTTAGCATGATCAACTGCCTTCAAAATATTCCTCTGCCTTTAGACAAGTCCAGGTGCCATCCTGTTTTTTTCTTGGGGTTGGAGAATACACAGGGGAGCAGGCAAAAGAGTTTGGAAAGAAACCTTTTTTACAACGGAAAAAGAAATCAACGTTGAATGAAGAAATTAAGAGACTGTAGGGAAAAGATTATGTTCATAAATGACCACAAAATTATATGTTAGAAGTCTTAGAAAATAATTTTATGCGTTATCTTAGCTTTGCTTTTGTTTAAATAKTCATTACCTCATCTAAGACTGATCTTATGGTATGTTTTTCTTACCTAAATGTTAAGATGGACCAGCTTGTAATTTTGTTTATATTTAATCATAAGCCTTTTATTATAAACAAAATAGAATTCACAGTTCAGCCTGAAATGCTCTGGGGGAAAAGGAAGTAAASTGTGTATATTTATTGTATCTTTCCACCTGATATTTGTGATGAGGAGATTGGTTTTTTGCTGGGGAAAGGTGGCTCAGGGGTATCAAACAATATGAAGTCATCAGTGGAGAAAACTGGTTTTGGTTTGTATTAGAGTTAAAAACATGGTCACTGGAATTTCTTTTATATTAACATAGCTCTGCATACATTTCTGTAATTTAATGACTTTTATTTTGTTCCTCAGGACTATTATGGGCCCTCATGGAATCAATCGAGCTGTTCACCGCATCTCTTTCTCCGATTGCCAGAATGGATTAGGTAACTGAGATTGCACATTCTGTTATTCAGTGTAAACCAAACGTAAAAACTGGTGAGTTCACCAGTTCACACTGTCATCAGTGAAGTTTATTTGACTTTTATGGATTTGGTTGCAAATACATTTAGCACAGTAGGTGGAATAACCAATTTCTCGCTTTTTTTCTTTTTGTTTGTTCTGCAGGAGTTAAAATTATTGGAGGTTATCGGGCACAAACAGCAGAAGATTATGGGATTTTCATAAAGAGAATTCTACCTGGAGGGGTTGCTGCTGTAGATAGTAAGTAATTTTAACTTTTTTGTTACAAACACACTGCATATAAAAAGCAGTCAAAAGAAGTCTTTATTTTACTTTATGGGTAAGGATATTTAAAGCAGTATGGTTTAGTCAGGTTCCATGAAGCTTTGGCTATTTTTAAGAGAGAGAAATGAAACTTGGACCTTTCATGGGAAAAGATTTTAATACACTCAGGTCTTGAAAACGTGTTCAGATCTAGATATGGGTGGTGAAGGCAATTGTCAACTTTCAGCACTACTAAGTGTTGCGATGTGAGATCTCTTTTAATTCATAAGGAATGAGTGGTGTTTCCTGTCTAGAACTGTATAGTATTTTTAATGAGTTCTGATAGTTTTTATTACTGTTTTTTTAATGGTGGTGTGCTGGTCGTTAAGATCAGTGTGGAAAGAAGAAATCATTCTTGGTAGAGTTTGCAATAATTCAGCTACAGACTTCTGTCCTAGATCTCTGTATGGGTTTATTTGCGATTCCATCTGGTCTGATGCAGAGTGGTGATTTAAAGTAATCTGAATCAACCTCAARTTTCTAAACTTCAGATTTTCAGAAGGTTAAAAATTAGAAATGGTTCTAAAAAATCTTTTAGCTGACTTTATTAATGTATAAAACATTAATATATCTAGACACAGTAACTTACATTAATGTTAAGAGCAAAATTCAAATAAAAGTTAATTCCATAACTGTGAAATATAAATTTCAGTCTCACAAATATTTGTGCTGTGTGTAAATAATACAAATAGCTAAATAACAATTATTTTCAGTGGCTATTCTGTTGTTAATGAGACTGATTTACAGTTACTAGTCTTGTCTCAATAACCTATCTTATTTAGGATCAGATTCCAAGAGYCATAAAGTTGTTTAATGCATTAAGTCACATAAAATTGGAAGGAAAAGTCCTTTTCTTTCAATACAATATGTTCATCATTTTCTTGATGATTCATGAATTACTGTTGGTTTCATTTAAAGGCCGTTTGCTCACTGGAGACCTAATTTTGGATGTCAATGGAGAAAACTTGATTGGAGTAACRAATGAAAGGTATGTTTGTACTGATTACTGAATGTTTATTAGAGCTTGGAATGTTATATGTGGATTACTTTGGACATTATCAATCACTGATTGAAASAGCATGACTCCCCTGAGGTCTTTGGAGTTCAGCTGGCAAGTAATTTATCCTATAGGTCTAATTCAGCAAAACTGTTGTGGCAAAGTGAATGACTTTATGTGCTTTTATAACACCAGAATAATCTGGTTTCTTAACGATATAGGTTACAGAATGTGTACGAAAATAGCAGCAGAAGCTGTTAAAATATTTTAATAACTATCTGCTGGTTCAGCACTGGTGAATGTAAATGATGCAACRATCAGGTAATGGCACAATGAAGGGGAAATGGTTTAGAAAAATCTGTAGATGGTTTCTGTAGCTGGATCACTGGAGATCAGTGGAGTTTAGTGCTGGAGACAGAGATGGAAAATCCAAAGAAAAATTGCCATATGTATTGCTGAGGGAAATCCTGAGCCAGGCACACCTGAGCAGGAGCTTTTGTCTGGTGTGGGCTGTTAATCCTGAAGGAGGCCCAGGAAGGCAGCAGGATGGACCAAGGAGAGATGGAGATGAAAGGGAAGGGAAGGAGAAGTCAGTCCCAGTTTATTGCTGTCAGCAGCTGCCCCACAGGCTGTCTTTGACTCCTTCCTCTGTGCTCACTTTGGGTTGAGCTGCTGCCAAGCTCTTTTCTCTGTATCTGGCAGTGAGAATTATTAACTAGCTTAGGAATTTGTCAATTTTTCTGCACTTTTACCACGTGCTTTTTGACAGCACCCTGCTATATTTATTTGGCCTTTTTCTCCCCCTTCTAGGGCTGTTGACATCTTGAGAACAGCATCAGCCTCTAATCACATGTCTCTGCTCGTTGCTAGAGATGAAGAAGCAAAGTAAGACAAAAATTGTTTGAACCTCCAAACTATGAATAAAAACTAAATAAAAATCCAGTGCTGTATCTCAGGGTGGGTGGGTGGGCTTGCATGTATTTTTCTTTCAGATTAGTTTTAATTGCAAAATTGCACCACATGTCACATGTTTCTGCGTGTTATTTGATACCAGTTCATTCTGAGATCATTTGCATCACTCTGAGTAGAAAGCTCAGGCCAATTTCAGTTTAAAGAGGAGGATTGTAAAGTCMTGTTCCCAGCTAATACCATTAAAAATTATCTGCTRTGATTTTTTTTTTTAAATACTTGTCACATTTTAAAATAATGAAAAATAAAGACTCTGTTAGAGCTACAGTACCACAAAACTGCATGATTTAAACTGCTTTTGCCTTCTGAAAAAAGGCAGATTTAGTTATTGTTTCCCTTCAGAAATTTGCTTTTCAATCTGTAATGAGCTTTGAGTAGTTTGGATAAGTAGGTTAAACTGTTCACTGCAACAGGTAGTCCAAAATATATCCATTATAAAGACATTTATGTTAAATATTGCTTTAACCTGACTGTTGGAAGTTAAGCATATAAACCAATATTGGCAGAGAATCATCGGAAATGCGACRGTCCAGGTCTGGATCCCCTTTGGACTTAAATCTCTGGAGAAAACAGCTGTTATGTAACTATTTTTGATAATCGTTGCAAGAGTATCTGCTGTTATTTGCCTTTCCTGGGATGCTCCACTTCCAGAGTAATCTCCCTGTAAAGGATTTTTCTCTAAATTSCTTTAGCCTTTTGTCCGATTTAAGCTCCCTCTTTCTGTTCCTTTATTTTTTTTTGTATTTGACAGACATTTAAATCACCCTGTAGCCTCTGATCTTTCCCTTTTTCAGACTGCCTAGATATATGTGAGGTCCACTCTTAATCTGCTTTTATCTAGAGCACACTGGCCTAGTTCCTCTAAACTCCCTGAATAATTAAAATCCATCAGTCCTTTAACCACTCGGGGGCTGTGCAGTGGCCTGGGCAGAATTTGCCCCTCCGTCCAGCCCCTCACCAGACACCTGTGAATTCATTTCTTGTGACTTTACATTCTGTGCTTAAAGATTATTTGATTTATGCTCCACTGTGTTTATGTGTGTACCCTGGGGCCAGCATTAGTACAATAAATTTTGTCGTTTTTAAAAAAAAACAATGCATCCAGCAGCTTTCAACAGCCTTCTGCAGTCACTGGAATTACCTGGAAATTATTCTTCCTGCAGTCAGTTAATTTATTTTCTCTCTGATTAATTCTTTAATATTAATTTGCCAATGTTTCTGGCTTACATCATTCTAGATTTATATCTTCTAAATCAGTTATCACTGAGGTAATCAGACCTTAGATTATAAACTGGTTTTTTTTAAATAAGGCTAGATTCAATGTCAGATGAATCAAGTGTTTTTGTTTTCTCTTTAATGCCTGTGATACAAGATTTACATCTTTGCCAGTCTGTTACAATAAGATTGGTGTATGCAAAGAACTTCTCCGTTTGAATTTTASTTGTAGTATTGTTTTCAATAGTGCACCTGACCAAGAATTGCCTTTAATAATACCATGTATTATTGTCTGTGGTTGACTTGGATTACAAATTTTTAAAGTTTTGCAATCCAGGGTAAAGAGAAGTAATAATTAATCTCTTCTACCAGTAGTCCATTTCATCCATAGTCTGTTGTTTTTCCATCTTTATCTTGTATTACATGATGTTTTTCTTACCTTTTCTGAACATTTGACAGGGCTTTCCTCTTTCAGTTGAGGTTGAGCTTCCTCCTGTGAGGAAGAGCAGCTGTTCAGTACAAGCAGTGCAGGTTTCACAGGGTCCATTCAGCCTAACACCAAATCCTGACAAAGAGGATCTTTTTATTGCCACAGGAAAGAATTTCATGACCTGATGGATAAGTATGGCTCTCACAGTGACACCAGCTCTGCAAGAACTTCTCCAACACATCTGTTAGCTGGTGAGAGATATTTCCCAGCCTGACACAATCCTGGGGGACAGAAGTCAGCCTTGGGTGGAGTGGAAACTTGACTTAAAATTCCTAATATGAGGGGAGGGATATTGGAGGAAGTGACTGAAAGTCAGACAAAACACACCTGTAGTCYAAACATGCACCTTGAGGGGTTTGTGTGTCAAATTCCCCAACCCTTAAAATAAATATACTACCATCTACTTCCAGCAATTTTAATGAATGATTGATGCAAAGAGTTTTTGGTATTTGTAGCTGAAATGTGCCGCAAGATACTAAAAAAAATTTGAGCTAGAGCACCATAAATTCTAATCTTTCTGGAACTGCTCCCTAATTAAGATGCCTTTATATAGCATGGGGGATTAATCTTCAGGAAAGTCAGTTGAGATTTTGTCTCAATTTGAAAAAAAAATCATCGCTTGTTATGTTTGAAAAGATTATTCCTGGGACCCTGTGTGACTCTTGGTTCTTAACTGTGTAGACTTTTTTTTGGTTGTCTGATTGTTTACTTTGTCTGTTTTCTAAAATGAAAATAGTCCTTACTTACTAGCATGAGCTGAAATTTTGTGCTTTCTCCTAAATGTGTGTTTTATTTCTTTTTTTATTTCTTTTTTTTTTATTTTGAAGCAAAATCTGTAGACAGCCTTTCTTCGGGGTCATCCTCAAGGTCACAGAGTCCTCAGTTGCATCTGAAGGATAATACCACCACCAGCAGCAGCAGAAATAATTCTGTCCCAGCACCATCCCCAAAGCTTGCAAAGTAATCTCTAAAACTGACTCGAACTCTCTTGTGTGAGCTGCAGGAAATGCTGCATTTGGCTGGTCAGGAAAGTTTGGGTTGAGCACTAAGTGTTAAACTTTGGGTTTATTTTTTAACTTTTAATCCTATAACTTACAATACCATTGATATYGCAGACTTTAGGTTTTAATAAGTTATTTTTCTATATATTTATTGTATATATGGTAGAAGTAGATTAATCAGGTTGATTTTTGATCTCAGTGTCTCTTAATGAATTAATGTTTCTGGTTTATATGTACCTACATACTCTCATAAGCCTTGGATATATGTAGTAGAGAGGAGTTTTTAGCCTTGTGAAGTAGAGTGTCAATTCTTTTGGTAATTGTCAGAAGTAACACCTGAAGCTGCTCATTTTGTAGTAAATAGGCAGTGTTATATTTGAACACTGAGATTAAATGCCCACTATTTCTATTTGTTGCTTTAATACATATTTGCAAAATCAGTAAGATAATCTATTGCTTCAGCCTTTATTGAGTATCTCCTTCTGTGAAGTAATTCTGCTTTTCTTTCTCTTTTTATTTCTAGTGATAGTGCATTTCAGATTATCTCTGTTTGCAAAGGAACAAGCCTAGGTTTGAATATTGTGGGAGGAATCAACAGAAATGAAGGGCCTTTGGTATATATTCAAGAAGTTATTCCTGGTGGTGATTGCCATAAGGTAAAGACATTTTTTCCCCTCCTTCCCCTTCAGACACCTGTATTTTTGCCTTAATTTAGTACCTGCTTTGGTATGTTACATCTACAGTCATATTTTAAATACAAAACGTGTTTTTGTTTCTCCTTGCTGTCTCTTTAAACAGAATTATCTCACTGCACTGTAGCAGGATTACATGGTACTGAAAATTATTCATAAGTTCATTTGAGGTAAATGAGGATCTTATTCCCCAGTTTATGTATGAGGAAGTACAAAATCAACTTCTGTAAGTGATTGCATGATGAAAGGTAAATCAGGAAGGATGGCACATAGCACCTCTTTTTGTTTTTTTCTTCTCAAAAACATGAGCTTTCAAAAAATCATGTTTTCCTGAGACTTAATTTAGATGGATCCTTGCAGTTGGAAATCAATGTGTAGGCAAATTAGAAAAAGATATTGTGAAAGTGCAGACTAATAAAATGTGTGAATTGATGTTGATTACTGTTTTAATTTATGACAAAGGCAATATGTAAATCAGGAGGATTTGTCAGTGTAAAAAGGAAATAAATAATGTAATTGCCTGGTTCGGGTGCACACAACTGTTTATCCAAGTGTCTCCTCTGGCACCCTGAGTTATTGTGGTTATTTTGAGGTGTAGGTAAGCAGCTTTTGCCTCTGGCCAAGCAAGAGGGGACTAGCTCATTTCAYGAGCAATGAGTTTTGTCCCAAACAGTTTATAACTATTTGTTACTGAATTTTTGTAGACTAAATTTAATCCTAAAATACCAAGCTGGAAGATAAAAATGCAATGTTTTTCAAAGACCTCTTCCAGTAGGTAAATGGTAGTYGTTATTCTTTTGTTTTCTCTTGCTTTGTTGTGGCTTCCAAAACATTTTTCTCATTGTAAACATACGATTTAAAGCCTATCATACATAATCAATAGTCTGAGAGGCTGAGACATTAATTTTCATTAGGCTCTAATATTAGCAATAATAGAGGTAATTTCTCACTCTTGGTTATCCTTTTTGGAAAGCAGAAAGCACATTTTAAACCTCTGCCACATGAGGGCACCATTGAAATGGATATCTTTGACTAGCTTGGATGAAAGCAAAATAAAAGATCTACAGCTTTTTTCTTTAACCAAAACCAAAACACTAAGTGACAAAAAAATAGGTAGTAAAGTACTATTAGAGGTTTGAAATAACACAGCTAAAATTATGGTGTGTGGGTGTTAAGTAGGTACAATTATACTAGTCTTGAAAAGGTATTTTACTTATTTCCTGTGTATCATCTTCTGTACACAATTTTTTTCACATAGATTGATTTTGTGATTGATTTCTTAAGAGCTGAAGAGCAGAAACATTTATGTGTAATTTGATGTGTATTACATTAGACAAATGTCATCACTAACTCTGCAACCGTAGGTGAATTACGTGGATTTCCAGTTAAATTGCTGAGGCCTCTTTTAAAATGTGAGTAAAGAAAGCTCTGCCTTAGTGAGAAATCAGCCTAGGAAGTTTAAAGTCTTGTGTTAGAGTGTCTGGGACAGAAATGTGCTRTGTTCTTGTGTTGGTAGAGAGTTTGCAATTAATTCAACAGAAGCACAAAGTTGACCATATTATTTCTGTCGTGGTTTTGGCTGGTGAATCCTAATAGACCAATCTGGATTTCTCATTAAGTTTAACATGGCCAGTGAGTGCCTGATGAGTCTCATGTATTGCCATGAACATTTGGTTTTGAAATACAAATGAATCCAGCTCAGAGCTGAATAATTAGCAAAGAAGCTTCCTAAAGTCAGATGGGTTGGTGCTGGAAAAATCTGTCATTCCTTTCCTTATTTTTTGTCTGGTTTTTTTAGCAGAAATACGTGTCTGGGTCCAAATTTCTTCTTTACACAATATCTGAGGTCCATTCTGTTTATGAAGACTGCTGTGGTGGTGATTGCTGATTGTTTGATCTGTTTGTTTCTGGAAGATTGTCAGGCAGAATGCAGAGCTGTTCTTGGTATTTCTTGTCCTAACAGATACAGTGGAATATGTTCAAATCCTGTGGTTATCAGTTCTTTCTGTAGTGTTAGCAGTTAACATAAAATCTGTGGGTTTGGTTTTATATTTGTTATTTTAGGATGGACGATTGAAGCCTGGGGATCAGCTCGTGTCCATCAACAAAGAGTCGATGATTGGTGTCTCCTATGAAGAGGCAAAAAGTATAATCAGCAGAACAAAGATGAGGTATCTGTTACTGGCAAACAGCCAACCCTCCAAAATGGTTTAATATATTATATTTGTGATCACATTAATGTGAAATGACTTGTTGTGTACTTAGAGGAAATGTGAGAGATATTAATTTGTTTAAATATTCAATTGCAATATTATTGCATAGAAAAGACTCCAATGCACCTTGTAGACCTGTAAAATTATGATCCTTTAATGTTTTCAAAAATAATAAAAACACACCCCCAAACCCACAGTGTCTGCCTTTTTAATGATGGGTAACAGAACATCCTTTTAGAAAAATAATTAAAGAAACCCACACAWAGTGTTTAGAAACATGTAATTTTTGCAGAAGTAAAGTATAATCTTATGAATAATATAGTATACAATATCTTGAAACTTTCTGAATTTTAATTCTAGGTTTGAAAATTTTTGGGAGATAGCTTTTATTAGGCAAAAAAACATTCCCAGTCATCCAGAGAATCTGCAACATCCTTTCAGCCTCTTAACGACTTCTGTGGCACATGGAGAGCAACAAGCTGCAGCCCTTGGTCCTCTTGCAGCTCCTAATGGGAAGCTCATTTCAACAGTCACTCCAGATGCTGTGAGTGTTCTTATTACGCCTCTTCGAGTAAAGTGAGCAAATGGTTGTTTTTTCCTAATTGTAATTGAGTTTCCATTTTAGTAAGAAAATGACTCTCTTTTCCTGCACAATATTAAGTCTTTGGAATATCAAAACTTTTGGAAAAACCGTGTTGTRTAACAGGAGATTAAACCACACTGATGAGAGGAATTAGTTGACTTGGGGTAAGAAAATCAATCAAATAAAATAAGCATTAACTGTGTTCTTAGATACCAAGTTTTCCTTTACTGTTTCTCTAAAGTTTTGGGATTATATATAGTTATGTAATTCAGAGATAAAATACTCCCTGTTTACTACATATGTGTGAGTACAGTACAATCTCACAAGTTACACTTGCTCTGTGATAATGAGATTTTTGCTTAAAAAAAAGTCTTGGAAGAATGTGGGGTTTTCCCCCTTTCTTTTGGCTAAGCAGAAATTGTTTTAATTCATACAGCTCACCATTAATGTAAAGAAATAATGGTGACCATAGCAAAGAAGATTTTAAAACTGTTGTTKCAATTTTTGAAAGAACATTTTCAGTTTATCTATTTTTAAAGCTAAATAAAGTATTAGATGGAGGAAGAAGAAAATGTTCCATGTCAAACACAAAGTCAAAACAGGTGATTCTCAAATCTTCTTATATTTGTACTTAAAATTCTTGCCCATTTTTCTTTCCTATTAGGGGTATAAACATTGGAGCAGGTTGCCTAGAGAGACTGTGCTATCTTAATCTGTGAAGATTTTCAAACCCCAAGGTTTTGATGAGGCCCTGACTGAGTTTTTCCAATGCCATTCCTTCTCACCACCACCCCCCTCTCCATGCCTTCCTTTTTCTCCTAGAGTTGTTTTTCACTCCCCAGCCCTTTTTTCTCCYCCTGGTCTTCCTTCCTGTCCCTTTTTTCATTAATGTGTATTTCTGGTTTGGTTTGTGGTCTGCTTTAGAAATGGTATTTCAGGACTTTTCATTTTCTCTCGTAGATGGAAACTGGAGTCAAGATGGGAGAGCAATCTCCAATTACTCCTCTAGACAGCAATCCTGCTGATGTGTCTGCCACGGGTAAGTGCTGATTTTATCCCCCTCACCCTTTTCCTTTTTCCTTCAATAACAGTCACACAGAACATCGCTCATAGTGAGACTCAACAGTCTTTGAAAAAAGGGAATATTGCACTGTTTTTATATCCCTAAATAAAGGACTGAGATCAATGGATTTTTAGTAGCTTCTGTCTAATATAACTTACATTGTCTTTAACAAACAGCTGAAACCAAACAAAAATGAGTGATCACAACATTTGCTATACAAGCAGTAATGATAATAGACTCAGTAGAAACCAGATAATGAAGACTCACATATAGATCAAGATTGGGTTGCCATAGAAACTGTGCTTTCTTGATTTGATGAAATTCTGTATGCTGCTTGCACGGGTTTTTTCCTTAAATCAGGGCAGCATATTGGAAGGATAGAAATAACATGCAGACCTCTAACAGCTTGTCAATTAATAACAAATAGAATATTTATGTGTATATTTGTATTTGAGAGTCATGACATTCAAACAAGGACAAGAGTCACTTAGAGATAGGATCAAAATATCTATTTTGAAAACAACATTTAAGGAAAAATAGTTTGTGAAATTTGGTCACAACCAAATCTGAGCTGAACACTTGTAATTCCTTTGGGAAACAAATGTGTTGTATTTACAAACAGTGAAAATACAAGAGTCTGACACAGTAATGGGAGTCCCCATTGACACAGTGATAGAACTGACTCTTCTCTATTTCTCTATGCAGACCTGAACTTTATTCTTTTTCTTCAGGCAGTAGCAATTGAGCATAAGCTGAGCTTCTCAACTTGATGTCTAAGGTACTGAGAAGAGGAAGAACAAATACACAGGGTCTGATCCATTCCAGATGTCTCTCCACTGATGTTATTTAAATTGTACCTGCATTTATTATAGCCCATATAAGTTATTCAAATTTTAAATTACACGGTTCCCATATTGCAAATCTGAGTAGTTGGTTCCCTTCCTTGAAGGGTGAGCTGACCAAATGTGAGCTGTTGAAACTGGGAAGGTTTAATATTGAATACACTTGGAGATAATGATCACACAGTTTTTTCATATTGACCATGAAAAACACCACAACTAAATCAAAGGAACAAGACAGAAGGGCTATTTTTTAATATATTCAGAATAAAAGACTCTTGGTTAATATAATGCAATACACAGGAGCTTCATTGTTTGAAGACACCAAGAAGGCCACAGACTCTTTCCACATCTGAATAAAGTAGGTAGTAGAGCAGAAAGCACAAACACTTCCAGCTGCAGTTTGTACTGTTTGTTGTCAGATTTCATTTTCTTCTTATTTAACAGCACATCCTCGGTCAAACCTGCCACGTCTTTCATGCTGCCCTTTTTTCAAGGATAAGCTTTCAAAGATACTTCAATTTTTGAAGGTTATCTCTTAGATGAGATATTCTTTTTTTTTAACATTTTGTGAAAAAATCAGCATAGTTTTGAGAAGTTTCTGCACAACCTCATACACGAGTCTTTTTCATTCTGAGCTGAAGGCAAGTTGTGCCAATTCCACCAAGGTTCTAGCCCACTGTCTTCAAAATTTAATATAGCATGTGAGAGGTGTTAGTGTCAGAGATTTTCAAGATGTTTTGGTTTATGCTTTTGGCACGTAAAGAGAATGTAAATTACTTTGAGCTTGGAAACAGATATGCTGTGAAACTAAAAAAATTTAAAAAAAAGAATTCTCTGCGATTCCTTCTGTTCCTTTGGAGAGAATCTCAAACTGCAAGATCCTTTAGTTGTCAAAGGCTGGCTTTGGTTTTTAATCCATTTATGAAATGATGAATTAAGATCTAAATTATATTTATGAATAATGAATGCAAACAATGAATTTTTTCTATTTGCATACCTCTAAAATCCAAAGAGGTACTTTCAAAAAAACCATGCAAACTTGTATTTCTGACTATAAGGATAGAAGAGGATGATGGATGCTGGCCTAATGGACGGGAGTTCTTGGAAAAGAGCTCCTTCCCAGAAAAAAATGCTGAGGAGCCTGGGGAATTCAGCCTAAGTTCTCTCCACCCAGCCTGTGGTTGGCAACAGGTCATTCCCTCTCTCTCCACAGTGTTTTCTGGATCACTCCATATGCTTTTGGGAACTGTCAGTTATGCCGAGGGTGTGTCTTGGAGGTCTCTTGGAATTCACAAGTGTGTTTCCCCTTCTGTTTCCTGAGTAACTGTGTATCTCGGGGAGAAGAGAAAATACCACAAGGATAAGCCATATGCTTGATGGATCACTCAGAGTTATTCCTGGTTATTTTCTGTTAATTTGCTACTTGTCACTTTTTTCTGTGAAAAAATAGCGTAAGTGATTGATACCCATAATTTTTGTTGATTACAATTATGTCCTTTAAAAAAAGAAGTCAATCTGAGTATTAGGGTGTATTTTTGGCAAGTGGGTATTTAGCTGGCATCCACTCGATGAGCAGAGCAAATTTTGCAAAGCAATAGTACAACTACATCATTATTACTTTATTTTTTTTTATTTCTTAGTTATTGCTCCCAGCCAGAGTGATGATTATGAGCCTCAAGGAAGGAACTCGAGTATTCGTCTCAGAACAGAAAAGCTGGAGAGGGTAAATACTTAAAATCTTTTGAGTTTTCCTTCCTCCMCCTTCATGGTGCAGGTAAAACATCTGGACAATATTTCTAGGCTGACAAACTTATAAGGTATAAATTACACACAACGTTTTCTATTTGGATACTTCTTTCATGTTGCAGGCCAACATTTCATTTTATATATTAGGCAAATTACTGTTTTTGTTAATCTAATTACTGAGTAACTCTTCTGGGATTCAGAACATCCCTCAGGATTTTTAAGGCAGTTATTAAGGACAAAGGGTTTTGCTTATTACACTCATCTGTATTCAAGGTTAAATAATATCTGAACATCTCTCAATTAGAAGGAGAAGTCACAGAGTGGCTCTGGAATAAAAGTGTTGTCAGTGAGAGTGTACTAGGATACAAAGGCTCTTTGAAGTGTGGCTCTTTAATTACTCCCCCATGTCCCTGCAGTCATTATCCCTAGTCCTTTCTTTTTTCACTCCAAAATAAGTTTTTTCCTTCCAGGCACTGAATTATCTTGGGATTCAGCTCACAGATGAACAGCAGCAAGCCCTAAGGCAGCAACTTCAGAAAGATTCGAAAGGAACAGTGTCTTTTGGAGGTAATAATTTGTTAATTACCATGGAAAATAATGAAAAGTAGGAATACAGAAATGATAGATAATAACCATTAGTATATTCTCTGTCAGTATTGGGTTGCTGCTGCAAATAAAGTGATAGTTTGAGGCAAGAACCTTATTTTACTGTATGAAAATAAGCTAAAATTCTGAAACTAAGTAATTGGAATGCAAATCAAAAATTTATCTAATTAAAAGCAGCCTTGGGAAAATTTTATTTTGTGTTCACAAAATCCTAAATTTTTTGCCTTAACAATAGGGAAGTGTAATTTTCCCAAAAATTACTTGAGAGAGTTTTGATGGTTAAAGAGACTTCTTGAAGCAACTAAACTGGTGGATTACTTAACTTTAGTATGTGGGAAGCAAGAACATTTCAACTATTGCATATAGAAAGAGATTTGCATGGAGACCATCACAGTTCTTCCAGCTAAACCTAATTCTGATGGGAATGAGTTGCTTCTGTTGGTTATGACAACTTTGGTTGATGACACTGACAATTTAAAAATATTTTTCAAAAACTGTGAGACATGATAGTTCTGATGCTAAAACTGAAGGAAATTTCACTTTCCCTAAAGTTGATGAAGAACATCCAACAGTAGTGTGTGAAAAATAATATTTTGTATTTAACTGTCCGAAAAGACCCTGGATTTTCACTATCTTATCAAAAAAGATACTGGATCTTTCATCAGATTTTAAGTGGATTAAACTAACTGACCTTTATATTTCCACTTTTCTCTCACAGTGTAGCAGATTTTTTTTATTCCAAATAGATGGATAATCCAAGTCATGTTGATTGTGAACGATTGTTTGTATTTAAAACTTGGTCAACGTCAATTTTACCAAGTCTCTATCAGGGGTTTAAAGGACCTGAAAAGGAAACCATGAGTTCTGAGCTACCACAAAATTTTTCCTTTTTCCTGTCTCCTCTAGTAAGGTCAATTCATTGGGAAGGGCAGGTGTATACCTGGTGTGCAGATTTATTCCATTTTTCACAGACATCTGCCAAATGTAGAACATCTCAGGTACTTTGAAGGTGAACTTCTCACCATCTTTTTTTTCTTTTCTCCTTCACAACTTGCTTTGGGGATATTTCATCCCAAGATGTGTTTGCAGCTTTTTTATTCTTACCAGCTTTACCAGAAGCTTCTCTTCAGAGAGCTCTGTCTGATTTTCATATTTTCCTTTAGAAATCTTAGAGGGCAGACACTGCATTTATCAAAGAGTGGCTGCTCATGGTGATATTGGTAGTTCTTGCATCAGTGATCTGCTGCTAAACTGAATTTGTGGGCTGCAGCAGCAAAATCTGAACTGGTTTTCTTTTCTAGATTTCGTTGAAGTTTCTAGGAATCTGTTGTCTGTGCAATCAAATGCAACAAATGATGGCAACAAATCTGTAACCCTTGGGGTCAATGAAGTTGCCACCTTACAGGACTCACAGGTAAGAAGATATGTGCCTGGACAGTGTTTTACCTGTTGGGAGGAGATTATTGGAGATTTTATTATACGTAAAACTACTCCAAATCTTGGGCAGATGTTTAAAACAGCTCCATATCGTGGGGTCCTTTAAGATAACCTGGTTTCTGTGAAGCTTTTTTAAGCACCCTAATTTGCAGAAATCAATGAATGTAATTACATTGTGATTTGTTGTAAGTCTGGACAACAGTGATTTACTGAGGTTTCTTAATGGAACTTGTATTGCTGCAACCTGTGTGAGTGATAAACAATTACTGGGCCCAGTGATTTGAGCTGCTGCTACAGTGAAAATCATTTTATTCTAGAGGTGACTTTAAGAAAGAGCATTTTTAGCAGATGAAGAGTAAAATAAAATGACATATTATTTAAAATATTGAAACAGTGATGTATTCGTGACACTTTTAAAAACACCTTTACTAATCCATTTTAAAAGGAAAAATAATTGTTCTTTGGAAGATAAGTTGGTCAAAATTTTCTTAAACATTTTTAGCATTTTCAGAGTTTTATATTATTCTAAAATTAGGATTTTCTTCTCATTTTTTTAGCAAGACCTTAATGYAAGATGCTAAAGATGATGGAGAACAGAGTCAGCAATACATTCTAACCTTATGTATTTATGTACTCACAGTTTGTAACCTGTGATTCTTTGGAGAATGATGTAGAAAGACTTAAGAAAGAAAGAAATGAAGCTTTAAAGGAAATGAGTAAATTAAAGGTAACAGTTAATTTTTATTTGCTTTAAAATTATTCAAGAGACTGATTTTTTTTTTTTTGAGTGTATATAGTAATTTACTGTTCTTTTGAATTTCATGTGCAATTTTTCATAGATAAATAAAATGGCAGAGCAAACAGTCCTAATCATGTTTGAAGATTGCTTACAATGTATTTGTGGAGACAGTGAATTATAGCTCTTATACTGAGTACTAACATATTTTTTAATCTGATCCACAGAGAAATGAGACTAAGCAGACATTTCACAGCAGTGAATTTGGAGAAATGACTGATTTGCGTGGCAATTTTATTTAAAAATGTGTGATCCTAGTAACTGCAGAGTCTGAGCATGTGCTGATACTTCTGAAAGGAGTCAGAACTGGAGGATAAATGAATCTGTGTTCAAAATTAATACAAATATTCCCAGACATTACAAAATTCCTGAGACCTAAAGCAACAAATACATTCGCTGTTTATTAATCCTCCAGGTTGCAACCACAGTCCTATGGTCCTGAATTTCTTTTTTAACAAACCAACCCAAAAGATAAAAAGTTCTGTATTCAGCATATGTAACTCTGGTTCCTGGACAGGAAAACCGAGCTTGGGATAAAGACAATTATAGAAATTGCCTGTTGGTCCAAAACAAAATCTTGCTGTAAATTACAGAAACACTGGGTTCAAATGGCCAGAGATCTGTTCTTTGTTCTGTGCAYGAGGATTCTTCTTCTGAAATCTTTGTACTGAAATGAAAAACCCCATTTACACTGAACACAGTGAATACTGACCATGAGTCCCTAAATTGCTGGTGTATTATACTAACAGTGATCAATCTATAATTGCCTCAATTCTTACACACTTTTACATATATCCCAGAAACATTCAGTAAATAATCCTAAAATACTCAAGAAACTTAAACAGTATCAATGAACTCACAGAAAAGTTACCTTTCGGAGGTGGTTTTATCACAGCTTTTATAAAAGCTGTTGACAGAAGTATTGCTACCTGTAGTTTTGAAAGAGCTAATGGTTTTAGGAGAAAAACTCTCTCTCTTTCAGACTTAATTATTCATTATTTCTTTTGGGTTTTTTTTTACAGGAAGAATTGTCTGAATCTGTGAACTTACAGAAACAGTTAACAGAGCAGCTGCAAGCAGTCAAGCAAGTATGTTGAAGTTTCTAAAAATTATAATTACTTTAAAATTTTTTTTAAACTGTTTTTTTGTGGAAGGGAAAAGGAATCACTTTGTTCTCTCTTGCTGCTCATATAGACTATACTTTCACACTGATTGAAAAACAAAGTGGTTCTTGTGCTACTACAAAGCTTTTTGTTTAAAAATGAAGAATATTGATCCTTCAGTTTTTAGAGCAGTAATGTTTCTCAGCTGTCGAATTGAAATAGGAACCCTAAGACAAGCTGGATCAGTGGAGTTGGATAATGATGTAGTAGAACCTCTGTGGTCTTAAGTGTTCTTGAAGAGATTTTGCTGTTCTTAGGCRGCAGTGGGCCTGATTTACAGTCCTGACATCAACTATTTTATATACCAGGCAGTGTGAAAAAATYACTAGGAAAAAAATGGTAGTAAGGGTTTTGTGAGGAATGTCTTGTTTCTGTCTCCAAATCTATCTATAATTATGAGAGAAGAARTCAGAGTATTTGCCCTTCTTGTGTCTCTTAAAGGAAATTGCCAATTCTGTGTAAGTCTCSTGTCATTTAGAGCCTGGATTCCAAACCAAGGAACTTTCCTGTTCCCTCYTTCTCCTGAACACCCTGCCAGCTCTTTCCTTCTAATGAGCTGCCTGCCTTCCTTCTCTCCTGCACTGCTGCACCTATTCCATGCAGGTTTCTCATCTGTTGCACCAGATATGTAAAAATGCAATACATAGTTTAAAAATCTGCTATATTAAGATTAGTTTTATATTTTTGCTCGTAAGATTTGTTGAGCACCTTCATTATCACCTTTTWTTCCTTGAATATAAGAGATCTTCTGGGAAGCTTTTTCTGTCAATATTGTGATATTTCCTTCCGTACACTGYGGGAAATAATTTGGGTTATCTTTTGGATAAAACTTAACTGGAAGGTTTATTCCAGTAAYGCGCTTTAGGTTCCTCTTCTCCAATGTTTGTTGAGCATGTTGTTTTAGAGCAGTTGTTCAGTCTGTTAGTCCAGACTAAAGCTATTACAAAGTACAAACCCCAGTACAAACCTGCTTTTACTGGGAAAACAGACTTGGACAGGGCTCAGATGTTTTAAGTGGCAGCAGTGCCCCTTTGCCACCACTCGAGGGCCTCCCACTGTTATTTTTCTCAGGTGCTGTCGTGTGGTGGTGAAGTTCAGCTTTGCCCTGCAAACCTCCCGGGGATAAATACTGATTTTCTTGTAGGCATTGAAAGGGTTCCATATAGTGAAGTGAAAGAGAAATAATAAATTATATATAATTACAGCACTGTGTGATCTATTTTAGGAGGTGCAAGTGGGCTTTTAATGGACATTTTCTTCTGTTTATACTTGGTGCATTTTCAAGTGTTTTATATATATTGTTATATATATATTTCTGTTGCTTAAAACCAATATTGATGCTGAGATTCATGGTGCTACCAAGTTTTTTTTAAAATTAGCTACTTATAGTTGCCATTTCACTTGTGGTGTGCATTCCTGCTTGAGCTGAAGTTAGGGAAAGGAGTTAATGAGTACATTATTGAGCCCTAATGGCCTGATTAAAACTAACAAACAACCACAGTAAACAAAAAAAGCAATTTAAGTCTGTGCTTAAGGTCTTCTGAATTCAGTGTAATTTAAACTTTTTTTTAAATGACTGCTTTTCTGAAAAAAACAAGGTTTTAAATGAGGATATAGGTTATCAGTCATATATTGGGGTATGTTTGGTGGTATTTTGATTGTCTGCTAATTGTGAATTGCAGAGATTACAGATTAATTAAGACAGGGGTACAAATATTCTGGTTAATGAACATGCTTTGTTAGTACCAATTCATTAAACAGTGCTTGACTCAGTAGCTAACAGCATGGATAAACTTTTAAGACCAGAAGTGTTGCTAACCTTGCAATGAGGTAGTAATTATTTTCTAATATTGATATGTGACAATTAAAATAAATTAATTGATCTATTTTTCTTTGAAGTTGTGGTATAGCACTGTCTCTGGGGCTTCCTTGAAATCATATGTAAGCTGAAATTGGCACAAAACATAGCAAGGCACTTTTGAGTACCTGAAGTCTTGCCAAGAGCATGAATGTGAAATCTGTAATGATGTTTTCTCTCTTCCTGGAGGAGTTGGACTGTGTCCTGTGCTGCCTGAGAGTCTTGGATTATTTCAGCCTGAATGATCTCTTCTRTACTACAGCTTTCTCTGTGCACTTATTGGCAGCTGCAGCACCTCAGCTAAACATAGTAAATGTGAGAGGTTGTAAAGATAAGATACTGTTTGTGGTATCCCAAACTGCTGGGCTCACTTCATAGGGCTGAGATTTGCTATTTTGTTGTTATTTTTTATGAGGGGAAAAGAGGGGCTTTGAATGGCTGCTATTTGGAAGCAGTCTATAACTTTTTTCACCCTGCCTGAAAGAACTACTGAGTTTATTTCTATTTCATTAGCTTTCGTATTTTAATACATAGTAAAGATATTCAAAGTTCTTTTAAAGGATGATTTCAGCATCCARTTTCTGTAAAATTAATGAATAAACATGATTGATTTGTAACTACAATTTTCATGTGGTTTAAAAGAGTGTCTTAGTTCTGGTGTTTGGGGTGGCTGGAACATTGCTTGGATAAAACCTTCTGACACTTGAATTTATCCAAGGAAGGAAAATAATGTGGCTTAGGCAGAAACCTGTACCTTGAAATTTCTTTTTTAAGGATTCAGCTTCTCTTCTCCAGCTTTCAGTTTCTTACTGATTGTAGTGGCTTCATACCAGATCAGGACAATTGGTCCCATCAGGCATTTATATAAATGAAGTATTAGCAGCTTCAGGTCCTGTTTCTGTTGTGTCTTAGAAGCCCAGAATGATTTGGGTTGGAAAGGACCTTAAAGCCCATTGAGTTCCAGCCCCTGCCATGGGCAGGGACATCTTCCACTRTCCCAGSTTGCTCCAAGGCCCGTCCAGCCTCACCTTGGACACTTCTTCCACACAACATTTGAGTGGGACAAGAGCTGGTGTTGCTGAAGTGGGTGTTACCCATCAGTTCCTCACTGGTGGGGCCCCTTACCTGGTCAGGTGAGAGAACCCACTGTGCCCCACAGTGCCAACTCCAGCAACTGAAGAATGGAGACACCTGATGGAATCATTTCCCTTTGCGCCCCTCTGCTCCAGCAAACAGCTCTGGTGTGTCAGAAGATTTCACTAATTGGGTTGTAATGTGTGTAATTGTTTCATTGCAATGTAAGAAGCCATTGTTCCTTAATTATTCCTTTAGGTCTTTCACTGTTGAAATCTGGTCATACTTAGTCTGCTATTACAGAGAAATTAATATTCAACAACTGTATTTCTGAAAAAACAATGGAGGAGTAAAGGCAATTCTGGATTATAAGAGATTAAACCTTTATCTCAAGGAGGTCTTATTTCAAAATGAAGACCTCCCTCTTCATAATAGCAATTTTCCCTTCACTTTTCTCATGTCAGTTTATTTAAATAATTCCTAAGTGTGGGTTTTTAAGATGCCACCCTTTTTCAAGGCCTCTGTGTTCATTTATATTAGTCAAACTTAACGTCAGAGCATCTTTTCACTTTTGTCTCCAAGAGTCTTTTTCCCACCTCCAGCCTGTTTCCAAAGGATGCCTTTGCTGCTGAAGGCTCCCAGCTCATGCTCTGTATCTGCAGGGCCCAGCTCTGCTTGCTGTGGACTCCTATTGTTGCTTACAGTGGCAGGAAGGTGCCCTCTCCAGAGGCAGTCATTTTGACCCCTGCTTCTGTAGATTGATAATTTCTTGGAAGTCCCTGTGTTCCCTGAATTGTTTCTAGGAAAGAGGACAGCCACGAGCAGCTTGCAGGAGGGGTGAATTGTTCTGCTGTGCTTTCAGGGAGTGTGAACAGTCATGACCCTGGCCCTGCTCTTAGTGCTGCAAACAGAAAACTGTGGAACCAACAGGAGGCATAACAGACATGGAGCAACAAGCTGTGGATTAGTTTGTGTTACCAGATCCTCGTGTAGTTCACCTCATGCTTTAGGCTTCCGAAAGGAAAAAAGAAAATCATTCTGCTTGCTGTCAAATTAAAGGTCATTTAAATGGATCTCCTACTGCTTGTGCTCTGTAACAGAAACCTCTATATTATACAACACCAGTGTCACCTGTGCTCACCAATGATCCTGCTGTTCTCCATGTGTGGTTACTTCTGCTGCTCTATTTTTCTGAGAGACCAGGACGTCCCTGGCCATCATCCAAATTGGGATTATATTGCAAAGATGAGGAAGATGATGTCCTGGATATGTGTCACTGAGATTAGTTGACTTATGGCCTTGTTCGTTAAGACTAACAGCACGGAGGTTAAAAGTCATCTGAAGCTGAGATTGGTAGAATATTTTACAGAAAAAAAAATTATCACAAAGTGTAGGAAAACTTGATTTGAAGGATATTGATTGCACAGAACAAATGCTTCTGCGTTAGGAAAGAATTAAATCTGCATTTGTAAGTTGAACTGACCTCTCTAGGCATTTCTATTATGACACCTGTTATATATTATATTCCATTTCTTCCACAAAAACAGGAAGATTTAGTCATTTAGGTTTTTTAGAAACAGCAATAAAAATTCTAGTTTCTAGAAGGTTATTTCCTCCTTGTTACAGATTCATAGTGTGTTTCTCCTCTACACCCACCTGTTTTCCCTCTAGTTCCATTCCCAACCAGGATATAGTTATAATAATAAGATGTAATAGGTAGACAAGGAATAGAATATTCACTTAAGTATCCTTAACTGAGCAACTTTCACAAAAAACTTTTAGCTCTGTGATTTTGTATATTTAAAGCTGATAACTTTTGATATAAAATGACTTTTCCCACAGATAAATTAAAAGCTAAGGGGAAAGATAGTTTACTGGTTTTGCTGCCAGTGAGCCTGTACATTTTGTAGGAGCAGTTTGTTTGTTTTATTCCTAATGTGTAAACTCATCTGTTATCCAGACCTTTAGTGTGGCTTTCTAAATTCACTAAGCAAAGTAAACTTGAATTAATATTCAGTCCTAACATGAACTGAGCAATATCTTTCTCGAAATGAGATTTTGCAACATTTAGGGATTACGTTAGCTGAATTGAGAGCTAGCAGTTTCTGATTTTCTGTTTTCCATACATTATTTATATAAATTTTTTTTCTGACACTCTTCTGTGATAATACAGGATAAAGATATAGGAGCAGGAACTAGGCAGAAAAATATACTTTAAAAAACCAGACTTTGAGAACAGTGTGGACTGAATTCTTGCATTAGAAGTCCATCTACACGATGTGTGAGCTGTGACTAGAGTGTGAATTTGGGCAATAATAATAAAATGAAGTAACATCTCATTAAGGTACTTTTTTGGTATGGAAGCAGTGAGGCAGATTAACAGCATCTGATGCATTTCTAGAAAACCTTTCATTCAAATGGCTTTTTAGTAATTATAGAATTCTTTATTTAATTTATTAGGACAATTATGTCTCTGTAAATACCTGTTTTTCATTTGCACATCGTACACTTAAAAATTAGCAATCGAACCGTGTAACCATAAACACCAACAGGTAACCCCGGTGCCAACTGCAGTACTTTTGAGCTCAATCTGCTCTTTGGTAGCTGGACTTGTGACTTTCCCATTGAATTGTGTCATCTCCAGGAAGCCAAGGCAGCAGTGGAGGAGACGAGAGCCCTGCGGAGCAGAATCCACCTTGCRGAGGCTGCCCAGAGGCAGGCCCGGGGAATGGAGATGGACTATGAAGAAGTGATTCGCCTGCTGGAAGCTGAAATTGGAGAGCTGAAGGCTCAGCTCGCTGATCACTCTGGCCAAAATAAAGTAAGCAAAGCAGTCGCCTGTTGGAGTTGCCATGGTTTCCTTGCTGTTGTCATGTATCTTGTTTTCATTTTCTTTTCATCTGCTTTGCTAAAGTAGGTCACTGTTTGTCTTGTATTATTCAATAACTGGAATGATGTGTAGTGAAGGGGGTAATGTGAAGTGTACGACTCTTCCTTTATCCAGACATCTTTGGGCTGGAAAAACAGGAGCTACCAGTGTATGTGGGTCAGAGGTCAGAGTGGAACATCTCAAGCATTGAGCATGGAATAGTTTCTGGGCTGCAGATATATTGTCTTTAAAGACYACACCTTGCATAGATTTGTATGCTTTTGTACTCGTGTAGAAAGGGCCTTCAGGTTTATGTTTCTGTTAGGCAAATAACAGCAATATAAAGTCCAGTCCTGTTCTTAAGTAAATTTAGATTTAATCAAGATAATCCTGCCAAAAAAATTTCTTTTTAATTGAGCCTTGTATTTTAAATCCACTTCATCTCCAGTGAGGCGTTTCAGAACATGCTAAGAAATAAAATATTTGAGGCACTTCAAAATTTTTCCCCGTAACTGCAGACCTGTGTTCTATACACAGTTTGAACAAGTGCAAGCAGGTTGGCATTTGTGTGGTTACCTTGTTTTTCTCATGAAAAGTGAATGTGCTTATGACTTGGTGAAGAAAACCTCTTGAAATGTTGCCTTATTTCAATTCTGAGAATTAATTTAATATTACAAGGCATTAAATAAGCTTGCAGAGAACAGCATAGCAAGTCCCTGTGGCTCCTGGGGAGGAATTCCTCTCATCTGGTTGTGAGTGATGAGGTGAATCACACCCTAGAAGTTGTTCTTTCTGAACATCTGGATGAGGTGCCCCATCTTTTATGTCAGCTGTTTTTGGAGCACTGTTTGTTTTCTAGGACTTACATAAATAGCAAAATTTTAAGAAATTTGGAGGGGTTTGGTTGCTTTTGTAGRGGTTTGTTCTAGAGATTCCAGCTTGAATTCCTGAAATTCTGACTGAGTACTTGAATACCTGTGTTGAGATTTGAATCTCTGCATTTCTTATCCAAAAGAAGCACCATCAAGTAGGTACCCACTCTATATTATATTGGTTYTAGTGTGAAAGAGTGAGGTCCCTCACCAGCTCCTTCTCCGAGAGGGGACAGTGAAATTACCAAAGAAAGGTTGTGTGAATGAGCAGATTCTTTGACATTCAGGGTGATGATGATTCTGCTGCTTTGTACAGTGTATACAAAAAAATTATTTGCTTCAAGTAAAGTTAATAAGTAGATTGTAGTGATTTTTCTTTTGTAAGAGTTTTAGAGTAGGCTGTGGGCTTTCAGGATGATCACCTGCAGTGTGATGTTAAAGTTTCTTTTTAATTACAGGGATATTTTCTAAACTTTGGAGAGATCTTTCTAGATCTCATGTCCAGCAGACAGCTGAGCTAAACAGCCATGCCCGTGTGCACGTGAGGACTTTACTCGTGGTCCTCTCACAGGAACAGTGCCAGGGACTCAACAGAAACCCTGAGCCTCCAGGACTGGATCTGACAGGGCTCACCTTCTCCCCAGCCGAAGGAGGGAGGGAAGCATAACACTGATCAATAGGTTATACAAGTGCAYGCAGAGAAATGCCAGGGGGTAATTTCCTCCAAGGTGTGCCATAATTGCAGGGGCTGCATGGATGCACAGTAGAGGCCAGAGTTTGTTCACACACTGGCTGTTTATGCCACCCTGCTGACAGATACTGTCACCATCAGCTTGGTGTTTTTGACCCATTCATAAATCAGTTCAAACTCTCTTAGTTTTCAGCCCTATCATTGTTATCTTCCAGTTTTAATTTACCTTTATATGATTTGCCAGAATCTGTTGCAGTTGGGAGCTGATTTGCCAGCAAGTCAGACATTCCAGTTATGTGTTTTACAGAAATAYAGAAGAGAGTGTGTTAAACATTTCAAACAGTGCACACCATGTGTCTGTGTGAGCTATGGGAGAAAATTATTAGAATAAAAGCTTTAAAATACCTTTCCTAGGATAACATTCAAGACTTGAGAAAGAGAGTCACAGTGCTGGACTGCCAGCTAAGGAAATCAGAGTCGGCCAGGAAGACCTTTGAGGTGGCTACTGAAAAATTGCTGCAGTTTGTAGAGGTAACTTTGCCTTTCGTTTCTAGCAGTATTTTATTTGGAAAAGTTTTGTGTTGATGTTTGTGAGGAATAAGCACAGTAAACTGGCTGTAAACTGGTTTGCAGAGATCCTTTCATTCCTAAACACGTAGATGGGGTGTAAGTGTACAGATCTATCCAGGGATTTACATAATCTTTGCTTTGCTATACTGAACTAATGAAAATGATCAGATAATTTTTTCCACCAAATTTTTCACAAATTCTATTAATTTCTATGAAATTCCTCAGAAGAAAAAGGCAGAAAAGCTAATGTTTGATAATACTTTGGAATGTTATGAAACAACAAAACCCATGATGTTGTTATAGCTACTTAATTTTAAAGGGTTATCATATTTTGGCTTTTACTTTTGTACATCTGTCTGGGAGAGACAAGACTCTTTAATTGCAAATGAAATTCCCYACCCCCAAATAGAATCTCAAACTGCAAGGTATTAACTTTTTGACTGTGTTGATTTATAAACTCTTAACTTCTTGACTATGACCAACAGGTTGTGCATGAAATACTTTCAGATAACTCTACTTCCTCAACACTTTTAAGGTAATGAAACAGCAATATTAATAATGAAAAACTCTGCTATTGTTTCCAAGTCTCCCAAAACTGTCTTGTAGCTATTTTTTTCCTGTACTTCTGCTGTATAGTTCTGAGTGTCATTTTATTGAAGGAGAGGGAATGGCATGAATTATAAATTAGGCTTTCAGGATACAGCTTCATTAAAAACCTCTGAATTAAATTAAAACAGTTAGTAATTACATAGCTATGGTTGTCTGGATGTTTCCATAAAGTAATTATAATGTACTAATGATTAGTTAAAATGCAAGGAACCTTATCAGTGGGTTATAATTTTTAAATATTTTTTTAGATTCTCCTAAGTGATTTTGCATCACAATGAATCCAGTAGCATATAAATAAATTGATAACATGCATATCCATTCATGTTTTATTACTTTTCTTGTTTAAAAAGGTGCCTAGGAATATTCAACTAGATTTAATCAGTCTTTGGTCCTTCAGAATATTGGCATGATTGTGCYTATATATCCCAGATAGTGCTCCATTAATATTTATGTAACAGTAAAGTTGTTTGGTCTCTTTCCTGTGATTTTTTTCAGTACAGTTCTCAAGGAAATCAAATATATTTAAGTGAGGTGAGCTTTAAAAAAAAAAAAAAAATGCGGGCTCAGACCAGCTATGATCTTGTAGATAATCAGTGAGATGCAGCTCCATTGGCACTGCACACAACAGTGATGTTRTCTGTTTTATAAAGTTCATAGAGTTTATTTCAGTGACTGCATTAAGTATGGAATACAAAAGAAGGTGCCTCACTAACACTAACTGCCTCACTAACAGCAGGGAAGACAAGAATTGGGTCCTATAAAGTAATGTCCTTTCTTAAATGCTTGTATGAAAATTGCACATAAGTTCCTTTCCTGACACCCACTGAGTTCTTGACACTGCATTTTGAGTCATTAATGTTATTGGAATTGAACTTTCCAAATACCTTTATTGTACAGCCAGGACTGAGGCAAACTCCCTGGTTTGGTAGCCTGAATCTTTTCGGCTCATACAGTGAGACCAAAATCAAGAAACACAAATTTACTTTATTAAAAGTAGCAGTTTCCTTTATCATCTTACAAATAAACACTATTCTTTATTCTCTCAGTGACAGGAGAGCAACACTGTCCACTAAAGCACTTCTGGCACGGCTGGGAAGGGTCGGACCTACTGTCACAGCAGCTCTTGCAGCAGAAGCCAGGGACCTTGCCAAGTCTGTCCGTGCCATTTTGGAAGTAGATTGTGAGTGAGTGTGTGCATCTTTGTGTGCTTTGAATTGTGGTATCAGTGCAGCAGCCAGGAAGATGGATAATTTTATTTAAAATTGGATGTGAACTGGCAGAATAAATCATTCCTAGCACGGAAGGACAGAGCAGGTTCAGTGTCAGCTCAGGATGCGTCTTCATCAAACTATAATTAGAACAGAAAGTTATTCCAGAGTACATTTCTTCACAGGAAAACTTAGAGCAGAAAATTAATGCCAAAATGAGGAATATGAAGATTACCAGAATCGTGTAAAACCAGCAGAATTTTGTTACTTTAATGCTCTCTTTTACATACTGGAATATTTGCAAAATGTGATTCTGCTGGATTTACATGAACATGCATCAAAGTGTTTTAATGAAGATGTTGTTGCTGTAGGGAGTGAGTGTAGGCAGCAGTTCCATTTGGAGAGATCCGTGTATATCCTCAGGTCATGAGCAGAAATCTGTTCCCACTGGTGAAAGTGATGGTGGTTCATGAGAGTTACTGTAATAAACTGCAGCAGTTGAAAAACTAAGAAAAAACTATGACTTGTCATAGAATTCCTGGTTCAGATCATGGAAATGATTGTGTGTTTTGATCATATTTGCCTATAGTTGAGCAGACGTGTCAGTTCTAATCCAGCTTAAATGGATTTATTTGTAAAAATGAAACAGAAATGGTACAGTACAGGAGGTTTTGGAAAGGTGGTTAATTATGTTTGCCAAAAATTATTGTACCAAAGATTTGGACAGCTTACACTGTTTAGGAATTAATTTAGAAAGGGACTGAATAAATATGTTTGTCGAGAAAATAAGATGTGAAAAATGGTTTATTTGACATTATTTATGAAGTATTTATTTATTACTCACTCTATGGCAAAGAAAGCAAAATAAGTAGATGAAATTTGTTTAAAAGAGTCCAGAGTCTTAGAATTAGAGTTACTGGTGGAAGTGAAAAGAAACAGTGACAAGGAGAGGAGATAATTGGTTTTCCACCAGTGGYAATGATAGTTCTGTCACACTGAATTGGTTTTATTACACAACACAGGAAACTGTGCAAAGAAAACTTTTAGTTGTAAATGCAACTGAAATGTAACATGTGCTTGTGTCAAACATAATAGGTGGAATACATGTTAGAAAGCTCTGGAGCCACAGCAAGGATCCATTTTATGAACCTGAGAATTAAAAATAGGTCTGCAGAGAAGGATTTAGAGATTGAACGTCATCTTTCTGAGTTCATTCTGATTTGGAGAGTATTACAGCTAGATTTGGGCTCTGACAAGCTTGTGTATGAGATTAAAGCTTTAAACCTCACTTGCTTTCTCTCCCTCAAAAAAAAAAGTAGTTAAGGCAAAGTAACTATTTAATAGCATTCTGTCTGCAGTCCTCTATGCCAGCTTCTCACTAAATGTTTCCCATGTGATCTTGAGCTTTCTTGCAGATGGGCTGCCATAGAAAGGGGGCTCCTGTGTATGTGGCATTTCATAGATTTCATAAATATCACACATCAAAGTGAAAAGTGTAATAGACATTACCCTGCAGACTGAAGGTCTTCCTTTCTCCAGAAAGATGTCCACAACATAATAATTATTGAATTCTTAGAGAACTGGAGTTAATATTTTTGAGGTGGCTCAACGGATCAGGATGTCTGGCTGGGCAACCATTGTGATATGTTTTACCTTCTGAATAGAACTTCTCTTTCATTACTTGCTTCATTCTTGTACAATATGAAGTAAAGGAGCCCCAGCCAAAATACCTCTTTGATTCATTTACAATACATGTGAAACGAAGTCTGGGTGCCAAGACAAGGCTGCAGAGTGTTTTTCCAAAAGAAAACTGCTTCCTTTGTTAAAGATTTTCCTTGACAACCAGGTCAAAATGACACATTTGTGAGTTATCCACACGAACTATCCCCTTCCTCTGTAATAGCCTGACATTTTGCCGGAGGGAAGAGGCTTGAAGAAGTTCAGTGTATTCCTGAAAATCTTCAAGTACATATTGCCTTGTGGTAGTGCTGCAGATGAGCGTTCAGCCCTGCAGGCTGAGTGACAGCTCTGTGAAGGCACTTGGGCGATTCTTCAAGCGAGGACTCTGAGGAAAAACAACATCTCGTTTTCCAGGGCTTACTACTTCAGGATCCTCCAGATCCCGAAATGCAAATAACAGAGTAATAAACAGAATAATCAAGCTCATCCCTTGAAAGAGTCATTCTTCATCTTCTATAAAGACTGTAAGCTATTTTTAGCAATTAAGCCTTGAGAGGCCATTCTGCCTTGCAGAATGCAAGCATCTCCTGAACACTTGAAATTACTTTCATCATACAAAGGATAATAATGCCTCAGTCAAAGAACTGCAGCATTTAAAAGTAGTTGCTGCCTGCACTTAGGAGACCATATGGTGCAAATCATGCTAAAAAGAATAGAGAAAGCATTTTCTTCTTTTCTATTACAAATTTAGAAAAGGAATACACTGAGTACTGGTAATGCCAAAATCTGATTAACCCTGGAATATACTTATCTCCTCATCAAGTAGCAGGCAATCAGCATTTTGAAATGGGCACTAGTATAACACAGCTTTCAGGTATTTTGGCTGCTAATTTCCTCACTTTGCCTCTGCAGCTTTGGTCCAAAAAACCTGTTCTAGTTGATAAAACCCCAGCCATCCGTATCCATGAAGCGCTCTGAAGCCAGGTTCTCCTCTCAGCAGGAACTCAAGCAGTGCTTCTTGAACTGTTTTATCCCACTACGTTCCTTTAATCTGTTCTCAGCCTGGGATTTGACACATGGCAATCATGCTGAAATTCACTAAAATGATCTCCAAATTAACACAGGTTCCAAAAAGCCTACTTACCTTACTCATATTGATATTCACAGTCACAGCAGTCACTATGCGTTTGATTTTGAAGATCCTACAGGCAGAGGTTTAGTTGCCTGGATTTTATCTTCATTTTCCTTGGATGCTGACTGTATAAAAAGACTGTGAAAGCTGCTAGTGCTCAGTGCTTGTTCTCTTGATGGTTAAGTTGCTTTTGATTTTTGGGCAGTATCTTACATCTGAGGCATTAAAAGCTGAAATGTTGGATCTATCCATTTCTTCAGTTTTGGGGATTTTTCAGCTGTTTCCCCTCCCTTTTTCCTTTATGCCTGTGCACCAAAATCCAGCTGTAATTGTGGCATGGACAGGCATGTCCTGGTTAACCTGCCTTCTGTTAATTGGGATATTAAAGATGCTGTATCTTCTTGCATTTTTAGTATTAGACAAAATTATTTCCTGCAAGGTCCAATTTGTGATGATGAGACTGCATTGAGGGAATACCTTTGACATTTTTTCAGCTTATGAACTAGAACTGTACCTTTCCTTCCTCACTGGAAGAGCTGCTTGGGAAGGAGCAGCATRATGACAACTAAAGAGATAACTCTGTGTATTCATTGTTCTGGCAAGGCCATAAATATTTCAGTGAATTGCTGAAATCAGAAATAGAAGAGACCTGTTAAATTATACAGAGTATATCCCGAATGCAGCTGCACAGCTCCCATTTTTAATAGTTTTTGCTAGCAAAGGAATGAAAATCAGTGCTGTATGCTTTAAAGGTAAAAAGCTTATGTTTGTCAACTAAACATTTGCTGAGACAGTACTTCCACTGGAAAATATTAATTTGGTGAAATTAGTATGTATTATTCCTTTGAAACTTTGAACAACAACAACAAAAGAGGTGAGTTTTCCCAAAAGAGAATTTATCAAGTGTTTTATGCAAGTTTTGCAAGTCCCCAAAGGTTGAATTTTTTTCCCTCAAAGCAAAAATACTTAATGGGAAGGTAATTTCATTTTTGTCAAAAGTAATAATAACAAGGTATTCAATGAACTTTTTGCTGTTGAATCTTATTTAAGTTAACATTAAAAAAAAAAAAAAATACAAATCTCAGAATGATATTGGTAATTTTGAAATACGACCTGGCCATCTCTGGCTCCTTCTCCCTGCAGAATCCTGCTGAACTTTGAGCTCCTGGGGACAGCTGTTCTTTTGGCACAGGATGTTGGCACTTTATTCCTCATGGAGCGTCCTGGCATTTTACCGAATGCTGTCAGCTCCTCAGGAGCAATGCTCCAAAATCCTCTGTTCCTTCCACAAGAGCAGGAGTTGGGAGTGTCTTTGTGCCCTCCACGGAGATCTAAAGACAACGTGTGACATAAAACCCCTTCCCTGTGTAGCTGCGGTTTGCCTGGAATTCGGATTTTAGTCCCTTGTCTGCTCAGTCTCCTCTCATAAAGTCAGTGTGGGGCAGGACAAGGTCGAGCGAGACAGGAGCTTCGTGCAGCTCTGAATGCACCCTTGGCTCAGGCTCTCTGGGACTCTGCTTCCAGCTCTGCTCCGTGGAAAACTTCCTGGGAAGTGGGATCAGTTGTCTCCCAGCTCAGCCTGTGCCCTGGGCTGTGTGTCCCTGCTCTCAGCCACGTGCTGGGAGTGAGGGACACTGTGCAGAAGCTGTGGCTGCTGCACGGGCTGGGGGCTTGTTCAAAAATTAAACTTAACTCACCGAGAAGTTTTAATACTATTTTTTATTAAATTGCAGAGTACCCACGTTTACTGATCTGAGAACTTCGCTAGGGCAACATAGGAATAGAGTTTGAGAGTTGAAATAAAACGTGGTAATTTTCCTTTTACATCTTCAATGATGTAAACTGAGAATAACCTCTGAATGAATTTTAATTTCTCCAATCCATAACATCAAATACACACAGGATGAGAAGTGGATCTCTTTTGCACTGTATTTCAGACATGGTTGAATTTTTGCCTTATTCTGAAAATGAGAGTGTTTCATTAAAAAATCAATGGCTTTTCTGCAGCTCTTTAGATACATTGCAAATCAGATCAAAGAAACCCAAAGGTGAACAACTTATGTACTTGCAGAAAAATTAAAATTCAAAGTAGCATAACAGGGAAAATGGTTTCTGTATTCCTCAGGAAACAAAGTCCAAGCATATTTAATACAACATTACAAGGACAGAGTCAAGAATTTGAAAACTTTTTCTCTATAACTCTTTACTTGCAGCAAGACTTTTAATTTTCTGGAAATCATTTAAATTTCCAATTTTGCCTGCATGGTAAATAAGAATGAAGAGCTGTAATTTCAAAAAGAAAATCTGTCCAAGAATTTGAAAGTCTTTCATTGCAACAGAAAATAAGTGTTCCATTTAAGAAATGTAATATTGTACAGTATTGAAAATAATTCAAATATAAATGAAATTAAAATGAGWGTGCATAAAAATTAATTTTAAAATGGAGCACTGGATCTGTGAGACAAGTCCATTCTCTCTCCAGTCTGTAAATCTGATAGGAACTGCTTTATTGGTGTTATTTCTACACCTTGATGGAAATTATTACCCCAATTTTAAAAAGGAATTTGAGTCATGAAGCAGCTGATTTGCTCATTCATAGGTAAGAACAAAAACAAACAAAAAAAAAGGCAAAGGAATTAACRAAAGTCTTCTGAATTTAATGTTTATATTTTTTTTCTAAGTGTCATATTCATAGGAACTTCTGAAAGCAGCTTTTTTCCTTCCTGGGCAGTAACCTACAATTACTAGAATCTGTTAYACTGTAGATGCTATTCCCCAGCATTCTTAGGTAACTGTCAGGTTTGTGAGTGACTCCTAAAAATACTTTGTTTCTGGTTTGCCATTACTGTGTGTTGTGGTTATGCAGTGACTTTTCATTGAGGAAAATGCCTGGCCTATGGAACAGGGTGAAGTTGCACCTTTGCACTGTGTAACCTTCTGGAAATCTTCCTTGGGAAAGGGAATGACTGATGGGGGAGCACAGCCTGGAGCCCAGGGACAGCCATGGGCTCCATTTCAGTTTGCTGAGAACGTTTTACTGGTTTGGATTTCTTGCCCTGTTGTATCATAATTGCTACAGTTCAGTACTGTGTGTTTGATGCAAAGTTTCAGTGCTGTGTGCTGGATCCACATAAATTGTTTAATGCTTGGTTATCCACATATTTCTTAGTAATTTAGACTTATAGCTGTGGTTTCCAGGCTGCAGTCGTCAGCCACTGAACCACAAAACTCTCGTGACTGATTTACAGCTTGTCTGCAGAACCTGGACTCTTTTGTATTCTTTTCAATGGCAAGATTTATTATGATAGAGGTGTGAGAGGTTTTGAGGTTGGGTGGTGATCCCTGACTCAAAAACAAAAAAAAGTGAGGCTGCTAAGCTATAAAGCTCTAGCATCATCACTGATGAAATAGTAATATTTAAGAGMTTATCTGTACTTAAAAGTGCCTATAATGTTACAGAAATAAGTTATGCCAGTGCAGCCAAATCAAGGTGAAATAGCAAAAGAAACAAACAAAAAGAAAAGGACAAAAAACCAGTTTTGCTCTTTCACCTTTGGCTGTGGTTTTGTTGTGTTTTTTGGTTGTAGTGTTATTATTGGAGTGTGAATGCAGGTGCTGTCTGACAAGCCTAAAAAACATTCTCTAAAACCCCTTCTCCTTTGGCCAGGATTGCCTTGGGCTTACAAGAAATACTTAGAAGGAGACCAGAGAAGAGTTTTTTGGTGCATAATATAATGAAAATGTATCTCTTCTGTGAACACAAGACATAAAAATGCCTTGCAAATGGGAAGCAGAAGAGATGTCTGCATGTAATGTAAATTATACAAAAGTTTAGAAAAGTAGCACTTGGTACTTTGCCACCAAGGAATCAGGAAAGATTCAGCTGGAAAGGACCTCCAGCAGTGAGGTGGTGCATCCATGTGCCTCCAGCAACACAAATTATATGTACAGTAATCCAAACAGGTATTTGTCTACCATATCCCACTGTCTCTGTGGGCTAACTATTGCCATCCTTAATTATTTTTGCCACTAGAAACCTTTTTCTTTGGCCTAAATCCTCCTCGTTGTGGTTGAAGCCCATTACTACTCGTCTTGACCCCTGTAGTTATTGAGAACATCCCACTACTTCCTCTTGGTGGCAGCTTTTAACATATTTGAAGGCCGTGCAGTGTCTCCACTCTGCTGCTCCCCCAGATGAATGACACCAGTCAGTTGGATTTTTCCTTACACCACGTCTCTCCTGGCCACTTCCTCGCCCTTGTATTTCCCTGACTTCTCTCCAATTCGTCAAAGTTGTATTGAGTTCTGTACTTGGGAGCATCCTGTGGGACACAGAGATGGAATAAGCTTGTTTGCTTTGCTGTAGAAGCACACCAGTTCCCAAATGGTGTTTCCCTTGCCCCAGCAGCTCCATGTTCCTGGTTTGTGTGAAGTCTGGGCTTTCCTGCACTCCCAGAAGCGAGGGCAGCTGGGGGTACACCACTTCTTGATCATGCACACCTTGGGTACAACACTTCCCTGTTGCCTTTACTCCCTTGCACCCTATTTATTTCAGACATTTGATCCAGTTACTCAAGCCCTTAAAACATTCTAATCCTGTTTTTCAATGGCATTTCAAAGAAAGGTCCGTTTACCAGTGGGTTTTAAATCCTGAATTATCCCCAAACTCCCCTTCCTTGGACTAAACCCACGTTTTGTTGAATGTGAGTGAGGAGGGACATTGTTTTCACCTAACTGGCCTTACTTGTGGGTATTGTTACAGGGTCCAGGAACTAAACCCTGCTTGTTTAATTTGGTGTCTGAGAATCAGAACATTACAGCAATTATGGGCAAGCGGAGAAGCCAGATAAAAGCTGACACTAATAAGGACAGAATAATTTTATGGCCTGATCAAATCAGAAAATATATTTAACTATCAATTATGAGCAAGTTGCATGSTGATTTATTGGTGATTGAATATCCATTTTAATCCCCATGCTTCACAGCAAGGAAAACCACAATTCAGTGTCTAAAGCTTGTATTTCAAGACAGTTCTTTAATGTGACCTAGATTTCAGAACTCTGTTGTTGCTGCTAGAAAAGCAAATTATTCTCTCTCCATTCACTTACCTTTAATGAGAAAAGATGAGTCAGCTTTTGAATAGGCACTGCCTGTCCTGACTTTCAAATCAAAACATTTTAATAATGAAAAACAAGTGRTATTATAATATCTTAAAATACAGATGACCTAACAAGATTAGTGCAGTCTCATTAGGATAATTTCCAGCATCTCTGAAGAAAAACTTCATTAAAGAGCAGAGTTTAAAATCTACGGACTTGTTTAGTTCATACTGTGACCTCTCTATGAAAAAATTAATTGACTTTGTGCCTCTTCCYATACAAGTTGTATTTGCTCTTGGTAGCTATGGAGACTGAAGTCAAAACTCTCCGGATCCAACAGTTTTACTGGCTGGTAAATTCTTCCTAAATTGTCATTCTATTAATTCCTSTTGACACAATGCTTAGAATTTTGGTATATTAATCCTTTATTATAGTTTGGTGTTTTGACATAAGGGAGCAAACAAACTCAGAAATTCTGTGGCACGGAGATGCAAATTGCTCCCAAGTCAGAGGGARTACACAGGGGAGGCAGGAATTGGTCTCAGCTCTCGATCAGTGTCTGAAACTCAGGAATTGAACCTTGGAGTGTCAGTCCCAGATCCCACTCCGGCATCCCTCTTTTTTTGCCTGGCAGGGACAGCTCAGATTTCATCAGCTGGTTGTGGGGAGAGGTGGCTACCCYGGTGTCTCCCTGTGGGTGTCTGGGGGACATCTGGGTGCCTGCACCCCGCTCARGGAGCCCTCGCGTCACAATTTCAGGTACCAAAACCAAGGTGACCATTGCAGTGGAGCTGATCCAAAGGAGTGTGTGTGCTTTTGGCAGTTCACGCTCAGTTCATTTTCTTTGAGCATCCTGAGAGATCTGGATTCGAGCTGACAAGGGGTGGGGGGGGATGAGCAGCCCTTTGTTGGGAATCAATGTGTGCTGGAGCTATCAGGGCTCATCTTGTCTCAGAGGGCTCGTAGGCTTTGCTGTCAGCTCCTGCAGTTGTCACATTTTTTCACTTCTCCTCGGTAGGTAGGAGTGAGAAGCTGAGGGCCAGCAGAGTTCCTTAGACATATATGGTGCACAAGTGTGTTAATTTAAATGGGAAGAAGTACAGGGAAAGTTGATTGCCAAGAACGAGAGAGGAAGCTTTTTTGAAAGTGTATTTTAAGGAGAATTTGCAAGAGGAAAACATAATTGCATGGTGCTTATACAGGAGACCTAAAGGAGGTACAAAATGTATGTATGGCTTATACTAGATCTGTTACCTCGTGGCATGAGGCATATGGATCTTTAGCTGGGAGTTACAGAGGGAGATTTTTGCCTTGAATTAGTGATTGCTGTGGGTATTGTGTATTGGGTATATTGACTGGGTATTGTGTTTGGTAACACAGTTTTTCCTTTACCTATAAATTTTACCTTTACAGTTCAGGTAAWATTCAGTATGCTAAATGGAGGCACCTTGTGATTTTTTTTTTACCTTCAGATTTATAACAAAAAAGGCAACTTCTCTAACCTAGATTTTAAGAAATTTTAACATTATTTTTAAAATATGCAGGCTTTAAAGTCATATCTTCCTGTAAGWAAAACCCTTCTTTTACTTATGCGTAACTACAGGCTTTTTTGTATCAGGCTAAAAGGATGGCTGGAGTTGATGTATTTTTACAATTCTTCAAAAGGAAAAAGTATCACTTTGGTCAGTCCTTGCTGTGAGATGAGCTGAGCACAGAGTGGTTCTGTCTCTCAATTGTAGGTGGTTCGTGCCAGCCCCTTGCGCAGTTTAATTTCATCATCAGTGCAAAAAAAGTGAGATATTACTTAGCAAGAAAGGCATATCATGTAATACTATTGCTTTTTAAATCTCAGACAATTTCTGCTCAATTCTAATTTTAGGCAGTCATTTTAATTTGTTACCAATGAATGCTTTCTAATTAAACTTGCATTTAACGATCACATGCGTCAGTGAGCAATGTGAGCTGACAGTGATGGAAGTGGGTGGATAGCACAATAGATGCTGACAAGAGAAGTTGATCCAGTAAGGAAAGGAGATGGTTGAATTCCGGAACAGAGGAATCAGGGGAGCAAGAAAGGAGGGAAACTGGGGGAAAAAAGTGATTAGAGCTGAGCCATGCAGTGAGTTATTCCAGGCTATTCCTAATTACCTATTCCTGGTGGTGAATGCCCTGTGTGCAGAGCCTTGTGCTTCTGGAATAAGAATGGGTTATTCCAGATTCTTTTTAATCAGATGAAAGTGGCCCTTACCAATTCAGAACAAGAATGTCCCCCAGAGAGTTCTTACTTCTGTGAATTTACCTTTTTTTGGCCTACGTGGCATTGGTGTAAAATTCCCCAGTGATGGACTGTTTCTCTAATTTGAGAATTAATAATGTGTTTCCTGTCTTCTCTTCAGCAGTTCAAGGTTCATAGGTATAAACAGAATTAATTTCAATTTAACTTATGCAAGTACTCCTCAAAAATTACTTTGTAACTCGTAGTGTGTTCAGTCAGCAATGGAAGTAATAATGTGTTCTTGACTAATCCCAAGTGGACAGCATCATGTTAACAGTCAATAGTGGGAGACTGTAAAAAAAAGCCTGCAATTAATTCATAGAAAGGAATATTTTTTTAAAAGCTGGAAAAGACTGAAAAAAAATATAATGGGGAACATGCTTTTACAATTTTTAAGACCTTAGCAGGGAGCACTACCAGCTCTGTGATCCTTGGGTACTGCATTTCTCTCACTGGGTCACTAATTGAGACTCTGCTGTTGCAGCCTTTAACACCAAAATAAAACAAAACATCTTTGACTTGGCAAACTAAACAGATGGGAGCCACTGGAGGATAAGGAACACTGGTATGATTTTTTTTCTTTGCAGCCTTCTCTGTGAAAGAGGTGGATTTCTGCATGCTGCAGTTCTCTCACTTTTCTGTATCGCCTCCACCTTATCAACAGATTCTTGACCACAATAAGCCAAATAGTCAGGGGGGGGCTGGTCACTGCATCCTTTTGTATTTCCACTGGACCACCAGTAGTATTTTAGAAAGAAGCAATGTAGGTGAAAAGTACAAAAGTAATTGTCAGATAATGAGTATGTTAAATGCATTTTAAAAGCAAATAAGGAGAGGCAGCAGATTATGCAAAATCCAGTGTTTGGGCAGAACGAGCTGCTCTGAAACTCCTCTCAGCTTTGGAAGCCAAATGTGATGCACATTGATTGCATTAGAGGCATATTGAAATAAGCTTGGCTTTTTTGATGTAGGTTGCTAAATAATTACCTTTTTTTTCCTGAAAGGTGACTACATTACATAAAAAATAATCATTAGTAGAACTTTGAGTTCCTTTCATGTCAGCATTTCAGTGGATGGAGTCCTTCTCCAGCTTTTTGTATGCTACAGGACATTCCCAGTTTCCCAGCAGCAGCGGGTGTGGGTGCTCAGGCTCCAGGCCAAAAAATGGCACAGACCTGCTGGTTTTCCCTGGGCTAAAGGAGAATTTATCCAACAGCTTCTATCTGGTTAAGCAGGCGGCTCAGTACATAATTTGCTGCACTCCTTCCATTCCCTTGAAAAGTCAGAATTTCTTGTAGTAATATTTTTGTGAAGTATTGTGCTGCGAGCTCCAGTGACTTCTGCCATCTCTGGCTAATTGGCTGGCCGTGTTTGTTGCCATCAGCTGAGCAGGAGGCAGTGTTTTATTGCCTTTGTTGTTTGTGAGTTGTGCTTGTTTTGACTCTAACCTCCTGCACAGATTAAAATGAGCATCAGTTCCTCTGTTTGCCTCTCATCTCAATAACAGTCCAAATTGCTTGGAACCTACAGTACCTAAAACTTTAGGAAAGGAGAAAATTAGACTTTATCTGAAAAATATGTCGTTTGGTTTTAGGGTTTTTTTTGTTGTTGTATTTCCAATATTCAGCCTCTAAAAAGGTACAATTTTAAAGGTAATTTTTTATCCTTCTTGAAGACACATAGCAGCAACCACATTGCTCAGGTGTCTGTAGCTCTCACTCGTTTCTGAAGAACTTAAATGCACACACTGAGCAGACTTTGTTCTAACTTTGCATTTCTTTATGTATTAGGTAAGAGAAGAATATGTCTGTACTCATGTCTGACCACATGTACTGTTTGAGGTCATTCTTGTTTCCTTAAATTTTAGTCACTTGACTGGTCATTGTTCATAAATTGCAATTGCTGTATTCAAACTGTTTCTAATTAACTGTACCAAACTTTTCACAGACAAGTATTAGAATAGAAGACATTTATAACAACTTGTAATTTCAAAATTACAAAAAAAGATCCAGAAGTTGATCATAAAATCCTTCAGCATGAAAAACCAACTATTTAATAACTCATTCTAAATTGTAAGTTGTAATTGTTTTAATCCAAGATTAATGAGTTTACCAACATGGATGGGTCAATATGTTATGATTAATAGGCAGTGGGGAAACACAAGCTCATCTTTYACCATGCCCTGAATGTCCAAAGTAAGACAAATATTGTTCCTGAAGCCTGATTTCTAGGAACAGACTGAAGGGAGACAAGCCAACCATACTCCAAATTAGCAGAAATTTCAGTTGCTACTATTTCCCAGATGTCTCCACTTGAAGACTACTGAGTCCATCTTTGTTTTATTAAGTGACCAACAACAAAAGAAAAGAACAATTCCTTTAAAATGCAATTTGATATGTGAAAAAAAGGAATGGAATGTCCCCTCAGCRGAGTATTATTTATGAAAGGAAACACATTTGGTTTTGGGAAGAGCACTTGAAATGATCTGAAGTGACACACAAGCAAATGCCAGAAGTGCATATTCACTTCTGAAAACTTTTCTGAACCTGAGTGTTTATATTTAATTCACAAATAAGCAGTAAAATACAGTTTCTATTATTGATAGCCTCAAAAAATAGAAGGCCCATTTGTGCCTGCATCCCACCGACCAGACTGGACAAACAAGGGTGGATATTTCTCCACAAGTTTTTGCTTTAGCTGTGTCAAATTACATAAATCACAGAGAAGCTCCTCTGCTGGTCTCCCACCATGATACCTCTGGTGTCATCTCTGGGACATTCCCATATTCCAGTAGCACTCAGGAGTCCCAAACCAGGCAACTTAGAACCAGCAAGTCAGACCTTCAGCTTTCAGTCCTCTTTGCAGTGCCTAAATAGCTTGAAAGAGCCAAAGGCATTGGGGATCTTACCTAACACATTTTGCTTTATTGTTGCAGCCACATGAGGAAGGCTTAAACTTTGATAAGAGCTGAAATGGTGGCTATTGAAAAGAGATCAGAATTCAAAACCACATTTATCGAGTGACAGGGAAAACTGGTTTTAATGTCCTTTAGCAAATCTTGTGTATCAGAAATCTTTTAGCAGGTAATTCCTGTTTCTTAAAAAACATCATCATTTTTGAGACTCTAATATTAAATACAAATAAATTATCAGGAGATAAATAAAAGGGTGTGARCTCACCCATATTCTCATATGTAAACAAGACTTGCACAACTGGAAAAGTCAAACTAGGTRAAAGGATATCTAAAAAAGACATCCTTATTTCTCTTGCTGGTAARAGAATGGTTCATTGTGAAACAGAATGCTTGTACAATGTGGCTTTTGAATTCCAGAGAGATACTACATCCCTTAAGCTTGRTACTTGATATTAATTCCAGATACAGACTCTTTACCCCCAACAGGAAGGGAATAGTAGCCAGAGATCCTTGTAATGGTGGATAACAGAGGTGTGAACAATGCTGGAAATCAGTTTGTGCTTCACAGGAGAGTGCTTAGGGTGAGATTAGCACCTCTGCTAGGCTGCTGCCCCTAGGCACTCCTCCCGAAGTCATCACTGATGTTTGGTGGCTGCTTGTRATGGAAGGAGGGTTTTAAAGCCTGGCCTCAAGGCCAAAATAAAGCACGTAAGGACATACTTATCYTGAAGCATCTAAATAGGCCAAATCTAGATAGAATCCCAGTGCACAGTGCATTTTTTTGAACAATTCTTACTATACTCTCTAAATCTCTCATTTCCTTCAAGTAGTTTTGTCAGAAAATAAGCAAAATAGAATGGTTGTGGACTGCAGTATTTCGATGTTAGGGAAATAACCGCGGGTTTGAGTCAACTGAATATTCTGCTGTGGTATCTGCTTCGCTAGTTTCGTCTGCTGATCTCCACATATCTTTTGCTTTAGTAATTTTTAACTAACTYACCGGGGGGAAAAGATTCACCCCACTACATTACTGCAGTTTCTAGGTTTGATAACTGCCTGGGAAAATGAGGCTTTTTCCCTGATACCTGTATGTCCCCCTTTTCCTTCAGGGACGTGAGGAATCATTCCACGTGCAGTGTCAGTGAGGGAGAGCACACACATTCTCTCTTGGGAGCTGCAGGCAAAGTCTTCCGTGCCTGTCACTTCCTACAAGTTTATCATTTGGGCTGATGCTCATCTCTGTTCCTGGGACCCACAACAGTGTCAGCGCTGGTGCAGCTTGTCCTGTTAACCCAAGGTGATAAAATCGATGAGCTCCACRCTTAGCAAGGATCAGGAAGGTTCTGTTCGCCCGAGGGCTCCGTTTCCTCTCGGCTTTATGTAACGTTGGCTTCAGAGCAGTGATTATCCCAGCAGGCATCTCGGGGAAGGAGGAGCRGTCCCCGGGGATCCTGCCTGGCTGCTGGGGAGCAGCTGCACCAGTGCTGGGCCACAAACAACAGCAACTGGTTCCTTGGTTGTGTTTTTCACAGAGGATTATAGGCATTTCTTTTGCATTAACCCTAATTAGATGCATATACTCAGAACAAAATGCTGGTGGGTTAGGATGTATTTTGACTAAAGTGCTCTCTCTCTCAGGAGACTGTTCTTCCTTTTGCATGCACAATTGCTTTGGCAGTTTTACCTTTTCTTTACCTTGCAGAAGGTAAACAGTCACAAATATTTGACTAGCAAGGAGCCCTGTATTTTCTGCTGAAACAAACTAGTTTTTAAATACTGTAAGTGTGTAATTTTTTTGAGATGATCTATGCGGACAACTGCAGCCAAATATATTATTTATCAAAGATTCATCAAAGACYGTAGCAGTTCACACAAGAAATTGTAAATATGCAGAAAACCTGAGATTGCTGGAGTTTATGTAGGCTAAATCCTGTACCTTTCAGACTGTTTTTCTGACTGTTTCAGCTCCTTTACCTCCCATTTACTCCAGGTGAGAGCTTAGCAGTCTTTCAAAGCAAGTCCTGGGACACATAACAAATCTGACCCTGGAGGGTGTGAAAAAGTAGAGCAGGGGGAAGTGGATCAACTTATGAATGATTCATGGAGACAGCGAGCTTGGAGGAAGTGGAGATGATGTCTGGGGAAATACGATGCAAAACATGAGAGCCTCCTGGCTACCAGGGGAAATACAAGAAATAGAAGTACAAATCTGAAAGGGAAGGAAAGTAATAAAGGGAACAGCAGTGGAAAAACTGGTGGAGAGCGACTAAAAATGTGGAAAATCAAAGCATTAGAAAACCTACAGATGTAGGTGGAACTTGGAAGCATATAAAGATTGGATAGGATATACAATCTAATGCATACAAAGTCAAAAAGGCAAATAAGGCTCTGGAGATACCTCCAGAGTTTCATTTCTAGGTGACAAATGTATTCAGTGTTTTTGAAAAGCAAAGTCTTCAGTGGTTAAGGGAAGAATACAGAACATCAGTTATTGCTACCTACGTACGGTTCTTCATTTAGAAGAGAAAAAAAGCCATAATTTTAATCAAATCACTAGTGAAAAAAGTGTAATTATCACTGATAAATGAAAGAGGTGATGTAGGGGATCCATGAGAGCACAGAGCAGATGCTGGGCTTTTACTCAAAATTGAGCAAATCCGTTGTCATTTATTTTGGATGTGCATGTTGCATGCAGGAACAAGGAAAGGCCAGGGCAGATGGAAGCAATTGAGGGATGAAYCCCATTGCCATTTAAATCACTAGAAAATATCCATGTTGAATAAAGGTCCCATCTTTCATGGGAGAGGAAGGAAGAACCAGGGATCATGTCTAGCATATTTATAACTTAAAACATCCTTTTCTTCCTTCYTTCATAATGGAGCCAGAGCCTGAAAACTGCTATGCAGCAACTACCTTGTGTTTAAAGGGAAGTAGCTGTGGATAATTCTCTTTGAAAGGTGGTGGGTGGCATGTTTTGAGGAACAGATTGTATAGATCTGCTCTAAACTGAAAATGGGAAGAAGCCTGAGATAAGTGACTAATGGGGGTAAAAGTGATAGGAAAAAAAAAATTAATCCAATAGGTTTTTTCTTTCTGAAGCTGTACTGACTAATCACAGYGCTGTTCTGGCTCCCAATTCTCAAGTCCCCTTCCTGAATTCTGGAGTTTTGGTTACTTGTTGCTCTTCACTTGATGCCTACAGGTATCATTCCTTCTCAGAAGGGTTTTACCAGCTTCACTGTGCCCAGTCCTGATTCAGTAGCTGTAATGAACTGTTTAGATTGGAGAACAGAAGTTCTCCCTCTCCAGATTTTTAAGCGGAACCACACTAGAGATTAAGGTGTGACAACAGAAGTAAATCAGCCTTCTCAAAAAGAAATTTAAAAAAATAGATGTGTGTGCACTTAGGGCAGTCCCTGGGAGGAAGCAGCTTTCAGAGCTCAGATGGTGCGTGCAGTCCAGCACATTTTCCAAATAAAAGTTTTCAATCTGAAGCAGGCTCACAGATGGTTCTAATGAGCTGCTCTTTGAGATACACTGGGACATGAACAAAAATAGTTTAACTCCTAAGACACTAACATTTCGAGATGAGTTCCAAGCAAAACACTTCAAGAACAACTTTTCTTGCATATTTAAATTTTATATATATTTCTAGTCTCCAAAAAAAGTGATTTTTCAAGACCTTGCCCTTGCCACTAGGTACTTTACACTGCAGTATCAYGAATGCAGGGGCATTTATACACATTGACTGATGCTTCTTTCTCCAGCACTCTTCAAACCTTATAAAGAGTTGGTTTTGAACAAATGATAATTAAAAAGGTAAAGACTTGCTAGGAAAATTTAATTTTTAAAGGAATGTAGTATAGTACCCTACTAAAAGTATTGCTCATCATTCAGAACAGAAGTRTCATCAAATGATACTTATCAAAAAGTATCATCCAGTCATAAATGTATCATCAAATCATCAAAGCTAGTAGCTTTATAGCACAGCAAATATTTGTTAAATTGCATTGTTTATATTATTATCTCTTACAAAAGTAGGAATTAATTTATAATCTTTAGATGACATGGTGTGAAATTACAGCGTTCTAACTTACACTATCTCAAAACTGTTCTGTGTGTCACTTGAGCTTTGAGAGATTTCTCATTTCTTTATCTCATYTTAGGTCTGCCTTATGGATGGGAAGAAGCTTATACAGCTGATGGAATCAAATATTTTATCAAGTGAGTAGTTCTGGGGAAAACGGGTCAGAGTTGCAATAGAAGCACATCAAACTAAACACATTTTTAATCCTAGAATTAATGGAAAAAATTTATTGCACATTGTACTGTAAGCTGTTGTTTTTTCTAGAATATAGTGAAAATTAATTCATATAATAGGGGGTTTTTTTATTACTGCTCTAAAAGATTGAAGCAAATGGTGAAAAAAATACATGGAGTGGAGATGAATTATAGTAACGAATATAATTAATAGCAGGTTGTTGTAGCTGCTGAGATTTTCACATTGTTTAATTCTTATCAGTGCCAGAAAGACAGGATTTTGCAGATGGATTTCTGTAGTCTCCTAAAAGAGAGGAAGAGCAGCAAATAAATTACTTTATTCCAAATTCTTACAAAAATCATGTAAATAAAATTGAAGTTGATGCATTAACTAGCCAAGAAATGCAGGGGCTTTTTTTTTCTTTTTTTTTTCAAGCTCACTGCTCAGTTGTCCTTGCCTCACCCCGTGCTGCCTCGAGCGAGATGTATTAAAGCAGACATGTTTTTTTTCTGCAGAGGTTTCCAAACACACTCTATATGATCCTGCATTCCAGCTCTAATCAAAGGGTGGCTTTTATTTTCAGACAGATGTAGGTTACTACACGAGATTTGCAGCAAAAAAAAAATTGTAGAAAAATAGCTTAGGAAATGAAAGTGAATTAAAAGCCAATTTCGTAGCAATGGGAATAAATACAAGAGCAACTATTAAAATAGAGCACTGTTCCCTTGGGCTCTGCTCATCCAGGGAGCCATCACAGGACAGTTGGGAAGTTCGGGTGGATGCTGGATTCTTTTCTGGGTARTGCTCTGGGTTTGTACCTGGGTAACTGGAAACTGAGCTTGAAGATAGTATTATCAATAACAGCAAATAAAATTTAGAGTCAGAATAGAAGAAATGTCACATGATTGAAACATCCCCCCTCTCCTCCAGGGGTTTTTTGGGTTTGTTGCTGTTTTTCTCATACAAACACTTATCTCAATGACTCAGCAGAAAGCTGGGTGTGCTGAATGTGTGCAGACATTTCTTTCTGAGCTCTGCACTTGGATGCTGAACCATTGCAGATGTGACAAGSAGATGCTTATTAGCAACAGTAGAATCTCACCTACTCTAGGTGGTGCAAGCCTAATTTGCAGAAAGCATCAGATGTTTTGCATCTTGTCCCCACTTGCTGAAGCTACAGATTTGAATTCAGGAGCTCACGTGAAAAAGCTTTTTCAGGAATTTTTGCACATCTCATTGTTAATGACTCTCTTCATGTGCTCCTGGTGGTAGTGCCCAGGTTTTCCATCGCTGTTACCTTCTGTAATTGTTCTAAAAAGTTCTGCCTGTCAGTCTTTGTGTGGCAGGCATGGAAAATTTATCCATTTAATTGCAGAGAAGGGTGTGAAATCRCCCTTTACAACCACTGGCTAAAAACTTCTTCTGAGTGGAGTCACCACACTGAAGTGGTGTTAGAGCTCTTAATGCAGCTCGTTAGAGTGGAATTAACTGAGCAKTTCAATAACACATCACGGTAATTAATATTATTTTTAACTATTTCCTTATTTTGCTTTCATCACTGTTTCCAAATGCCTTTGCAGAGTGTAAGCCAGGCTGTTTGCATGCCTGGCAATCCATACCTCTTACTACACTGTGTGCTGTGGATGAAGTCAGCTCTCAAAGTTAACTGTTTGGAGCACAAGTCCCTTGTTTCTAACATCAAATGGTGGCGATTTCAAGGTGAAAACCAACATTGAAAACATTCTTTTTCTAGGAGGAACTTCGCTTGAGGGCCATTTTATCAGCTGATCCTTTCCAGTAGGATTTAATCTTAATTGTTTAAATGGGGATTATCAGAAGAGTTGATACTTCACAGCCCTGGTACTAATGCTGTAACCTTCTTGTTCTCTTTGGCTGTGAACGTCAATCCTTTTATTCTATTTTAGAAGCCTTTCRTTCATTTTTAGCCCAGCCAAAGCCACGAGGGGTTTAAGAGTGTTTCAACRCTAGCCCACTTCCCTGTATACAAATAGGAAAACATGTTATCGTTCCCAAAGTGGGGCCACAATTGAAGTGATCCTTCATGGGAATTGCCAGTTTTCTTACTGTGCAGTGAGGCTGTGAGGATGTATAAAAGCTGCAATGGCTTTGTTTGAATCCACAGCAGTTTTACAATATGCTAAGGACAATCAAATATTATTTTAATTAGCAGTTGCCTTCGGTTCCAACATGCTTTATTGGGCCATCAAGTAGCTGAGTCCATAAATCTATACATTATAAATCTAATGCAGTAAACACCCCAGAATGGAATCTTAATAGCACATAAGCTTGAGACAGCTTGCTGTGAAATTTCCATAAATATCTCTGAAGGGGTGTAGCAATATGAGGTGCATGAGAAATCAGAGTTTAAAAGAAGCAAACCAGCTGGCTTGTGTTACACACTAAAGTGAAACCCACTTATGTGAATAAGTGACATGAATAAAACATTTACAAGGGGCTGAGCAGCTCCCTGTGCCTACCAGGGAAAGCTGTATCTTGTCCATGAATCCTGACCTTATGACAAGTTTTGAAATCATCACTTTTATTCAGCAAATCATTTCAGCCTCAATAAATTATTTTCAGTCAACCAGATTGTCAGGATTGGGCTGGGCATTTGTGCAGGTTTACCATGGAATAGCAAGCTGGAATGGAAGCCTCTCTGAGTTACAGCTCAGCATGCACTGGGAAAAAAGCAAGTTCAAGTGTCTTACTAATATAAGATAAATTAATAGGCATCAGAAGGACAAAAGTTACACCAGTAGATAGGGATCAGCTTTATTGCAAATATAACTTTCCTCCTGCTGGACAGTAAAGGCTGAATTTTGGGCCCAGATACGTTTTAAGATAACCTGGTGTGCTTTAAAGTGACACAGAGGACAAGCACTGTTGGATTTTCATGTAGCAGTACAACCAGTCATTCACACRTGGCACCAGATCCATGCCCCAGCAAGAGAAACACAGCACTGGTGCCTGTTTCCTCACCAATTTACATTTGGAATTTCAATCCTTTTTATATTGGCTGGGTGTCCCATTCCAATGTTTCGTTGTTCTCACAGTGAAGAATATTTTGTTAATCTAGACAAAACTTCCCCTGAAGCAACTTGTGCCTATTGCTTCTTGTCTGTGCCACACGTCTTTGTGAGAAGAGTGGACTGAACAAMCCAAATTCCTTCCCCATTTCTTTATGTTCCAAGTTCTCCAACCCTCTCATCATCTTGGTGACCCTCCACTGCATCCTCCCCAATTTTTCCACTCTCTGTCTTGGAGGACCAGTATTGAAGAGACCCCACATAATAAGGTTAAAAAGTTCATTAATTAATTTTACTTATTAGATGATGAATTAAGGCATTTTTTTAATTACTGATTTTCTAACAGACATTCCTGTCCCAAGTAGACATTTTCTGTAAATCCCAGAAACACAAAGGGGCTAATGAGCCCTCAGAAAGTATCACCTACATCYAGATGAGTGTGTGTGCACTTCCCAGTCAGCTGGGAGGTACTAGGGTGGGAAAAGTTTTGTAAATAAGAGAAAGGCCATCTTGCTCACTGTTAAAGTCTTCCTGTGGCTGGTTTTGCCCAGCCTTGGTTCAGGTGTTGAATGAGTTTACCAAGTGTTGTAACCACCACTAGAACAAAATCTCACTTTTGCTGTCTGCTCCAGCACTAAAATCCAGCAGTGCAAGCAAACAAGCAGTGTCTGTTCATTCTATCATTGAGCTGATTTTGTGAATTAGGAACTCCTGGGTTTGATTTTCAAACAGGAAAAAGACTCAATGCAGAACTGCCCTTGCAGGGAGGTGCCATATCTGCTAATTAATGGTTACATACTGCTGGTTTAGAATCACACAGGAACAGTGTAAAACCCCGTGGCCGGGACACACTAATTTTTCCCCAGAAAACCCATTCTGGTTAATCTCTTCCATCCTCCCACTGTGTTCACCTTTAACATATGGCAGCTCTGTATCATGAGACTGGCACCTAAAATTAGGTAGGGCCTTGCTATTCTCCCTCCCACTGCCACCCACTCCTTGCATATGTATGTGGTTTGTAAGGACCAGCTGTGAAGTTTGCCCCTGTAAACACTGTTTTTCTAGCATTTTAATAGGGCTAGATTCCAAATATTCCACATTAACAGCTATTTTCCTCAAGAACATTTATCTGAAATTTTTGTGAAAGACAAGCAAAAGTTCCTCAACATTTTAACCTTTTGGGATCTTTTCCCTTAGATATATTAGGGCCTGTGATGATTTCTATCTTAAAACAAAGGGGAAACAGTAATGTTTCATTTAGGGTTATCTTTCAGCAGTTTATCTAAAAATCAGAAGTTTCCCATGGAGGCATTTTGTGCTTCAGTGTGACAAAGAAGGTGCCACCATTGGAAGGTAGAGAATTTGGTCCAGGTTAAGTAGAAGCCTAAAGTCAATACTTAGAAAATACAGATTAATAAAAACCACACATGATGTGTTCTAGTGAATTTTGAAATCATGTCTAAAAAATCAGGTTTCTACTTGGAAAGCTGACACATCATACTTAGATATTTTGTAAAATTCTATTTTGTTTGGTCTTGCTTGGGAAAGAGACACCATTCATTTGACTGAAAACTGGGCATTCATAGAAACTGTTTATGATTTTACAGCTGAGCTAAGAATAGCAGAGCGTGTGTGATAGATGAAGAACTTCTGTAGTATAAACACTGATGCTTTATAGCACTAGAGTTAAAGGTATCATTATAAAAGGAAAATAAATGACAGTTGATTTTACTTACTGCATGGTAACGTGAAGAAACAAATTTGTTCATTTTATAAATGTACTCTGCACACTCCTATTGCTTTATAAAGGAAGGTCCCAAACCCCAAGACACTGAGGTGTGTTCAGCTCATTCCTGAATGCACTGGTGCACTACAAGATCCTGGTCATCTGCAGGTTATCCAAGCRTGGGTTGGAGTGGCCCTTCCTAGAAGAAATCCACTTCAGTAAAGTTCAAATCGTAGCAGACCTGATCTAGAAGTAAACTTCTGTATGTTCCACTTCATCTTCAGTCAGTTCAGAGCAGCAAACTCATTGCAAACTGCCATACTGATTTCAGCATGGAATTGAAATCCCCCTGGATTGGATCCAGTGCCAGCTCTGCTCCCAGCTCCCTGTGAAGCAGCAGGCAAGTCAGTTACACCAAAATTAGCAGTTATCAAATCATCATTGTAGGTGTCCCCATCTTAACTTTGATGTTTTGTGGGTAGGAATGGGTAATTTGAGGCATGCAGTGCTGGTTCCACTGAGTGCAAAGAAAGCTGCAGTTACTTTGCATCTCTTAAAATTTGGACCTTTCCTATTTCACTTGTCACCAAAAAAAAAAAAAATAAATGGAGGTTGTTTTTGAAAATGTTTCCTTTTACCTGTCACCCTCAAATTCTCCTGAATGAAAATAGAGAAAGAATAGTTATATAGTCACAAGAAGTGGCAATATTTAGATAGAACTGGCTCAGCTCTAACCAAATGCTAACTGCTCTTACTACTCTTTAATGGACAAGGATCCAAAGCTGTCTCCATCCGTCAGCTCAGCGTCAGTTCACACACCTTCAGATGTAACCAGATGAATTTGGGTAGTCCTGACATGTTTCTCTTGGATTTTTGGAATTCAGTTTCCCTGATTTTCACTGAAATCATTTTGCATGACTATAAGGAAAATAATCTCAGATGTAGGACTAGGAAACTTGGCACTGGATTTTATGATAACATGAGCTTGTAATACAAGAATGTTAAGACCTTAAGCTGCTTTTGGTTGGGCAATCTTTTTTTCCTGAGAGGTTGTTTGTTTTTTAATATCAAGAACCAAGATGGAGAAACATTCTTTCAGCTTCCACAGAGACTGCACAGTCTGTCCAGGTTGTGGCCTGTCACAGAAGGCAGCTGTTGAAATCTCTTCTGTGACAAAATACAAGAATCTGAAATTATTTTGCTCCGTGTGTTTTGGAAGGGCCATCAGGAGCAGATCAAAGCAYACAGCAAGGTTTTTCGGGATGTGCTTCATCCCGAGCAAAGTGACTGCTCCAGGTTCGTGTCACTTTAGTACACCAAGGAGGTTAAACAAAAGCCTTGAGCGTGCTCTGATGCATTTGCAAATACACAGCACCAGAACTTCTATGCAGCTCACTCGGAGACAGGACTGTGAGTAACTGCACACATTGGCACAGCACTTGGCTGGTACTGGGGGAGACAGATTTCAGGTACTGCTTTTGAGCAGAAAACTGCCTGTGCTGTCACTCAAACCTTAGGGCTGATTCAGCCTTGGCTCAGATCCTGCTCTTATTACTGATTTTATGTTAGTTCAGGCCATTTATTTATTGTTGACGATTTTTAATGATGCAGCACACACTATTTGGCTGGATAAATCTTCTTCCTAGTGATTACTGCCTTCTGAAATGGCTCATAGATTTTTCTGAGCAGACAAGGGTTTAATCGGTTTAATCAAGGAATAAATAGCAAGACTGTCTTCTGGGGTTTCACTTTATATCCCTCAATCTTTAATTAATACTCAGGCAAAATCTGCCATCCCTGAGGGAAATACAAGAAACATTTATGTTGCCTCAGGACACAGCTCCATGAGGTGACAAGTGCTCTTGATCTTATTACAGCCAATAAAATTAAGGTCACTGACATCTTCCAGGACCTGCCCAGCATCTCCTGGGGTACTATTAGAGGTTGTATGTTCCTTTTGAAATGTCTAGAAAGAGGGTACAGGCTTAAACCAATCTTAACAAAAAAAGGAAAGGAAAAAAATGAATGTTTCAGTTCAAATAATGTGATCTTGATAAATGCAGTGCAAAAACCCTTCCCAAACTGCCTTTAGGATTCATGTCTGGAAACTGTCATCCCTAGATGCTCTCAGGATTGACTGAGAGATTATGCTTGCATCAGTGTCACTCAGTTGTTTTATTTTGTTCTAATTGCTCACCAGCTAAATTAAAATGCTTTAGTTACAGCTCAGAATAAGTTATTCCTTGCAGATCCTCCCAACATTTGCTCTTCAAAATAGCAGGAGTTTTCCTTGGCCTGACTTGGTATTCCCTTGCAGCATTTCTTTCCAGCCACTGCCCTTCCCAAAGGGGATACCAACCCTGACAGACACCATGGCTGGGTCTGCAGGTGTGTGCTGGCTCCAAGAGCTGGAGAAACAAAAAATTAATAGCAAGTTTAAATTCATAAGGGACAACAGCAAAGTGTTAAAAGCACTGGCTCTGGAAAGCTGAGAAATAGTTCAAACTAGGAGTGCATTGCCCAAACGTGTGAGGTGCAGCACAAGTAACTCCACCTTATATTCAGTCTGATTATAGAGCAATAGAAGCACTATCAGGTGGAGATTTAAGGGCAACAGAATCAGCTCGTTTCCAGCATTTGCTGCCCACCAAATCTGGCTGTATTTACCTAAACTCCACAGTCGTGTGAGGGAGCCTGGCTGTAACTAAGGGCCAGTTATTGCCATGATCCCATGGGCTGCCTTTGGGAGCAGCAGCTCCCTGGAACTCCCATAGATGCTCTATTGCCACCTGCTATAATGGAGAAGGTGATTCTCTCTCTCCCTTCCAGGATGTGAAGGTCCTCAAGGTGCTGCTGCAAGCTGGGACTGCTCCATTTTGTGCAGGATCTGTGTTTGATGGGATATTTTCTACTTCTGCAGCATTTCCAAAGGTGCCCAAAGAACATTGTTTATGGCCCAAGAGAGTTGCATTAGTAAGGGAGAGAAGCATAAGTCAAGTAAGAGCTGAGAACCTTCTCTAAGGTGTGAGATTTAGGACACAAAATACGTGAGATTTGTGGGTTTGAAAGAGAAAAAGGATCCTTGCAAAGCAAAGGGCTGCCCCGAGCACAGGGGGAACAGGAACAGAAAGGCCTGGAAACAAAAGACAAAGGCAGGAATTCGAGCAAATCTTGTGAAGCCTCGTGGAGTCCAGCACTGAGCGACTCCGAGGCTGTGCGAGAGCAGGCAGGGAGGATGGCAGAGCCTCTGCAGGAAGGATTAAGTTTCAGGATCTTCATTCAGGGGCATTGTTCTTTATTTTCCTGTTGTTCTGGCCCTCATTAGCCTCCGAGCCAGCAGTGCCCAGGGCCTGCATGCCAGTGGGTAAGGAGGGGATGTGCAGTCTCCACGCTCCCAGTCCTCTGGCAGACAGCACACACTCCCTTCACAGGAACTCCAAAACTTCCCACTGGGATGTGCGTGCAAGTCTGAAAACTACCAGAGCACAGCGTGGAATGTATTGCTGGGTAGTATAGAGCATGTCCTTGTCCAACTCATTTCATTTACATCTTGCAGTGCTCTTTGCTGCATTTTTTAATGATTATTTCAGTAACACCAGTGAAAGCACCAAAGGGTGAAGCTCTCAGAGTGGGCAGTGCCTCGTGTCGGGCTCTCAGCAGCACTGGGGCCACCACAAGGGCTGTGCAGGGGTTTTGTGCACGGATCAGGAACAGCTTCATCAAGCAACAATACTCTTCAGCTGAGCACTGTTGCATTTTAAAGGGTTAGTAAAGTTTGGGAAATCAAAAAGTAAGGTAAGATTAAAAATTTAGCAAAATTACTACTATGGATTACATGGATTTAGTTTATGGGGTATGCTCATTTAGGAGGAAAACATAGGGGTTTATGTTGTTTTACACAAGCAGAGTTCTGCTTTCACTTTCATCTTTCATACTGCTCAGTTTGGTAGAGAGGAACAGGGCCAGAATTTTGCTTTTTAAGTTCAGATACAACTAAATCCTTTTTGGCCCCTAATGAGTAATGGTCCCTATTCATTAGGAGAGTTTGACTGACTAATTGCTTAAGGCTGTATCTCGTCTCCTGAAGAGATCTCAAACAAATGGATCCTGCACAAGATTTCTCCTTTTAAAGCTCAGGAACCCTGATGCAGTTGAAACATTGAGCCAGGTGTTATGAATGTCATCCCATGTCAAAAGGGGGAAAATAAACAACTTCCAAGAATGCTGCATGACAGGTTTGTAGCTCAACATCCTGCACTGGGACATGCAGCACTTGTGTAGTCTGCAAGACTTCACAATTCCCTGTCAGGCTTCAGAGTTTCACCCTGGCTGGAGAACACAATTTAAGGTGAAAAACATGCCTTGATAATGCTTAAAATCTGACAAAGGTGCAGATATTTTTATCATTAGTCTTCTTATGAATTTCTCTTTGACTTATTCTTTTCTTCAAAGATTGTCTGAGGTTGTCATTTTAAAAGAAATAGTTTTCCATGTGAAGAAGGAAGAGCCATAAGGAGAGTAATTATAATGGCATTTGAAATAATCCGCTACTATTTCTTTGCCAAAACATCCCTCTGTTCTCATGTTTTGTTTTCCCAAGCTCTGAAATTTGTCCTGCAGTTTGCTAATGTTAAAAAGACAGACTAATCTACTGACATATTTCCAGATCAAATGTTTCTGTTTTCTAACAATAAATTTGGCTGCCCTCCGATAGCAATGATTTGTTTGAAAACCTAAAAATCTTTAAATGTTGCTAATTGCTCTAAAAACGTTAAATTAGACTTTTGAACAGGAACATTTGCAAATGGAAAACGTTGTACATTTAAACTTTGTGATGCTGGCTTTCCAAATATTCCTTTAATATTCAAACCAGTTGCATCAATTAAGCAAAACCTAGAGGTAGCTTTGGACTCCCTCTCACTTTCTATTGCTGGCCCTAACACACAAATCAGAGAGGATGTATTTCTAATACAAGAATGTTCTGCAAACCAGTAAATCTGGGATTATCTCTTCGGACTGATTATGTCAAAGCTCTTTAGTCACAGCACTTTTGGAGAGCTAAAAATAAATAGCAGCAGGGTTTATACATTTATTCTCTACCTAAATAATCTGCGCGTATTGTGTGTGTCTGTCTACAATGTGAGACGTGGTATCTGGACTTAATGTTTATTTATAAGAGCTCTTTTCCTAGTAAGGATTTTGGCAAAGGGTTTAAACCAAACTGTCTTAGGAGAATTGCCCGTGGGATAAAGTCTAGAGCAAGTTGAAAGGGGCCGAGTTCAGATCAGAAGCGTTTGCAGCAGCACATTGACATTAGAGCAGAATTTGGCCCCGTGTGTTTTGAAAATGGATGAAAACTGGTTCTCTTCTTTCTGACCAGTGATGAAACAATGTTATGCCATCAAACGGAGGGAATTTTAATCCCGATTTCAGTGCCACAATTCTGCACTGTTAAAGATTTGGAGAATTTTTTGCATTTAATTTGTGTGAGAGCAAACTGGAGTTCCTACAGCAGGAGCAGGAAGTTGGGCATGCTGTCATTTGCCTCCTGGCCCTGCAGTATGTAGGAGGAAAAGCTTCTGAAGAATAAACACTTTACAAAGAATTTTTGAGTTGGTTGCATCAAAGACCTGTGGATGTCTTTCCATGTAACTCTTCTACTCCTGTGCAGTTTCCCCCATTTCACAGGGCTGATATTGCGTGCTCAGGAGAAAATGGAACCAAGGCTTCAGGTACTCAGCAGGTCAGGGCATGCTCCACGAGGAAGTCAAATGGGAAAAGAAACAAATTTAAAAATCATTTAAAATTCATTTCAATTCGGCAATGGATTGCTCAGAAATGGCTTGATAAAAGTAGGTAATATAAACACTTAAAATAGTACTGGAGGCAATAAATCTTGCATTGGCAGAGATGGAATGGATGGAATCCAGTTCATTCAGCTCCCATAATTCTGCAGGTATTGGAAAGAGTTCTGTGTTGTTATACCAATAAATGAAATCATATGCTGGGACTTCAATTTAGAGCACATCTCCAGGATTAAGCCTTATTGACTGAATATTTTAATTGGGCAACAATGCATTTCCTGACATTATAAAAACATTGCAGAAAAATACAAATATATTTTCCTTAGTATATTTACAAATATGAATATATACATTTCCCTGTGTTGTGGAGTAAAGGGAATGATGTTCTTGATTAGACAGACTTTATTGACAAGTCTCTCAAAACATTATAAAAGGACTCTCTTCATGTTGGCTGTCATCTGACTTTTTAAAGGTAAACATTGGAAACGTTTGGCAATTTGCTCTTATTCCTAGCAAAAATGGCACATTTGCTTTGTTAGAATGAAACAATTATTGTGCTTGAGAGTGGTCAGTGTTTGCTGCAGTGTATTTTCTGTAGGAGCATGTTTTTCATTTAGCCTTCTGTTTTAACTCCTGTGAAAGTGATCCTACAACCCCAGTAATGCACATTTTTGTACTCATGAAGGAATGGGGTTCATCCAGTGCTGCTCTCATCTAAAGAGCACTTCTGAATTGGTTTTACATATAACTGGAGCTTTGGGATTTGTTTTTGTTCTTTTTTTTTTTTTTATGGATAAGAACTGAGGGTATGGCCTTTATATGCAACACTTTGTTTTTCTTGTGTGGTCCTTGCTCAGGCATTGCTACAATTGAAGTAGTGCCTGAATTCACAGGTTTCCTGTTCAGAGCAGGTTACTCTGTTCCTGCAGCTCCAGCTGGGATTTACATTAGGATCATATTTACCCCATCCTCATCACACCCATCTGAGTCTGAGCTCAGTGCACTCAATGAAAGGTGTGAACAGTATGGTCATGCTGATGGAATAGTGATCCCCAAACCCATAACTCAGTGTAGTGGAACACTGACTCAGATTCCCACTTCAGTGTCCCTGTTTCCATCATCAGTTATTCAGGAAGGTGTTCTTGAAGGCAGAAAGACAAAACCTGTTTTCACTTGAAAAGGTAAATCCCGAGTAGTTCCATGATGGCACTTCATATTTAATTAAACCAGTGCACCTGAAGGTGAGTACAGACATGGCTTTAGGGGCACTCGGTGTTGGAATGTGTGAGAAGAGCTGTTTGTCCTTCATGGTGTATATTATACATACAATATTTTTCAGCTTGTTCTTGTAGTGAACTTATATTACAAAATTAATCTTTGACTTGACTATAGAAGCTGTGAATTTATTAGCAAGATTTTTTTTTTTTTGAGTGAAGAGAAGCTATTTCCTTTCCCAAGAACACATTATCCCAGAAGGGAGAAGAGGCAGTGTGTTGCCCACACACAGTATGGCTCACATGCACAGCACCACTCACAAGGTGTGCAGTGTTCTCACCACAGACACCAAACCCCTCCCTGTGTCTGTCCTTACTGAGCCTTGCCTGGGCTTCTCTCCATTCATACTGAAGCCTTCCAGAAACTGCAAAGCAGCTTAGCCTGCACGTCAGATGTGGGGTTTAAACCTTGAAAAGCAGCACTGATCCCCTTCTATTGTGTGTGCAAAGGCTGTGGGAGCACATTCAGAATTTGGTCTAGAAGACATGCAAAAAACAGCATTTTTAAATTTATTTTTCCACCTTTTTCTGCAAGATGAGGAATTATTTAATGATGCTAGAATAGTAATTATGGAATCACAGAATGGTTTTCGTGGAAGGGACCTTAAATACCATCTCATTTCACCCCCACGCCATGGGCAGGGACACCTTCTATTAGACCAGATTGCTCCAAGCCCTGTCCAACCTGGCCCTGGACACTTCCAGGGTTCATGTTCTAAAGAGCTGAGTGTGTTTCTATGATGTGATTCCACATTTATTTAACTTCCCCTGGACCACCCTGCCCTCGTGGTGTGGTGGCCACGTTAACACCCTGCTGGCTCGTTGGAGCTGCACAAGGCTCCTCAGGCTGGGCTCTGCACCATTGCTGGGGTAATTGTCTGCAGCTCCAGTAATAAACAAGAACTGTCACCAGTCTGTAGCAGGAGCCTCAAACAAAAGCATTCTCTKTGTTGTAATGGGAAGTGGAACCTCCAGTCCAGGTTCTGGCCCTCAGAAGACTCCACATTTTGTCRCTAAAAATCTCACAGTTATTCTGTGTTTGAAAATGTAATGATCGCTACAGCTCCAGACTCCACCTGGTGTTCCTTGTTTTGGGAAGGGTGAGCCTCTTTTGGGTTGCTGATAGCACTTCTTGTTTGTTTTTAGCCACGTGACCCAGACAACGTCCTGGATCCATCCCGTCACGAGCGCCCTGAGCTTGCTGTGCTCCGAGGAGGAGGAGGATGGGATCAGAGACCTTCCCGGGCCCAAGAGCTGAGGATGGCTGTGGACAGAGAGTAGTGTGKCTGGTTTTAGTACCTTAGTGAGAAGATGCACAGGTTTTAATCTACCTACTTTCTAGTGTAATGTAGTAGTACCTGGTGATGTTTCTCCCCATCCAGCTGGAGGAAGTTCTGCCATTTTTCAGGTGGGTTTGTTGATGGGTGCTACAAAGGATGCAGGTGCCACAGGAGTCCTTCCTCTGCCCCATTTTGGTGTGCAGGGATCAGTCTCCCCTTAGGGCCCAGTCCAGTCTTTTCATGACTTCCCCACTGACATAATTTCCCTGAACTAAAGTGACATTTTCACAGCTCTGACCAACATGAGATTTAAGATGGGACCATTGGTGGTAGATTCCAGGTGTTGGTTGACTGAGAGATGCAAAATGGGTGGAGTTTTTGAAGCAGTTCTAGTGAGAATAATGCAGATGACTTAATTGAAACTCCTTATTTTTATGGGAGAAATCTGCAAATAAGTTTTGCTAATAGAAATGTAGCGATTTATTACAAGTATYGGAGCCCTGGTGACTTCTAAAACAAAAGATTAGTTGTTGAGCTTTAGAAAAATGAGTCTTTGATAAGTTGTCAAGTAAAAAGAAAGTTGGTAGAGGACACCATTCTCTGACAACAATATGAGGCAAGAATGAAAATTATTCTACTTTTGTACTCTGCTAAACTGATACAGACACACATCAAATACTTCAGTGGAAGCTGTGAAGTTTCAAGTACAATGAAACCTGTGAAACCACCTCCAGGATCAGCAGAAATCAGTCACCTCCTCAGAACTGGTCTTTTAAGTAGAACAAAATCATTTTGTACACATTGGTGATGATTTAAAGAGGATAAAGAAAATGATGGGGGGTGCTAGTGCAAGTTAAGGAGCAGGTTTCTGTGTACCTCAGTAGCATAGGATATTTTAAATCTCATTATTCACAGCACAATGTGTCAGCTTTGTCAAATGTATGATTCTGTGCTACGTTTTTCTGGAGGCTCTTTATGTGTGTGTTGTGTGTATAATGGTGGTGTTACTAATGAATGAGACASACCTGAACCTGCAGAAGCACTGGTGGATAAGCCAAAGGAAAGCTCTATCTCTGTACTTCAGTCCAGGAGGGAGAAGGGGGCTGTGRCAGTGTGAGGAAGGCACAGGCTGCARTCMCATTTTTTGAGTCTGTCTTCRGCAGGTGTGGGATTGGAGTTAYGAATCCTCGTCCTCTGAGGAATGGMTATAAAAACCAGACTCACAGTTCTGGTGCCTGGACCACGCTCTCTGTCCTCAGCCCTGCAGAGCTGTGCCAGGTCAGGCTCACTGGAGCTGTTGATCCTTTCGAGTCAAAATAATACACCTTCTTTTGAAATCCAAGTCAGGTCTCTGAATAGCAGCCCAGCCATCTCCTGCGTTTGGCCTGAGAGCTGGAGAGCACATCAYCAAATGTTCTTCCTGAAGCTCACAAAAGAGGCCTTTGCAGGCTTTGCAGGAAGTAGATGTCAGGATATATTGAATAAGCAAATAGGAAAAATTTGTTTTGTACTTTTAACTAGGTCAGACCCAAATGATCTGTGAATCTACACAGGTGGTGTGGATTAGGGAGAACAGCTTGCTCAGCAGACCCACAGTAACTTACATTTCTAAGAAAACTTCTCATAGCAATAACACAGGAGTGTTTGAGCCATGTTTTCTCCAGTGGCCCCTAAGTGCCTCCTTTGTGCTCCTGGAGAGCCCAGGCCGAAGGGCCAGAGCGAGTGCTTCGGTTTCAGGCGTGAACACTCCAGGAGCATTTTTATTTCAATCCCTTTTCTGCGAATGGCACAGGCTCATGACCCACAGAGGATATGTGATGTTCTGAATTCCTTGTGGTATTTGCTGTAGCTGCAGTAGTCATTTGGATGCTTTAGGACAGCACTTTGTGTTCATACTTCAGTGATACCCAGCCTGCCCAGATTCCAGCTCCCCACCTCTGCCCAGGAGAGCTTTGACCCTCCTCCTGCCTCTCTCAGCCTCGATTCGTTGTGCTCGTGGCTTTGTGTCAGCCAGCTGGGTGCTCCAGAGAGGAGCAGCTCTTTGGGGACGGAGACTGTGGATCAGGCAGGCTCTGCAGGAGCAGGGGCTCCATGGAGAGCAGTTGGAATCCGTCCTTCTGTCGGATCAGCTGCGGGAGCACAGCTCTGCACACGCCGCCTGCCCTGCCCGAGGCGCTGGGGACAATCTGCCTGCTCCCCTCGCTGTCCCTCCCACGGAGGAGAACRTGGCACAAACCTGCAGCCTCTCTCTGCCTCTCTCTTACAAATTTGCCTAGAAATTAAAGATGTTAGAAATAGATCTCTGTGTCTCTTCAGCTGCTCCGGTGAGCGTTTCCCTCCTCACATAATCCACCAGCTCCCATTCTCCRTGGCTGAGAATACATTTTCATACCTACAATCTCCAAATGTTCCAATCTATTTTTGTACACTGGCATTCTTGTTTCCTAGGTTATTTCTCTTGATCTCCCCTTGTCTCTTCCTTTCTGTGAAATAGTTCTGTGAAAATTATTTTGATTAAGCTGAACTGTGTATATTGAGAAAATGGTTCTAGGATAACTTGAACAGAATTTGTAAAGAGCAGTTGTCAACATATGCAACACTGTAAACAGCAACTTTTCATTTTTATTCCTGAATAAAAAATATTTAAGTGGAAAAGATATTAAAGTGCATGTTACAGCCTTTAAAAAAATGAAACTACACCTTTATAAGGGAGTGAATCTGTCCCACATAACTTTCTCCATCTATTGAAATGCCCCTTGTAACAGGCTGCTTTAGGAATGCTTTGGTTCATTTATTTGTTTCTGACACTCAGGAGGTGCCTGGTGCCACTGARGTAAGGCAAGGAAAATCCTTTAGAAAAATATTTGTGGTTGTGGAACAGGCCAGGCTGGGCAGGRCTGACTGTGGGAAAGGCTCTCCAGGAGCTCGGGAAATGCTGTTCTGACTTGGCCTGTGAAATGTTTCGTTTTCTGGGAACTGATGGGATTCTGAACCCTCAGCTCAAGATACTCGTTGCAGGAGCATTAATGCTCACTCCAAACCAAGCACCAAAATTCAGWGGCCTTTTTGCAAATGCTGCTCTGAGTGACTTTTGTGTGGCTCTACTTTTAAGTCAGCAGCAAAAATTCCAGTTGTCTCAGGAGGCTTTGTTCAGTTCTGTGGTCCTGGTCCTCGTGTGTTGTCCACTGTCCCCACTCCAAGGAGCCTGCAGGGCATGAGCCCAGTCACACCAGTTCAGACTGGCACCTGTCAGCCCAGGCACTGGGGCCAGCTTTGCAAAGATGTTTAGCAGCTTAAACATGTTCGTGGAGTTAATGGGAATTAGGCACCTAACCTACTTAGATGCTGCTATAAATGCTGCTAGGCATGTTTAGGTACCTAAATACCTTAGTAAATCTTTCCCCWGGCTGCTTGCAGTGATAGTGTACCAAAAATCAAATACCAGTGACTAAAGCCTCACCTTTGTCCTCTGTAACCAGCTTTGCCTTTCCCTGGGGATTGTTTTCATGTAACACTAAAAATACCAGCCAGCTCACAGGTTGTACCAGCCAGAGTCTGCTCATATCTTTTGGTGGYTTGATTATTTATTGCTCATTCTAGGTTTTTTCCCCAAACATGTTGCCATGAATTTAATAGGTTGGTATTTTCACAAYGCTCATTTAAGATAAGTTATTTTATTACAAGGTAATAGTATTGAATTCACTTCCCACAAAGATACAGTGAGYTTTGTATCATTCATCATTAAGTCATATAGTTGAAAAAAAGATGGCACGGGCCAAAATCTGTTACAAATAGAGCCTCATGTTTCCAAAGATGAGGCTGGGAGGTTGAAATCTGATAACCAATGCTGATTCTGTCCCCGTGGTACAGTATCAGTCAAACCCAAACTAATTAAAACGATCATTTAAAGAGAGTAGATAAAATCTTTATCCCTCCTGCTCCCAGGTATGTTATGGGAGGTTGGTTTGTRTGCTGTAAATTCTGCCCCTGAGGCCACAAGGCCGTGTTTGATCTGATGTATCTGACCAGGATCTCCATTTACAACTTCCAGGGTCAGCTGAGGTTAAATATGTGTGGGGTTAACTGCTGTCTGAGGATATTTTCTTGCATGTACCTKCCAGCCGAGCAGTTCTCAGCACAGCACCAGGGCAAGGATGTGTTTGGTGTTTGCAACGGCGCTCGAGACTCCACASAATTTAGCCCAGCATTTTTCCAAAACACACATAGGCTGTGTTCTTCCTTCARCTTAAGGAGGATATTGATGGATAGAGATATTGAACTGCATCTACRTGATCCTTATTATTCACTGAGGGCTCAGCGAGGGAGGTTGCTGAAATGATGCCTCATCTTGACAAAGAAAAAATCCAGTTTCTCCAGACAGTCACCATGGGGAATTTTGGTTTCATTGTTAGGCTTCTTGGCTAAAAGCAAACCATGAAAAAYCAGCAGTTTTGCTGCTGCTTCAGATAAGTGACTATTTCACCCTGACCCCCAAARGCTGCACTCTGATCAGAAATGCCTTAATCTCCCCTTAAGTACCCTGCCCGTCAGCGACTCACAGTCAGTATTTCCCTGTGGTCCAATTATTATTATCATCAAGAACTATCCTTGCTCTTGTACGTGAAGAGAACTCATTAAAAYGTGATTGAAATGGAAAAAGAAATAAAGTTATGTTTGTGGCCTAAAATAGARGTATAACAATAACAGCACTTACTTATATGGGAAAGAGAAAGGATCCTAGGAAAGTAAAGCATTGGTGTTTCTGCTGGYGTTTCCATTTTCACTCCTAAGTCTGCTAATGCTTCCCTGTTCCTTTCCAACCCCACTGGCCTGAGAACAGCAGGAGCAGGGGACTCTCCAGGGATGGGGGAGATCTCAGGGCCTGGCTGGGCTGCGTGGTTTAGTCTCCAGACTGAGCCACTGGGCACCCACATTGGGGCTGTAATTGGTCGCTGCAGGGGCTGCACCTTCCGGTCAAAGGCAGCTGGACATCACTGATGGCACGGCATGAGCAGGAGCAGAGAAGCCCAATAATAACCTGCCTGGCACGCTCAGATCGTATTTCTCCCTCAAATTAAATGCAGAAGTGTTGTAAATAATAAAGATGCAGAGGAACAGGAAACAGGAGCTAACGGTGTTGAAGTATGGCTGTCTTGTTACTTGGCTAATTGAAAGATGCAACCAAAAGGAATCATTTTGGTATTATAGGAAAATGTGTAAAATGCAATTAATCTCCTTTTACTCATTTCTCTGCTCATCTTCTGGAGTGCAGTCCAGTCCCTGGAGCCTGAACTCTCCACGGATGTGCTTAACCCACTCTGGCTGTAGATGCTGCAGTAGCACAGTTCTACAGGCTCTGCTGTTTCCAATAACCACTTAGAGTCCCACTGTGAATGATACAAAAGCCAAAAATCAAATCAATAGTAAATGTTCACTAACAGGAAGGTCCTGTGGCTGGCTGAGGATAACAGAAAAGTGTTTTKTACCGCTGTGCCCAGGGGTGGTTTGGTACAAAACCCTGAAGACTGTTTCAGACCAGGTTTGTTATTGTTGYTTGTCCTGATGTTATGGATACACAATTTAACCTAGTTACAGGAAACTGGAGGAAAAGGACTTGGAAACTTCRCCACATTCATAAAAATGCAGGTTCCCATTTATAAGAAAACTCAATAACCATCGTGGCTGAAGYTTTGTATGGACCAGTGGGTGCTCCAAGGGGGCTGTTCTGGGCCAGGGACACTCACAGGGCAGCAGATGGGGAATTAGCAATTCAGCTTCTGATGTGGCTGAGGGAAATTACAGCTCTCCAGGTAAGGAGAAGGATTGAGTTCCTTGTTTTGCTATAGCCAGAAGGGAAAGGCAAGCCCAGGGCTCTGGGGCTGGAGTGAGGACAGGGGCACCCTGCCAGGGGTATCACCACCTCCCTGAATCTGCAGTGCACAGGAGCTGCATCCCAAGGAGGGATCAGCACCAGGGGAGCTCTTCCTTGCTCTGACACCTTTTAGCTCATTGTAGTGGAAAGCCCTCAGTCCAAAACACCAGTGAGCCCTGTAAAGGCACGGCCGAGCTGCAGCTGCAGGCAGGGAGGTGAATGAGCAGAGATGTGCAGAGCAGGCTGTAATTCCTGCCCAAAGCCAAGGCCACGGCTCAGCCTCCTCCCCCTGTGCCCACTGCATCCAGAAATTCTTGGATCCATCCATCCACTGCTCTCCTGCCCTACCCAGTTCTGATCATGATCCCTCACCCGGAGCAGAGCCATTCTCAGCTGCTTTTCCCTGTCACTACCACGTTTCCAAGGGAAGGGCTGCAGCTCTGACAGCTCCCAACTGGGTAAATTGAGTTTGCAGTAATCCCAAATACCTGAGATAAGAAGCACAGCTCTGCCATAGAGGCTGAGGGCTTTAAAAGCAGCGAGGGAGAGGGACTGGGATGGATGTACGTGCCTCATGTCATGTGTCTCTGCCAGGGCTGGAGCCTAATTGGATTTCACAAATGTGACTTCTGTGCCTCTTGATCACAAAACCAAATTAAACCTCAAGAAGTTTTGAATAAATCCATACCTGAAAGTTTGYCTCAAAAAAAATAAAATGATAGTCTCATTCCAGCTCCTCCTCTGCCTCAGAAGGGGAGCAAAATGAGAACTTCAAACCAGAACTATTGCTTTAAAACAAATAAGAAGAGAAGCAAAGCACAGCCAGCAGATCTGAATTCCTGGGTGCACTGAATAAAATCAGTCATGTGATAATGATGGGATTTTCTAGAACACCTTTTAGGCATGCAATTTCTGCATTAAATCTATTCAGACGTCCCTAGAACATCTGTTTCTTCTATAAAATGGGAGTAACAGCCACTTTTTACAGTGCACTGACAGCTACAGATAAAAGCCTGGTAATTGCTAGCAGGGACTACTGCCTAACCAGAGATTTTCTTCAAAGTTAACCTGCCAAGATTTTCAAGACTATCGCACATGATAGCCCTGTGCCGGTTCACACAATTCTGGGAGGTGCAGTACGTGTTAAAATCGGAGATAACAGTGGGACTCCAGCAGATCCCAGCCTCCCYTGAAGCCAGATCAGACGCGGCTGATGCCTGGAGCCGCGGGAGCACAGGGAGCAGAGCAAATCCCCAGATTTGCTGTTAATGTGACCTAAAATCAGTGGGAGCTGCTGGAGCACGTCGGTGCCATGGGCTGCTCTGCCTCCCTTCAGGGAGACACCGAAACACCTGCTAAAGCCCTGGATAGCCCCGACAGAGAGGAGCCGTTYATAGGCACTGCCCGGGAAGATCCACAGCTCTGCAGCAACACGGGGCCTGGCTGCTTTTCATCTACTCCCTCTCTGCCTATGTTTATTCATGAGGCAGGGTGCGGGGAAGATGAAAAGGCTGCTGGCAGACTTCTCCCCGGAGTCTCCGCTCGAAATGGTACCACATTTCCAGGGAAGCCTCGCTTGTGCTCATAACGAGGCAGATCCTCATGGGAACACCGTCATTCCTCTGCAGTTCTCAAGGCAGGCAAACATTATCTTTGTTGTCCAAACACTGAGGCACAAGAAGTCGCTGAACCTCATCTGCTTCGGTGAGATCCAGAGCTGGAGCGAGAGTTTACTGCTCTCGAAAACCCCAGCGGCAATGCTGYGATGGATTTGCCGGGTGCCAGGCTGTCCCTCTGGTCTCTCTCTGCAGCAGCCACTCGAACAGCTGTAAAACAGCACCTAAAAACCAGGGGACTGCTGGCACACAGGGCTCCAGCAGAGCGAGTTCTGCTATAGAAAACCCAGCTGAGATCTTTGTTTGTAGAAGGGAATAGCAGCTATTGGAACAGAAAAAAAAAAAAAAAAAAAAGAAATCCATGCCTGAATGAAAGGAAAGCGACGTTAGGGAGGACATTGGGGAGGACTTCTGAGCTCAGAATAGCTCCTGCCATCCTCTGTCACAGCCTTGCTCCCTGAGCAGGGACAGCCAGGGTCAGGCTGCCAGGGTGCTCGATTCTTATATGCAACATCCTCTGCTAAGGAACAGCAGATACTCCCTCCCTGGAACACCTACAGCCTGGAATAAACCTAAATCAGTCCCATTTTTGTAATTTTGAGGGGAAGTGTTAAAAATATTAAAAAGAAATCACATCTCCTGTTAGCTATTATAAAACTGGAAAGCTTAAATTTTTTTTTAGTTGATTTGCAAACTCCCATCAGTGCTGTCAGTGCTGCTGCTGTATCACCGGGGGGTCTCTGAGTGCTGAAAAGTTTGGTCTCTAAATGAACCAAAAGCACAGCATTTTGTATCTGTAACTGCAGTGTGTGTTACAGCTACAGAACCCTCTCCCATGAACTTGTGCATCTTTTACTTTTTATTCAAATTTACAAGCACACTCAGACAACAGCAAATCCTACATTTGTAATAAAGCCAGTGTCCCTTTCCAGAAAAGACAGTTGTGTGGAGCACCACGGACCCTTTTCTGACCCTTACRCCAGAAATATGACATTTCCACAGATTTCTTTGAATTTCAAACCCAGTCTCTGTGGCCGGGAGCTGTAGCACCTGCAAAGTTTCAACAGCCTAGTGAGAGTGAATTGTTTTAGTAGAGATTACTCAAGAGCTACTAATCTTAGCATAATAAAGCCTTTGACTGACTTCCAAAGGACCTCAGTGCAACTCCTAAGTAAACCAGCCTCACCTACTCACAACCCAGAGCAATCAAAGGTGTTTTCTTGTGGGACAGCACCCGTGGGACAGGCTCTCTGCTCCGAGGGGCCGAGGGTGGCTCAGCTCTCAACAACCACCAGCACCCGTCAGGATCTAATCCTCAAAATCCAGGTGGGATCGAAGCAGTTGGGTTTTCCTGTGAGGAGCAATTGTGAGCTGGTTTGTGCAGGAATCTGCAGTAAGGGAGGTCAATGCTGATGCTGTTACTGAGCAGACGCTGCTGAGCAGGTCAGGGACAGGGCTTGAGAGACAAGAGGATGTTAGTGCGAGGTTCAGAGAAATAGAATATACTGCTGCAAGACTTATTACTGGCAACAAGTACCTGGCTGCTGTGTGCAAGAGGTTTGCAGCCTGTCGGTGCCATAACAGACCTCGTTGCCCTGTTTATAAATGAAATCACACAGCTAACTCCAGCAGATACTCACCTGGCATGCAGGTGTCACTCTCTTAAGATGTCCCTACCTGTTCCTACAGGAAATGGGGACAAAAAGTGAGAGAGACAACTCAGGGACTTGTCCAAGGTCATGCAGCAAGTGGTGGCAGGGGCTGGGGAGGTGAGCACTGGTCACCAGCCTGGTGCTCCCACCCCTGCACTGAACTGTCTCAATAAGGGAAGGCTCCAGATCAAGTGGAAAGGTTTAAGTTACAGGAAGATCTTATTCTTCAAACAAAGTATTAAAAAAAAAAAATGGTTATTAACTTTTTAATCTGGGTCTAACACCTGCTGCTCAAGAAAATCAAAATAATAAGACAATATGATCTGCTTGCAGAAGGGACAGTTTATCCGGGGAGGAACTCACCTAACACAACACTTGACCAGTCAGTTAGGTACTGACCAAGATAAAACAATGGATGTCTGAGCAAAGCGTCAGAGAAATGTTCCAAAAATCTGGTCTAGAAGTCTGCAGCAGCAGCTGACGTTTTGTTTCTGTTGCGTGGAAGCTTCTTGGCCATGGAGGCGTTGCCCTGCCCGATGGCTCCAGGACAGGGAGGAAGGAGTTCCCCGAGGAGAAAAACAATCCCCGAGTTGTACAAGCACAAATGCAAAGTACTGTGAGAGGCTGATCGTGCTGAATGGAGCCAGCGGATGGAACTCTGTATCCATGGCACCTGAGGAGGTGACTCATGTCACACTCTAAACACAAACTTGCCTGCAAGGAACACACTGAGTAAAATCTGCGTTCGTACTGTGTTTGCACAACCAGCTTGAGGCTCCGCTTCTCGCCAGCGCATCCCTCGGGGTGAGATGCGGGTGTGGAACAGGTGAGCCCCATAGGCACCCCGCTCTCCCCCTGCCCTGCCTCCCCCTGTCCCGGCCGGTGGCACTCGGGGACATCACACCCCGGCGGCAGCAGCACATCCCGGGCTGAGGGAGGGATCGCTCGGTGCCAGGAGGGCACCAGGGCAGGGAGGGAACGTGGCTGGGCACATCTGCAAGAGCTCAGCTCACGRTAATTCAAAATGTTAGCTTCGGTCAAGAACGAGCCATTGACACGGGCAGTGCCATCGTTACGAACGGAGGGATGGCACCCGGAGGAAAAGGGGGCTGCGAATGGGATAACCATGGAATAGCGGCATGCCAGCTCCTTTGGAGCTCTCCTGGGAAGAAAGAACACTGCACTAGAGTATGTGGAAGTTCCTAGAAGAAATCCCAGCCCTCATAAGGCAAAGACATCAGGCAGAGCTCTGCTGGCAGCCTGGAATTCGCATCAGCAAATAGTTTTGGATGTTTGCACTTGGAGGAGACTGCGACTTGCCTCCCTAGGAAAAAAAGGGAAAAAGGAAAAAAAAGGGAAAAAGGCAAAAAGGCAGCCTCTCCAAACACAGAGAGGTGCCATTAGCTTCTGAGCTGAGGAGCTCAGTGCCCSTGGGGCAAATACAAAGCCCCCTGTGGGTTTCAGACCCCGCTGCTCCCCGGCCGAGGGAATGTGGGTGGGAATGTGCTCCTGCTCCTCCTCCGGCTGAATGGGGATGGGTGGGAGTACGTCAGCGGGGAAAGAGCCGCATTCACGGCTGCTCTGCAGCCAGAGGTCTTTAAGGGATAGAAATAGGACTTTTTAAAAATAATAGACTGAATTCCTAATGATTTTTAGGAGACACAAATAATTCTCTCATTACAAGAACCTTCTCCTCTCCCTGTGTTTAAATATTCCCTGGCTCGGTGAGGGTGGGGGAAAAAGTGAGAAAGCTGAGTTGGTTCAACACGACAAGGCTTTGAAAAAAAATAGTGATAGACAAGCACTTCCTCTCCATTCAGGGTCACAAAACAGATGAAATCTCACTGCTCTGGTAATTTTTTGCAGGTGTTATTGTATGGCTTGAGATTCTGATAAAATGGAAAGATAATCAAATTGGAATCCCATTAGTATGTACCTCTTGTTAGATTAGCAATTTCACAGTATATTAATTTTTCCTAGATTAGTTTAAATGTGTAAGAGCACTTGAGTTAACAGAGAGGCATGGGCAGACAGTATTCCAACATCGCTGTGAACATCTGTTCTGAGTTACCAAAATTCCAGCTCAAAAACAAATATTTCCCCTATAAATCAACCCAAACATTATCCTGAGTGTTGTAACAGATGCAAAATGATTCTGGCTGCCTCTGCCCTGTGGTTTGGCTCTTTCCTTAAACTTGATGTGAATATATTTATTTAAACACTTCAAGAAATACACATCTGAAATGGCTATTTAAGCTTACTTGGAGTGTGTCTGATGTTGGTTCAAAGTTGACGGTCAGTTGACAGACTGTCTCATTAACTACAGATTCTGTTAATTAGTGTGAGCTCGAGTTACAGCTTTGCAGATAAACCTGTTCTAGAGCAACACTTSAAGTCCCACTGAGGCGCTCCGAGCACTTCAGCCCTACAGCACAGCACCGATGACCCCGAGTTTGTGAGAGGGGCACTGTTTGCTTTGGGGTTTATATTCCCTCTGTTCTGGCCTCTTTCAGAGRGCTCTTTGCCCCATTGTTACTGCTGCTGGTCATCTTTCATGAGCTCAATGAATCTGATTTAGCTGGCATAAAGAAATGAGATTTGTTTACTAAACATGAAATTTGGAAAGAGGCTTTGCAAGAGGGTTCCCAGTTAATGGTCTGAGTATGTGAATAAAAATGTTTACTTAGGCAGAAGCTGCAATGCCGTACTTTGAGGTGTTTAATTGCATTAAGCTGCATCTGAGCAACTGGGATTCAAGATTTTTATTTTTTTTTTTAATAGTTTGTATGTAACAGCTCAGCCAGACAAGGAGAGAACCGAACTGTGGTACCACAAATAACAACAAACTCCTGCAGAGGGGAAAGAGAAAAGTCCTTTTGGTTCATCCCTCCTTGCACAAAATACCCTTTGGGGGCAGAAACAAGGCTGTGCTTTGARGATGACATTTTGGAGTTGTTAATCATTTTCTGTCTTAAATGCTTGGAGAAAAAGAGCGTGTGGGGACTAAATATAACCCTGCCTTCAGTGCTGGTTGGGAAATGGGAGCCCCAGGCCAGTTCTCTCCCACAAACAATAGGAACACGTGGGCCACAGGGAGACAGGAGCATGGCACAGGGAGCACTGTGGGACCCAGGAGTCTGGGTCAGCCAGGGGAAACCGTACAGGAGTTCAGCCATAAGAACCTGCATTATTCCCCTGCAGGGATGTTGAAGTTGTTACAAAGTCGAGGACCACGTTTTCCAAAGGCAATTTGTTAATTAAGGCACRACAGTAAAAATACCAGAGAGCTGCATGTATGTAAACCAGCATGAAAACGTGCATTTTGTTCAACATTTCTACTTGTAAAGAGATTGGAACCCATTCTATATGCAGTAGGCTACATCCTTCTATGGCATTATACATTAGCTTTATATATTGTTAATTAGACCTAATTTAGGCCTCGAAAAATCTCATTAAAATTCTGATTAGTGCTGTTGGCAAGCAGCCATCTAAAAAGCCTCTATTTCTTTCTTTGATAAGTTTGAAGCCGCTATAACAAACAGTAAAAATAAGATCACAGCCTTCTTTCTCATGCCAATCAACATAATGTATTCTCCAGGTCAAAGCCATTTAGGGGAAAACACAGGAGGAGGACGTCTTTATTTCCCTGCATAGATGCTGTCAGGTGCTATAGAAAGCTGGATGTTTATACCCCTTGGCAGCTACAAAAAAAAAAAACCACAACAAACAAAAAACCCCCAACCCAAGAAACTGGCTATGAAAATGCTTGTTGTAAGCCTTCAAAAACAACTTACTCTGCAAGCCAATTAAATAAAGGGGTTTTCTAAAGCCTTTAAAAATTAATGGGAATAAAAACAATACAAAGCTGGTTTAATAGTAAACTAGTTCTGTCTGATGTTTTCAGAATAACTTTCTGCCTGATGCTTTCCATACAGCTTGTAGTCTAAATGCCTGGCCAGGAAAACATACAGACAAGAATATCTTCAGTCCAAATACAGTCAATTATGCACCCACATTGCTGCAGATCAGAGCAGATAACTTTAAAAGAAATCATGGCATTAAAAAAAAAGTCCAAGGCAGAATAAAGCAACAAACAATAGCAGGGCTGCTCTGCTTCCTTGTGCCTGTGTATGTTGAGGGGTTGTTATGATACAGCTGCCAGCTATCGTTGTATTCATCTCAATTAACTTCAACATTTCACTCCAATGCAGAAAAACAACTTTACAAAGCCGAGCACCACTCGGAATGGCAAACATCAGGCGTCTCTTTTAGTGTCCTTYGCCTCTGTGCACATCTGTCCTCGCAGGGGACACGAGCAGTGAGCCTGGGCGTGCGGAGGAGCCAGCAGGACTCGTGCAGAGCTGCTGACTCGGGCAGGGCAGAGGCAGGAGGGCTCAGAGCTGTCCCTGTCCCTCGRAGCACAGGCCCCACCGTGCAGCTGCTCCGTCCTGCGTCACCCCGGACACTGGTAAGACAAAGCCACCATAAGATTATGGGAAAATACCTCCTTTTCCTTCTGATAAACGCCCAGCCATACCACTGAAATCCAGATTTGGGATGCTCTCTATCAGTAAAGCTGATTCTGGGCTGGAATATACATTAAAAAAAAATCCAACTTACTCTATTTTTCCAAGCCCTTTTAAACTGTAATCTTTAGAGATCTAATCAGGCTTTCTGTATCAAATAAAGTAGGGAGATACACACACACACACAGAATCCAGGGTGCATTTGCCTTTTCAGACAAGTGCTCAGTCTCTGTGTTGCATTGATATTTGCATAAGTGGGTTTCCAAAAACCTGGGAAGCCTGGTAGGCTGGTATTTAACATATTCAATGTGCATATTCTGATATGATATGGCAACTACTTTCCAACTGAAATTCCTGATGAGAGATTTAAATAGAATAAAATGGGCCGTAAGAGAGGGGGTAATTGAGCAGAATGCCCTGGCTGGGGGGYAGCTGGGGTACCCGGGAAGGGCACTGTGGGCCAGCAGCAGTGTCAGGGACCTGCTCAGCTGCTGCATGGAACTGAGAGGGGGAGTGCRTTGAAAAAGAGAGGAAAAAACCCTCAGTCTCATCAACAAGATTTAATGGATCTAAACCTGCAGGATAAACTGCATACAGTTAATAACGTGCATTTCTGCACTACTTGCTGCTGTTACAATAATTYTTTCATAAAGAGACATAGCATGACTTTGATGCCTTTATGTTTAGAAGTCTGATTTTTGTCCGCAGGAATTTTCCCAGTCTTCCACAGAAGGTCAGGCTTTCCTGCCAAAGATAAGAAAGGTTTATCATATTTCTGGTTTCTTAATAATCTAAATCTATGGGATTAAAAACTAGTCTGTGCTTTCTGCATTTTGTTTTTTTAAGAGAAAAAACCTGAGAGCAAAGTGGATGCCACAGCTGATCACAGAAGTACAGGACAGAAAGAAATCCCAATCTTAGGGCAGCCTCGCAAGCCTGGAGCCCAGGGTGGCAGTCACTCCAGTGACTTTGAGAGAGCTCTTTGGAGAACACGGGTTTGCAGTATCAAGCTGTACAGATCCCGAGCTGATAAGCCTATGCATGCGGAATTCTTCAGGCTAAATTCTGCCTGACCTTCCCCAGCACCGTGCCTCCGGCAAGCTCTCTGAAAGCAGTCATTTGAAGTCAGAGAAATCTGGGTCATTGACTTCAATAGAAACTCTGATTAAGGAGGGGATGCTCGGCTCCTGCACCTTTCACTCCTCCCTTCTGCTGCAGCTCTGCCTGGGGATGGGCTGTTTTATTCTATGCTCGTGGGTGCTCTTCTGTCTCCAGTAAAACCAATGCCAAATTCCAAAATCAAACAGCCTGAGCATGTAAGAACAGCTATTTCTAACTGTCTTTTTGCAGCACGCAAGCCAAGAGTGAGAAAGGAAGAGGAATGGAGTGCACAGGAATAAATGGAAGGATCAAGTTGTTTTTCCCATTGGCACCAGCTGGGAGTTGTCCTTATTCAGGGATAGGTCTGACTGCAAAACAGGCCAGCTACTCCCTTATCTCTCGTCTCAATCCAGTTCTGTCATCTGGCTGCTTACACCTACTGGGTCTAAATAATTCGCCAAGGCACCGAAGGCACGAGGTGCCTGGAATGGCCTTCAGAGGCTGGTTAATGCTTTAGAAGGGGAAGGTTGCTTTAAAAAGCAGAGCAGAGTATTTGTTCCAAAACTGTAGTCATCACTGAGAGCCACACTCGCTGAGTTCAACCCAGGTCAGCTGCCCAGGCAAGAACATGTATTTGATCTACCCTGTCATGGTAAAGGCTGACTGTAAACTTTGGCAGAGAAAATTATTAATCTTTCAACTCACAGCATATAAGCAATGACTAGTAATACCTATTTTTCTGAGAACTGGAATGCCTTTTGGAACCATCCCAGATTACTTAAGAGAAGTTCCTCTGCCATCACCCAAAAGCAGTTCCAAACCTGTCTCTCCCACATTCAATTAAACTTTAAAAAAAAAAATTAAAAAATAATGGAAAAAAAAAGGCGGGGGCAGCTCATGGTTCATTCAACAGGCATTTTTGCTCTTGTGAGGAGCCACAGCAGCTCGCCCAGCTGCACCCCACGGGGACAATAAACATCCATTTTTCAGTAATTCAGCTCTGTGGGTAGCAGTTTTCACTCGGAAAGCCAAGCGAGGGCTTCGGCCAGAAGCTCTGCGGAGGGGAGGGAAGTGGGGGGCAGGCATTGCTCCTCGGTGCCTCTCAACCTCCTCTTCAAAAGCTGCTGCTTTCCAGCTCAGTTGGGTGTGGGTATCTGAGCGTTCTCACACGGAGCTCCGCGTTCTGCATCACATAGCTGGGAATGTACTGCCCTGCGAGGCCAGCCTGGGGACCCTGCACCGCTTTGGGACAAATCAGAACTAAAACAAAGGCTGAATCATGGGTCTCTTCAAATTCTCTCCTCTGTTTGGGTTTTTTTTTTGTGCATCTTACTCAATCCTTTCATCCATTGTTTTGGCTCCCAAAGGGCTGAGGTGGAGATCCACTCAGAGGATGAACCAGTGGGTATTTCAGGTACTGGAAACCATTTGCTTTTGCAGTCTGTCCTGTGCCTTGACCCAAACACTTGTTCTGCATTATTTATCCTCTCCACCTTGTTCTCTGTCTGCCTACTTTTGCAATTCTTTTCTCCAGACAGAACATATTTAATGGAGGAACCAAGTGACAGTAGGAGTCCAGCTGTGACCATACGCACACCTGACTAGAAGTTTTGCTCAGGTTTGAGAGATTCCTCACACTCCACATACACTACTGGCTCCCATTTAACCCTGAGACAGAAAGAGAAAAGCCTGAATTCTTCAGACCAGTCTATATTTAAATACATGCAGAGTTCTACATCACAAGCTGACTGTGCAATACCTGTCTCCCAGCACAGGAGTGGGTGTCTCTCCATCTATCAGTATCCACATTTGTGCTGAGCCATGATTATTGCATCGTCTTCCTGCCCCGCTTTTATCCATGTTTATGGAGAAAATACAAGCAGGTCTCCCGGAACATACCGGTTAGCTGGATCCCTAAAAAACCCCATTTTCACTCCAGCTTTCTGTATGGGGAAAAAAACCTGCTGTCATATTTCCAGGAGATATTTCAGAACAGAATTCCCAATTTCCATTACACGCTATGCCAAGGCAATGGGTAGGAGAATGGGAACTGCTGCAAGACAGTGGAGAAAATGCTCCTCATGAACTGTGCTGGAGATTCGTGCCTAAAACCTGCAGTCCCTCCTTCGTAAAATGCGTTTAAAATAACATGGAGCGGGCAGAAGTTTATTGCGTTTCCAGCGAAGAGGCACGAGCAGATTTAAACCCAAGGGCAGGACCGGGTGCAGGCCAGGCCAAGGGTTACCCGAACGCGTCACCCGCGGTCCCCGCCGTCCCCTGGGTGGGAGGTCATGACCCGAGCCGGGTCCCTGACCCGCGGCGCTCCGTGCGCAGCTTCAGCGGGAGCGGCTCCGGGCGAGAGCGGCCGCCGGACCCTCGAGGGGGTCCCGCACGGTCCCCCCGCCCTGGGGCCGGACACGGGACACGGCGGGGGGCGGAGGTGGGGGGGATACGGGGTCGGTGGCCGGCAGGACCACATCCCACGGCAGGACAACATCCCACGGCAGGAACACAAGCTCCCCCCCCCGGACACCCCTTTCCTCCGGCCGGACAACCCTGACACCCCCTCCCGGCAGGACATCATCCCTCGGCAGGGCCCCTGTCAGCAGGACACCCCCCATTGCGGCAGGACACCCCTTCTCCCGGCAGGACACGACCTCCATTTCAGCAGGACCCTCCCCATCAGGACCCTCCTTTTCCCAGGAGGCCATCGCCCCATTTCGGCAGGACCGCTCCCCATAGGACACCCCCCGACAGCACGCACCCCTTTCGGCAGAACTTTCCCCAGCAGGACACCCCTTTTCCGACCAGGACAACCCTTCATTGCGGCAGGACACCTCTTTTCCCACCAGGACACCTCACTTCAGCAAGACATCCCTTCTCCCAGCAGGACCCCCTTTCCCGGCAGGACACCCCCCCTTTCAACGGGAATCCCCCGCGGCAGGGCACCCCGCTATTTCGGCAGGACATCCCTTCTCCGGGGAGGAGCCCCCTTTTCCCCCAAGCCCCCCATGTCTCGGTGGCGGGGCGGCACTGCCGGTGTGTGGGGGTGTGGGGGGGGGGGTCCGTGTGGGTGTGTGTGGGGGAGTGCTGTGTGCGCGCGCCCGCCCGCGGGCCCCGCCATTGGCCCAAAGTAGGTCACGGCCCGCGCGCGCGCGCGTTCACGTGACGGCCCCGCGCCCGCTGCCCCCTGCGCCGCGTGACCGGCGGGCGGGGCCGGGGGCACCGTGAGGGGACCGTGAGGGGACCGTGAGGGCACCGTGTCCCTGTCCCTGTCCGGCTCCCTGTCCGTGTCCTCCCCGCCCGGCCCCGCCGCTGCCTCATCCCCGCCGAGCCCTCGGGACCGCGGCCAGCGCTCTGCAGGTGTCGGGGTGCCCGGCGTCCCCCCGCGGCGGCCGCCCCGCGATGCTCGGGACCCGCTGGGGTCCAAACCGGCCCCGGCGAGTGAGGCACCGGGGGAGCATCCCCCGGCCCCACCCCGCAGCAGCGATGGGTGTCCCTGGGTGCTCAGAACCTGCCGGGGACCCCCGAGCCAACACCTGCCCAGGTGGGATGGCCCGGGGTGGGGGTCACTGTGTCCTTAGTGCACCTTGGTGGAAGGACTTCTGAAAAGTATAATGATTTTTCGACTTTAAAATTGCCTTTCAGATTGTCTTTACTAAAGAAAATAATTACATTTAAAAAAAAAAATCTTAATGGTACATTAATCACCGGGTGCTTGGTTTGAAAAGGCCGTGTAACTGATCCCAGTGATGGAAACAACCATGAGCAGAAACATAAACATGGGCTGAGATTAATTTTTTTTTTTTTTAACGGGGCACCCATCAAGATATTTTCAATAGAAAAACTAAACGGCTGCATAGTCCTTCATAAGCCATAAAACAAATATTTTATGGGTGACTGCTAAGCTAAGAACACATGCCACAAAAGAGTATTGCAGTCGGAAAATGGAGAAATTCAGGTAGTGTATCATTAGCTCTGTTTTGTCTTGGCTTTACCTGGAGTGCACCATGTGAGGTCAGCCAGCGGTCAAAACAGCGTGAAGGAATTGGGGGCCATCTTTGGAGAAGTGTAGCAAGTAAAAATCAGTAATTCGTAGGTACAGACAACAGCGTGGTGTCCTGACAGCCTGGAATTTAGGCTATTTGTGACGAAACCTGTCTGTGTGGCATGGCTGGAGTTAAATTGCTGCTCCTCTTGTGTGAGACTGAAAATAACAGCTCCAGCACCCTGCTCAGGTACTCCGCTCAGCTTTGCTGGCTGGTCTGTAAATCGGGAAGAGTTATTTTGGTTTTCTCATCCAGGAGATTCCCAGCTCCTGCGTGTTGGGAATGCGGGGTCTGTAACTACACACGGTGCTCAGTGTCTGGTTGCTTCCTTTGTTCCACACTTGCACTGATCTACCCRTAATTTACCCCATCCAGTGTCAAGCAGTGAAGCAGTGCAGGTTTCCTGTCCTTCTGTTGTGTTGAAAGTGCTGTTTCTTTCTGTTGAGTTGGGTCAATAATCATAAAAACGCAAGTAGTTGTCCTCCAGTTGAGCTTCCACCCAAAACTAATCGTGCTGCTGGTGTTTCCCATTACTTTTATATCTTTATTCTGTTTCGTCGTCTTTGCTGCTTATCATATCTCCTAAATGTATCTATTTTTCTTTATACAGCATAGAAGAAACATTCTGTACCACATCTGCATACGGATTGGCAATCGCCCTAATCTTTATGTCACTCATCTGTACCTCTGTAATTAAAGGTTTCCACTAACTACCAATTTGGCCATCTGAGGCAATGTTGGTACGTGTACAACCATTTAATAATCCAGGGCTTTTTTCCTGGCTTAGGTGACACTTAAAAAAACTCCTGTTCTGCTCCTATCACACCCCTGCTCCAGCGGTGAACCATGTGGCATCTGTGGCATCCCAAGGTTCTTCACAAGCCCTGCTCAGCCGTGCCCTGAGCCTGTTCATGTCACTGTGTCTCTGGCTCTGCAGGGCCTGACAGTCACAATCCCCGGTCATCAGGTTTTTGGTTGTGCCAGTGCAGTTTTATTGATTTGAATGTACTTTGGACTTTCATCGGTTGCTTGTTTTAGCCAGATCATTTAACAAGACACTGGTCCCTGCACCTAATAACAGATCATAGAATCACAGAATATCCTGTTGGAAGGGACCCACGAGGATCATCCAGACCAACTCCTGGCCCTGCCCAGGACACCCTAGCAATCCCACCTTGTGCCTGGGAGTGTTGTCTAAACACTCCTGGAGCTCGGGGCCGTGCCCATTCCCTGGGGAGCCTGTTCAGTGCCCCACCACGCTCTGGGGGAAGAACCTTTTCCTGATATCCAACCTAAACCTGCCCTGACTCAGTCCCACCCGTTCCCTTGGGTCCTGTCACTGATCACATACGTAATAGATACAGTAGATACATATGGGGAGAACATAATTGTTCCTCAAGCAGCTTTTATTTCTAAATACTGGGCAGTTTATGAACGTAATTTACCTTTATTTGCTTCTAGTGAATATTTACAACTATTGGTATTTGTTAATGGTAAAAGAACTGACTTTTGAAGACAGAGTCACAAATAAATAAGACAGTAAAACTTTGCGAAATGCAACTCAAAAAAACAGATGAGAAGAAGGGAGATACAGATGCCCAGAGGCACCTGAAGGGTGAAGTTTTTCCAGGAAGAATGCAGTTCTTGCACAGGCTGCATGGGCAGGTGGATGAAGGCCTGAGCAGATGGAAAGTCAACTGTGTTTGCAACAAGGATCTCGGCGAGTGGGGAGGAAAGTCCCTTCCAAGACAAACTGGAACCTGGGAGTCTTAGTGGGTGACAAGTTGAGCATGAGCTGGCAGTGTGCTCTGGGGGCCAGGAAGGGCAGTGAGATCCTGGAGTGCATTGGGAAGAGCGTGGCCAGCAGGTCAGGGAGGTGATCCTCCCCCTCTACTCGACCCTACTGAGGCACATCTGGAGTGCTGTGTCCAGTTCTGGGCTCCTTAGGACAAGAGAGACAAGGAGCTACTGGAGAGAGTCCAGCAGAGGCCGCAAAGATGATTTGGGGTCTGAGGCATCTGTTGTGAGGAGAGACTGCAGGAGCTGGGCCTGGTTAGTCTGGAGAAAACTGAGAGAGGAATCTCATCGATCCATATAAATATATCCAAGGGGTGTCAGAGGATGGTGCCAGACTCTTCATTGGTGCCCAGTGACAGGACGAGGAGCAATGGCCATAGACTAAAACACAAGAAGTTCCACCTCGACATGAGGAAGAACTTCTTTCCATGGAGGGTGGCAGAGCCCTGAACAGGTGCCCATGGAGGTTGTGGAGTCTCCCTCTCTGGAGACATTCAAACCCACCTGGACACGTTCCTGTGTCCCCTGCTCCAGGTGACCCTGCCAGGGCAGGAGGTTTGGACTGGGTGATCTCCAGAGGTCCCTCCCAACCCGAAGGATTCTGTGCGATGGCGGGAACCCTGCTCGTGGTGGTGACAGCGCTGTCACCCCGGGTGCCCGGCAGAGAGGCAGCGGCAGCTCCGTGGGAAACGCTCACAGACCCCACGGCCGGTGCCCTTACGAACGCGTGGGACCCCTGCCCGCCGCGCCCCGCAGCGCTGGGTCCCGCTGCCCCSGGGGAGCCGCCACGCTCGGATGCCCCGAGCGGGGTCAAACGTTCATGCTCATTAACATCTCATTAACACATTCCTCCCGGTTACCGGGGAGACGCTCCGGCCCCCGCGGGGGGGCGGTTGGGGGGGGTGTCCCGGGGTTCCCCCCACGGTACCGGCCCCGCGCGTGCCGGGGCGGGGCGCACCGGGGAGGGCGTGGCCGTTCCCGGGGAGGGGCGTGGCCGGCGGGCCAATGGCGGGGCCGTTACCGGGCGTGACGTCAGCGGCGGCGGCGGCTGCACGTGGGCGCGGGGCGGGCGGGCGCAGAGCGGCGCAGAGCGGGCGGCGGGAGCGGCGGCGGCGGAGCAGCTGCGCGGCGGAGGGGCCCGACCCGCGCCCGGTCCGCGCCCTGTCCCGCGGCCCCAGCGCCCCTCGCCACCGGCGCTCGGCCCGGCCCCGCGCCCGGCTCACCCGCGCCGCGACTGCGGCCACAGGAAGGGGGAAGGAACCGCTCGCCGCGCAGCTGCCCCCCCGGCCCCCCCGCCGCCGCGGGCAGCCCCCACCGACCATGTCGCGGCCGCTCCCGCTGAACCCCCCGTTCCTGCCGCCCACCTACGGCGTGCTGAAGTCCCTGCTGGAAAACCCGCTCAAGCTGCCGCTCGCTCACGAAGACGGTGAGGCTTCCCCGGGACCCCTCGCGGCGCGCCCCGGTCCCGCCGCCACGCGGGGTCCGCGGCATCGCTTTCCCTTTTTSCCCTCCCTCCGATCCCCCCCGGGTCCTCCCCCGGCGACGGAGCCCCGGGACGGCTCGCTCGGGGCGCTCTGCGGGGAGCGGCGGCCGCCCCGGCCCGACCTAACGGGACGCGCTCGGTGGTGCCACCGCCGCTCCCGGGGGATGGACGCGAAGGGCGCTCGATGCCTCGGGGAAAGGGGTTCGGTAAAGGCAGCCGGGATCCCCATCCCAGCCCCCCCAACAAACCCCTCCCGGCCCCGCGTCCCCCGGTTTAACCGGAGAAAGTTGCGGCTTCCCCGGGAAGCGGAGGCAGTCCGGGAATACCCGCACCGCGTACTGCGAACGGATCGGTCGCGCACGGAAAGCAGAAACCGAGGGAAGGTCTGGCAGCTGCTGAATCCTCGGCTTTCCGAGTTCCTCTGCCAAGCGGCTCGCAGGATTTCACCGGGGCTCTTGTATGAGGTTAAAAATAAAATGCTGCGGAGGCTTGGTAGTTGACAGGAAGCTTTCTTAGTTCAGATTCTTGCAAATCTCTCAGAGAAATCAGGCGTTTCCCTTCAAAATTGTGTATTGAAGTCGCTGGAGGTTGTAGAAACGAGGAAGCCTCAGTTTAACTTTTTCTTTGCTTCTACCTTTGAATTTTTTGTTGGCTCTTGTGCTCATCAAAATCATGTTCTGTCAGCTTTTGCCACTGGACGTTAGTAATATTTAGAAGTGCAGAATTTCAGAGSTACTTTCCTTGTGTAAGGACTAGCAAGATTGGGACCTTAGTTTAGAAGAATGACAGCATAGCAAATTCTAGGGATTTTAGGCTAGGACTGTTCCTTTTCAACAGAATACATCAACAGCTTCCAGTTTGCTGGAATACTTAAATGCTCACTTTTAAGTGTGTTGAGTACTTACTGAAGCTGACATTCAAAGCTGTGCATGGAGTGGAATTGTTAACTAAAAATAGAGGGAAATCTCAGAAATGTGGTTGAATCCGGCAAAGGTGCTCAGTTGACATGACCCCTCAATTATCTGCCAAGCAGAATGAGTCAGAGCTATTTTTCTGAAGGGAATATTCCCTTCTTACACCTGAGAGTACAGCAGAAGTAATGGAAATAGTAGTATCTAATGTTTTAATTACTGAGCTCTTACATCTTTGTTATGTTTTTTGTTTAAGCATTCGGTAAAGAAAAAGACAAAGAGAAGAAGTTAGATGATGACAGCACCGGTACCACAGTCCCTCAGTCAGCTTTCTTGGGTCCAACATTATGGGACAAGACACTGCCATACGATGGAGACACTTTCCAGTTGGAATACATGGACCTGGAAGAATTCCTCTCAGAAAATGGCATTCCACCCAGCCCAAACCAGCACGAGCCTAGCCCACACCAGTCAGGTCTCCAGCAAGCTACCTCAGCATCACCTTCTGTCATGGACCTCAGCAGCAGGGCTTCTACTTCAGTCCATCCAGGCATGGTGTCGCAGAACTGCATGCAGAGCCCGGTCAGACCAGGTAAATCAGCCCTTAGAACTTCCCTGTGGAATTTGGCATGAGCCCTCCCCCCCMGTGTAAATCACTGCTTCTCCCTGTGCAGTTGACAGGCAGCTTAGAGAGAGCCCAGAGGATTCCTGTCACTCACACTCCAGAAAATAAAAGTAATATCTCCAGTTATCACTAAGTTGTTCCACCAGGGTTTTTGTTTAAATTATCTAAGGAAGCTGTGGGAATTCAAAGGCAACTTGCTTATCTTTTCTTAGTTGTTATCCTAGCTGTTAGCAAGCAAAAAGACCACAAACAGAGTGGCATAGATGCCATAGTGTTAAATGAGCAGGGAAAAGGATTGTGAAAGAGAATATTCCTTCAGCCAATATTTGATGTGAGAACACAGGACTGGGCAGTTATTTTGGAGTTAAAGGTTAATGCTTCTTACTTGAAATTCTGGCCACAATCTTACTCTGTGTTGAGCAAAGTAAAATTTGCCACAGGAACTGAGTTTTGGAACGACGTTATAATCTTGCTTAAATTGGCATAAACTGGGTGTAACTCTGACCCGAGTTCATAACTCGCATCTGTAGTCACCTTAAGCTTAGGAAAACACCATGGAGTCCAAGGTCTGGTTGTAATGCACAATTCCAGCCCRTTTGAAGTCAGTGGAAGTCTTCTATTAGTTTATTAGCACTTGAGATCATCCCTTTGGAGACACCAGTCCGAATCCAGAGTAACTGCTCTGGCTTGACACCAGCATGGCTGAGATCATGGGCAGTGGAATAGTGTCAGCATTGAAGTTTGGGAAACGTGGAGCTTTGCCTTTTTTTCTTAAAAAAAAAAAATAAAAATGCAGAGAGAGACTTATTTATTGTGCTCTTCTGCTCACACGAGGTGTGCTAGAGCAAAGTGTGCTCCTGGCAGCAGGAAACCACTCCTCTCCCTTCTGCTTGATCGTTTGCCATGCTCAGCGTGCGAAGTCATTGTCAGAATCATCTGATAAGGAGGCAAAATAAATAAATAGAGGGACAAAAGTTGTGGAGCAGGATGAAATAGAAATGTTTTACTAGTCTGCAACGTTCCTGTCTCGTTAAAAAGAAATAAAACACCTCCCAAAGCCCCTCAAACCTGTCAACAGAACCCTTGGCCCCCCCCATTAGAAGTGTGTGCTTAGTCATGGAYTTCATTTACTTACTTTTACTTTATGTGGATTTGACTTTGCTTTGTGTTTCAGTTTCAAGGCTTTTCATGGTTAACTAATAACTTGCAAGGGTTCCCAGAGTTAAAATATATTTGGATTAGGGAAGAGCAGAACATGAAAACCCTTGCTTTTTCTGAGCCAGCTTTAAAAATAGTGCATATGTGCTACACTGTTTTCTGTCGCTTGTGCACACACAAAATTAAAAGCAGATAATCTGTCCTCATTCTGTTTTTTTCAGAGGAGCCTGGTAGTGAGCCAGGCTTTTAATGATCACCTGTCAGAATTTATTTGTAATCAGCTGTCTGTGTGACTTTTCAACTCATTGATTTTTTTCAGTTTTTGATGAGCCATTTGCAGCTCAGGGTTACAAACTTCTCTCACTGTGCACTTTTTTGCTGTTGTAAAGGACATCATGTCTCTTGGGGCAGGATAAAACATCTAAATTTGCAGGTATTTTTCCCAACACCATCTTGCCTTAACAAGAACAGAATTTTTTTGTTAAATATGTTCGTGGTTTTTTTTAAAGGAGCTCATTCCATTTCTTAAATAATATTTTCTTGCGCCCCATTGCAGATAGGAACTGTGACTTACTTAACAGTAGTCTGCTTTATCATCAGGTCGTTGAAATTTTTATGTGCTGTCATGTGAAAATCTTTTTTTGACAATCACTGCTAAAGAGAAGATCATCTTACAAGTTTAGCATTTGAGCAAGTTTGAGAATATAACAGTATATCTTTTCTAAAAAATTTAGTAAAAGTAAAAACGAGCACTTGGAGTTGTCATAAAAGTGCCAAGGCAAATGTGCTGCTTTGAAATAGGGAGGTAAATGTTAAAATCAATGTAATTGAGTCTGTTGATTAATAGATCTTAAGACTTTTAAAATAGGTTTTTTAAATTGTTACATAAAGAAAGGTTTTTTAATTGGTGTGAGCTACCATTCCAGTATGCATAGCTGCTGTGATTTGTGGTATTGTAATAAAGCAAAGAACAAGTAGTAGGAAGTATACAGTTTCAGTACAAATTAATTCCATGTGATCTTACTACTTTCAGGAAAATGAATTTTTTAGGAGATAGTAATTCCCCTAAAAACATTGCATTGGTGTATTTCTGAATTTTGCCTCGCGCCGGGAGCCTGTCGGAGCGTGTGGGGCTGGAGGAAGGGTCAAACGCTGTGCTGCTGCCGTCCCTCTTTAGATGGCTCTGCAGCCTTGGGCACCAGGGGATCACGTGCGGGTGGTCACGGCTCCCAGCCTGGCTGGGCCCTGTCCCGGGGGGAAACTCCCCCTGCACGTGGAGCCCTGGCTGTGACCCACGGACCTGCCCGGGGCGCCTGGGCCGGGGCTGGGCTGTGGGAGGGCGGCATGAGGAGGTTTGATTTGTGCATGTGTTCGAGCACAAGCCGCATCTGTCTGTGGGAGTGAGTGGTGGTGCCCAAACGTGTTTTGTGCCGTGTCTGGATGAGATCAGGGGATCTGCGGTGGCATTCCCTGAGTGTCACCAGGCTCGGCAAGGCTGTTGCTGACCCTGAACATGGATGAGACGTTACCAAAATCCTCACTGATTTTCTTTTTCCGCCTCCTAAAAAAAAGGATTGACAACAAAAAAGATCTGTATGAATATAACTTAACTGTGTATTTCCGGCACAGATTGTTCGGTCAATGGAAAAATGTTTAGGTTCACCAGTTTATCATCTGCAAAGAGCAAAGCAAGCACCTACTTCTCATACATTCCTCTTCAGTTACAGCAATTTCTGGGTTTGTTTTGATGAGGGACACAGGATAATGACTATTGCAAGAGTAGGACCATATATTTATTTTTCACAGTCTTGATTCTGTTAATAAGAAATAGTATTTTGTTTTATTTTAGCATTGCAGACCAACATTCATTGACCTGTGTAGACACGTTTAAAACTTCTGTTTTGTCTTGGTATTGGATGCTGGTAGGTTGGTTGAAATCTGTGGTCTCCTTAGAAAAAGGTTTTCAGGTTTTATGAAGCTTTTAAAGTAACCCATTATTGCAAACACGCTTTTGTGGTTCTTCATCTGTTGCACAACTTGTGTTGTCTTTTGCCATGTTTTTTGGTGGAATGTAAATCTCCATTTAACTGCTGAGTCCTTAAGGAAATTTGGAGTAATTTTTAGTTGTTTGTATGTGAAGAGAGGTTCACATTTTGCAGGTAACTAGGTGGTTGTTGCTTTTTACCTGGCTCTTTTCCCTGTGTAGCCCTGATGGAGGTGATTAGCTACTGTAAAGGGTTTGAACAATGAATTAGAGAAGCATCAGCTAGGGCTGGTGGAGGACCCTAATTAGATTTTTGGGATTTTGTGGTTTAGATATGAGTTTTCGGTTTGCCACCCAAGGCTTGGATGTGGGGCTGTGTCACAGGGATGCTGCTGGCAGGGTGATAACCAAGGTGTGGTTCCTGCCCTGCTCCAGAGGAGGACGGGGCTGTTGGGGGCTCTGGGAGAACTCCCTCCTTTGTGTTCTGTGGCAGTGGTTTCCAGTCTGTGTTGCCTGTATGGCTGGGTGCCTTAGACTACTTGCCAGATTATTTAAGGAAAAGAAAAAAAAGAGAAACAGTCTTTGTAATCTGCTGCAGAAATATACCTATGTGCATTATCTGCAAGTCTTCACTGCCAGTTTAAGAAAAAAAATATTTAGGGGCACATTAATTAGAAAGCTGAGAATTGTTTCCATGTGAAGTGCACTTACACCTCCCACCCCCACTAAGAACACAAAGATTTTTATTAAATGTTGTGGTTTATTTGTTCAGCCCAGATACTCTGTCTGGAGTGCAGTATCCATTGCCTCTGGCTTCTTACACGGGCACTGAGGTGCAGTGACTGACACCAGGCACCGTTGGGTGGGTTTCAGTGTTTTTTGGAGCTCTTGTTTGTGATRGGCAAGGCAGCCAACTGGGAGAGGCTTGTTCTTGCTCCATCCAGCCTCATCCCGGGATGACTTGGTGCCGGGGCAGCCCCCAAAGGGTGTGTGTGCAGCACTCCCAGTATTGCAGCCTTCCTTCCCCTGCCTTTCTTAACGTGACCTCCTCCTCCTCCAGCACGGCTTGGCAGTGCGAAGGGCAGCATTCCCAGCTGCCAGCCTGCGCGTGGAATCCTCTCCTAAGCTTTAATCATTGTTTACAAGCAGTCACCGGGTGTTGCACGAGCCCCTWCTCTCCGCGGCCGAGGGCTGTACCTCGGAGGAGCTGGGAATTTCCTGACCTTTGGTCTCCCGCGTGACGATGGGAATGACCAGCTCAGCCATCCCCGGGCTGGTACCAGGAGCTGCTCTTCACATTGAGCCTCACGTGAGGCTCGGGGTGCCTGCAGGACCATGTGCTCCGGGCACGTGTCCCTGCCCTGTGCGCCAGGGCTCAGCCCAGCTCCGCTCCTGCGGCCGCGGGCGCGGGCCCGAGCGGCACCGACATGGAACAGCTTCGCCCTGGACTGCCGCTGCCGCTGCCAAGGAAGTGCAATCTGCAGGCAAGCCTCGCAAAACTGCTTGCTGGATCAAAGGAAGATGCAAAATATATTCAGGCGAATATTAAAAATAGCCTGTCACATGATAACAGGGGGGGAAAAAGTGCTGAACGCACAGGCTTGTTAATGCTGGAAGCAAGAACACTGTGTCTCCTTCAAGAGAGCTAATTTTAATATTCACAGTTAAATGTTGATTATTGGTTAAATAATTGCTTGACTGCGTGAAAGAACTTGAAGTCAGTTCAGAGTTCAAACRGTAAACAGCATGGAATCATCTCGGGTGTTAGGCTGTATTTTTAAATATCCCTGGCCTCACTCTCCAGGTCTTGTAGTGCCTTCCATACAGGTAGAGCTCCTTGTGCCAGTAAGGGCTATCCAGAGTTAGGAAGAGGATTCACACGGGGAACACCTAGGTTTTGGGGTTTTTTGTCCCCTTAAAGATATTTCAAGGATGTCTTGAGTATCAATCTTGTTACAATTACTTAGAACAAGTACAGTGTCTTTTTCAGAGCTTTGCTTCCCATCTCCAAGTGCATTGGAGAGTGATTGAATGATTCTCAGTGCAGTGATTTGATTTTTTTAAGGAGCGAGTATACCCTGAAGTCTTTCATAAAACAAGACATTATAGTGAAGAGAGGAGACCTCATCAGGAGATGTATACAAAGACAGTGATATTATCTGATTAGATGAAGCTACTAGGAAACACATTAAATTGTTCAATCTCTACATATTTTTATGACAGCAAATTGGCAATTGTGGGAGCTGCAGTGGCCAGATTCTGCCAATTAATCTCAGCAATAAGTACTTTGCTCCTCATGTGGTCTCCCTGATTTCTGTATTGCTCAGCAGGCAGGCAGCTTGTTGACTGCTCTCCGTCAGCTCCCAGGTGGAGCAGCAAAATGTCACCATTCATTCTCTTGTCATTCATCTTTCTGGAATTTTTTTTTTTTTCCAGGGGGGTAACAGCTCTCAGTGGCCAGTGGAGTTTTTACAGGATGGAAGGACTTAGTCACCATCAATAAAAAGGACTTAGGAAATCAGAAGCTTGGTTGCCTGGCAGTACACTATGGAGCTGTTTAGTATTTATATCACACAAACGTGAGCATTTTTTTTTTAAGTCTTCCTTTCATAACAAATAAAATATATTTTCAATATTTTGTCTGAATTTCACAGAAGACTGGTGATCAGCAAAAAAAATATTTTGGCGAACTTATTTTCAAGAAAAACTGTGGGTTGATCTCTTCTATGTTAAGTAGAYAATGAAAGCTCTGAAAAAAACATTTTTTTCGATCTCAAATCTGTTCCACTTAATGGACTAAGTTATACATAGTCACTTGGTATGGAAAATGAGTGTAAAATGCACAACTGTGTCAAAATGAATATATGACAAACAATTCTTTGTAGGTTGTRTCATCTTTTCTTTAATGAACAAACGGTGTAAAGCAGCTCTCTGTTTATCACAAAGCTGAATTTGGTCCTGAGAGCTTCAGAGCTGCAGTGGGGAGAGCTAACACAGGTGGGTAAGGCAGCATGTGTTGCAACATTTATTTTCTTTTTTTCTTTTCTCCTGGGGCTCTCCACAGCACTTCAGCTTTGCATAGCTGAGGTGCTATCCATCAAGTTTTAAACAAATGCAAGTTATTGTTCAACCTCTCACATTTCTGACACGCTTGAAGCTTTTGTACAGTTCTGCTTCCCTGTCCCATTCTCTCAACTGAGTTTTGCCAGGGCTAAATTTGGCCCAGATTTTCACTGTGTACCATCCAACACCATTGCTTAGCTCCTCTGATGTGGCCAGCTCTTGCTTCAGGGTTCTCCGCTCAGCTTTGAGAGAAACAGCTCTAGCTCTTCCTCTTAMTGGTATTATTCTCTTGTTGTTATTGCTTGCAATTTAATGAGAACAGGCACTGAGCATCTTGAAGCTCTTTGCTTGTGTTCTTGGTGTGTGGCTGTTGTAGGAGGAAATAAAAGATCCAAATTGCATTAGGGTTCTAGAAAACTCAGCTCCTTATTAACTGGAACACAAATGTAGATTACTACTCAAAACAGAAACCCACAGATGGGTGCATTAGCATGTGTTTCCTACAAGCAGAAGCTACAGTGAACTGGAGCAATAACTCACCTGTAACCAAATGTCATCCTTAGACATGTAGGTGTATAAGCAGAGAGGCAAAAATACAGAGTTTGGCAAAGATTTGTTGAGGATGGAGAATGGTTTAAAAAAAAAAAAAGAGCATTTTTTTCCAATTAGCCTTAGGGAGCTCAGCTTGCTGTAAATTCTTTGTTCTGGAACATGGCTATGGACAATAGGTCAAAGATTAAGTAATTCATTACAGAACTGGTTGGTTCTCCTGAATTTAATAAACAAATGAATGAACAGGGTTCTCTGTCCACAGCAAGATCAATTAATTTGTGTGACAATGATTGGATCTTAAGTTTTATTTAAAACACTTGCAAGGCCTCCCCACTTACTTCCTCTGTATGTGGACATGGGTGTATTTGAGGTGACCTGGTCACTCAGCACTCACGGTGCAGGTGAAAGCACTCCAACAGAAATTAAATGTGGAGAGGGAGGAAAATATAAATTGCATTTGGAGAGAAACGAAGGAACAATAATGTGAAACTTCAAAGCACAAAATACTGCAGAAATGCATTTAATGGAGCAATCAATATTTTTAGGACAGCGAGATTACCAGAATAATAGCATTAAACCTTCTTGTAGAAGAGTGCATTGCACAAGGCTGTGGAACATAAAGCACAGGCTCAAGGCCTGCGCTGAAGCAGAGAAGATGACCTAAAACAGTTCAGTCATTTTTACAAACTCACCATTGCAACGTTTGGAAATGAGTCTTACTCCAGCAAGACRTCAGGTTAAAAAACCAGCTGTGTGTTGGCTTAGCAGTGCTCAGTAAGTAGGAACTAAGCACTCGACCCCAAATCCTGTTCCTCATCCAGAGAGGGTTAAACTGACTGGACTGGAAGGGCCCTGCAGCCATCAGCCCGAGCCTGCTGCCTCTCCTGGTGCTGCTCAGTGGAAATAGGGACGTGGGTGACGTCTGCAATCCCTGCAGCTGCGGCCCCTCGGTGGGGCACTGGCCCTTCTGGGCACGTAACTCTGCAGCTCTTGCTTGCTCTGAGAGATGGGTATTGGGGTTGGTTTTCTTTTGCCTGGTTTTCTATGAAAACAACCTAAATCTGGTCATGCTGGGTGTGCATGGCCTCTTGCCTGTGCCTGCTTGCTGATTTTTGAGTATATCGGCTGATTTTAACCAAATGTAGCAAGAAAGTTGCGATTCTGAAAGAATAATTGCAGTCCTAAAATTTCATGAAAATAAGTGAGTGGATGTATGAGTGGATATAGGATGGGAATGTGTTGCTGAGCAGGAAGAGTAATATGAATGTGCATTTTCTACATCAGAAAATTTACATAAGACCTTTAAAATGCCTCATCTGTGTGAAATGCTTCTAGAAAAGCTGACACCCTTTTAGACACTGTGAGATGCCAATTCACTTTGAGAAAAGAATCTGCAAGAAACCAAATTTAATTGGTTTAGTGTGTGTTGGAGGGAGGAGGTCACAAACCTTTTTCTGCCATTGTCCTGCCTTGGAAATTCTCAGCTTCTCAAGTTCTGTGATTAGATGGGACTCTGAGGTTTCATTTAAAAAGAGAATTTAGAAAATGAGGTGTAAGATTTATAAGCAAGATCTTGGAAGTTCTGATCCTGGGCGGTGGAATGGTCTTGATCCTCTCCGAAGCCGAGCACAGTTATTTTAGCGAAAAATTTTCTGAACTTTTACGTGACCTTGCTGCATCCTGTTCCTCTGCCTCGTTGGAAAGCACCTTGCAGTGGTCTCACTTCAGATTTGATGGCTCTTATCACAATTATTGCAGCGTCACCCTCGGGCGGGTGTCCAGGTGACCTTGGTGTGCATCCCGCCGCTCATCCCGCGCCGCGCACGGAGCCGGCCGCCTCTAATCTGGGAAACTTCCCACCCTGCCACCGGGGTCTGGGCTGCAGGCAGGTCAGGAGTGAGAGAGGAACAGGGGAGAGTGAGAGTGGGCTAAAAATGTTGAGGGATCAAAGAGGAAAAGTAGGTCGCGGCAGGGTACTTGTGCTGGGAGGAGGGCTGGGGGGAGCACAGGCGAGGGGGAAGATTTGTTTTCCTATTGGCTTCTCAAAGTTGTGCAATTTAAGAATTGGATTAACCTGATACGACTTTGTTTTTCTGCCAGATTAGATATGTAGAGTTTCTTGGCATTGTGAATTGTACAGTACATTGTGTGCTGTAAAATATGGGTGTGTCGGGATAGAGCTGTAGTGACACAACCCGCTCCCGCTGTAATGCAGCGCTGCTGGGTGGACTCCCCTGCTCCCTCTCCCCCAACACTCTTGTTAGGGCATTTGCAAATCTGACAGAACATCCCTGTGTCCCTGCTTTCTGTTTCCAACCCAGCATTAACACATTTCCGTACCATTTCTGGTAGGGTAACACTTACCTGAGGTCCAAAAGCCCAGCTGGTCTGGCCGTGGCAGATACAATATGAAATGTCTTTTTAAAAGAAAAAAAACTGTTTGAAAAGGCACTCAAGAGTCTCTTCCTGCTTCCTCAGGATTAAGTTGGAGAAAGTTTATTGGGAAATGCTGCAATTTTTTTGTCTGCCCTTTTTTTTTTTTTCCAAATGTGTCTAAAACATTGCCTTGAGCTTGAATTTGGAAGAGTGAAAAATGAGATACAGATCTGAAATAACTGCAAGTGCTAAGCTCACTGTTGTTTGAAGTACACCACAGCAGCATATCAATGTCAAAGTAAAATTTTCACAGTAGTATATGTTTGCTCAATGGTTTGGGGTTTTTGTTGGGTTTTTTTGGTGCTGCATTCATCCTGAGATAATTTGGTTTGGTGTATCCTTTTTATACACTGGGCTAGCCCTGTGAAACAGCCCAATTCTCTTTGTTTATTGCTGGGTGAGGGTGGAGTACTAAAGAAGGTTGTTCAGAATCACAGCCCTGTCCATCTGGGTGATCACTGCTCTGATCAGTAAAGAGTGTGCAGACTKTGGGGAGTGAAACTGCAAATACCTTAGGGGCACCGTTGTTTAATTCCCACTCTGGTTTTCCAGACTTTTCCAGGGACTTCAACTACCCAAGCAGGTTAGTCACGAGGGACTGACCATAGCATGGCCTTTGTCACCAGCTGCCCAAGGGCCTGCCCTCTGTATCAAGAGCTGTACACTGAAAAACGAGGAGTTACATCCCTGCCTGTAGTGAAGATTGTTTCTCTTGGAAAGAGAAGAGCRTAAATAACAGATCAGGTTAATAAATCACATATCCAGATTGTGTCATGCTCCTCAGCCATGTGTTGTTATAGTGCCTTACTCTACTAATTCTCAAAGGCAAAAAGCCACGGGGCTTGCTCAGCAGCTGAAGGCATTTCTGGAGTGGTAGAACATTTTTTGAATCGTTTCTGGAGTGATTGAACATTTTTTGAAAGTAACAGCAATTGAATAAAATGGAGCAGGAGGTTGCCCTTGTGAACACCTGCATCTCTCAACTCTATACTTACATGAGAGACTTAGGGAAGAGTGCAGCATATTTAAAGTTAAGCTGCGTATCTGCATTCTGAGGAGGTTAAACCACAAGCCTTCAGTAACACATGTTGGACAGCTGTGGTTTGGGTGTCTGCTTGAAACATCTTAGCTGTTGGTGCCTTGGCACCTCAAAAATCAGGGCATGGATCGTCCAGACTCTGGGGCCTGATGTTGATGCATCCATAATCACGTGGCTGCTCCCAGAAAGGCTGATCTTTCAGTTGGACCGGGCTCATCACCASGTTTAAGAAACACTTTCCCGAAGTCTCTTATCTGCCCAATTTTCTCAGTGCGACACGGYTGATGTCATTGTTGGAGGTTGTGGTAGTCTCTGTCTGGAGGCTGTTCTGAACACGTGAGGAGGAGTCATTAGCCGAGGGGAGGGAAAGAGCTGGAGGTGTAACTGTCAACTCGTGTGCGTCTCCGATTTCACCAGGTGCTGCACGTGTCTGCTTTATCAATTTATTTCTGTTAGAAAGTAAACAAATCTCACTTTTCTTACATCCKCTGGTGACTGCTTCAGCCGAGCTGCTCTTATCTGCAGCAGGGATGTACTTCTGAGGTCTTGTGTTCGGAGGCTTTTCTTTCTGCCCCCACATGTAACCTGCTCTCAGGGATCATGTGCAAGCTCTGATGCTGGCCAGGGGTGCTGTTTGCCTCTTCTTCAGTCAGTAATTTAAAAACATTACTATCACTACTATCAAAATATAATACCTGATCGTGGGGGCAGCTTTTATCCCACACGTTTTTCAGGTTGAATCCTTTGGCCAGATTCTGTCTCACTTCAYGGATGTTTCTCTGTGTTCAGCAGTGCTGCTGGGTGGTTGTTCAAGGGGTGTCTGCACAGTGTGAACCCCAGGGGATGTGCACCATCCATCCTGGAATGGGCCACATCCTGGGAGACCTGAGTTCCTCTTGAGTCTCCTCATTTGACTTCAAAGTCACTCAGCATTTTGCATTTTGGAAACACTGATGGGAAGCTCTCAATCCTGTGCAGTGAAGACTTTACAGTGCCTTTTCCAAATCGGGTTCCCTCAGGCTCTGCATCCTCGCGGGAGCTGCTGGTGTGTGACTCCAGTGGCGATCCCGCTGAACGCCGGGTGCTCGGCCCTGGGAGCCCGGTTAACACCTCATKAAAATCCACCACTGGCAAGTATAAACTTTAAGCAAACTCCTCAAGTGATTTTTTCTGCTGCCCTTGGGTTCCCAGCCCGTGGCTCGCCGTTTCCCACTCTCACGTTTTCCCAAGCCGCTGGTGTGTACAGTCTGAAGATCACATTTAACCAACACAAGGAAATCAGCTTGGCCCGACGGGCTTCTCCATCACGTGGCTGCAAATGTGTTCACTCTGTTCTGCCAGATTATGGCTGGCTGAGCAAAATACAGTGAAGCTCTGGGCTGCTGGCCAAGCTTTTATTTCGGTTTGGAGCTTACAGCCACATATTTGCTGTTTGGCAGGACATCCACTGGGGTATATTTGGATAGTAATCTAGCATTGTTTTGCTGCTTTTTTCTTCTCCTTTTTCCTTTTTTTTTTTTTAATGCACACAGATAGTATAATCCCAACACTTTGTCCGGTCTGTACGAGATTTCCTAGTGTGCACCGTTATATGTGTGCACTCAGAACTTGTAGCCATGACCTTTGATAAATATAAGTCAAAGCAATTAACTTTCTTTTATTGAAAAATGCTGGATGTCCTACTCTTTGCCCCCTCTGTGCCGATAACAGAGCTGTGTTGTTACTCTTTCCAAGATCAAAAGCTTCACTAGGGTTTGATTGAAGTCCAATTATGGAAGGAAGTAACTGTGCTGGAGCCCTGAAAATAGCAGTAATTGTTAAAATAATAAAGTGTGTCCTTGTGTGTCTTTATAATATTTAAAACTTCTTTTGGGGTGGAAGGGGGTGGCTTTCCTCTAGCTTTAGAATGAAAATAYTCGCAAATGTCTTGGGAAAATAGGAGTGTGCTGTTAGAAGAACAAGTATCCCTCTCTGGATTTCTTCCTTCAGTTCTCTTCTCCACCCCAAGTTGCCTTCCTCAGAAGCTGTTTGCAGGCAGCCTGACTCATGCAGGAAAACAAAGCTGGATTTGATTTTTAACTGTATGGGAGGCTTTGGGTTTGGGGGGATAAAGGCTTTATGATGCAAACTCCTTTATTTCTCTGTGAAACAAAAATGGGCTTTTCAAAGTGCGGCGTGTTTTGGAAAGTTGGCTCTGGATTTGAAACCCCAACATCTCCAAGGGCACCCTTGTGTRAAAAAGTAGTACAAAAAGCCATAATGCCTGGGGAGGGGGTACGAAACAGGAGTGTTTGGRGGCCGTTCCTGTCATCTTCCAAAGGGTCCCACTCTTCAAATGCACGTGGAGGGGTTTGGTTGGTTTGTTTTAGATGGTATTGAGCCTCAAAGTGTGTTTTTTTGGTGACTTTATCAAAAACTTTGAGCTGTATCTGAACAGATCAATACTGGCAAAGCTGAAATACTTTTCCCCAAATCTGTACATTGTTGTTTAGGACACGAATATATGTTTGCTTTCTTTCCTGCATCCTCAGAGAGGAGGGAACCTGGGAGGAAGCCCAGTGGTGAGACTCTCATCTGGAGTCAACTGGCAGAGCTTCAGCAAGGGAGAGCTTTAGGTCTTGATCTTAACACTCAGCATGTCTAAATGCTTATTTGCCAGTTGTAGTGTTGAGTTAATTGAAACATTGACGTGAATAAATAGAAATGAAGATGATAATATGGACAGTGATTGCCACAGGGGCTGCTTTGGTGATTGTACAGCTGGGGCKGGTTTGAAATTACAGCAGGATTTTACCAGGGTTTGGGTTTGTTTGTTTTTGTGGATTTTCTTTTTAGCTCACATGCTTGCACACACATCTTCTACAGGTAGGACAAGATAATCCTTATGTGAAAATCAATCCTTGTGTASTTTTATTTCAGCCAGCTGGAGTCAAAATCACTAAGTACGTGAATAAAATATTTGCATTATAGATAAATGGTATCAAGTAATAAGCCCACAGAATTGTACAGAGCGGTACTAGAATTTTCTTGGCCCCTTAAATTATTAGGACAGAACCTGTTAATTTACTCTCTTGAATCTTACTGTTACACTCTSTCCATTACAGTAAAAATTATTTAGTCAATTTTTTTTTAACCCATCTATTTATTCTGACCGTAAGACAGTTTTATGCATATAACATCCATAAAATACTCTGCCTTTTCAGCTCCCTGCTCTTACAGGGTTTGGATGGATCTTTGGAATACAAACTGCTTCATTGCCTTCTGGAAATTTTTAAAAAAGCCTTAGCAAGGGGTGCCCTGTTGGTGTTTATCCAGTCGGCAGCTTGAGCCTCCCTCAGAAACAGCCTTGGCTGATCTCTGGGAGCTGCTGAAACTCATCAAGCAGGTTCCTGCTCACCAATTATCCAGTTCAGCAGAAAGAGGAAAGGTGTTTCTCTTGCTTGTGTTTTTTCCTTTGCTAAGTTTAACCTGTTCTTCCCCAGGCTTGGGCAATTGTGGATGCGTAACGTGGGAACAGCAGCAGGGAGAGTCAGGGGGGAGAGGGGCAAGGGAATCTCTGATCTTGCACACTAAAACACACCAGGATTGCATCCCTCAGGTGGGCAGGGACATGCAGCTTCCAGCATAAATCTCCAGCATTCTGATTCTTAGCTGAGTCCTACCCAGCGTCCCTCCACCAGTTTTTTATCTTGCATTTTAACAAAATCTTMAGAAAACAAAAAAAATTCCCCCCTCCAACCGAACCCCTCCCAACTCCAAACCCAATAATGGATGTTTCATCACTACCAGAGCAAATTTGTTGATTCCCAAACACACTCCTACTGTGTCTTGGTTGGAAGACTTAAATTGCTTGCATAATAAGTGCTGGGGATAATATAAAAAAAGCTCTTTCTAGTAGAGCTCTGGTTTTCAGTACATATTATAAGAATAAATAAAAGCTCAGATGATACCAGACAGCTGGGTTGTCCACATCTGACTTGTCTTCTACATCRATTTTTAAGACAGGCCATGTGCATGGCTGCTTGCTGGCTATCAATACCAGATGTGTCTGCCTGRAGAGCAGAGGGATTGTCAAGTGACAGTGCAGTTGTGAAACAAATAATTTTGCTCATGATTACTGAAAATAGCAGATGAGTGGGTAGGATAAAGTGAAGAGATATTCTCAATTCCAGTAGAGAACAGGAGGATTAAATGGCTTTCCTGACTGCCATTAACAAATAGTGACTTGGTGAGTATTTTTCTTTTTTCCTTCTGCCTCCTGCCCAAGGAATTGGCTCCCTGAGCAGCACAACCTCCGTGGGTTCTCTGATGTGTAACAAGGCTCCTGCAGCCAGGGAGGGAAAAGCTTCTTTCCTTTACAGTGTTTTCACAAAGCTTGTTGGTAGCACKTGTGGATACCTCACTGCCATATTTATTGGAAATTGGCCAACGATTTCCAAAGTCRTTGGGAGGGGTCTGGACAGACGTGCACAGCACGCTTGCACAAAACTCATTTCTCTGGGAAATTGAGCTGAAGAACAACTGTCAAGTACTGGGGGCACTGAAATGAAGTTTGCAAAGCAATTGAAGGAACTGAAAGGCCATTTGATATCTTAATTCTGTTTGTGGCCATTAACCAGGTGCAGGAGATGCAGTCCTTGCCCACACTGGCAGATTCCATCTGCCCAGGACCTGTCTGTGGCGGTGAAGTGTAATTTGGTGACTGCACTGATTGTTTTGGAAATGCTAAGGGAGAAGCAGATAAAAATACTCACCAGCTTAGACTGTGGCAGAGCCTGATCTGGATGTCTGAGCTGTGCTGGCTGAGTGGTCTGTGCAATAACCTTTGACTATAGGTAGGGCATTTTTTTCGTTTCCTGAGTAGCCTGAGGGTTTAACTGAATATTTACTGCTGTTCCACATTGCTTTTTACATTTTTTAAAGGAAGATCCGTGAGTGCACAAGTTGGAATGCATGTTAATAACAAAAATTGAACAGAGCCTTTCCATCATCAGGATTTTATTGAGTTTTGCTGGTGCAGTGAACCCTCAAAGACCTTTTCCAGGCAGCAAAATGGAGGCCAAAGAGGTAGAGCCAAATTCTGGGGTTATTGAGCAAGAGAGCTGCAGAGCTGGGTGACCACTTYGTCCCTGGCAGCTTGGACAAACCCTCTGAAACAGGTAAGGGTGGGTTGGGACTTCTGCTTCACTAGGTGCTTCTTCCAGGCTGCAGGTAAAGCAGGTGAGGGCTGGGCTTGTGGGTGGGCAGCAGCATCTGAGCTGGGTGTGAGTTGTGTGGAATGCAGCTTCATGAATAGCCTGGGCATGAGGAAGCAAAATGTTTTCACCTGTGAATAGATGAGTTACTTCTGCTGAAGTGCACAGGAACACAGGGTTGGCTTCTGTGGAGAGAACACATTAAAGGTGGCAGAAAACATCTTCATCGTGAGACCAGCTCTTAATTTGTTTCTGAAAATCTGGAGCACCATAAATCTGTCAGTGCCATTTTCTTGATTCCTTCTGCATTTGTAAAAGGAGAACAAATAAAAATGTTCCGTAAGCTTTGCTACATTTAAAAAAAAAATTCATTTATGTGACACAGCTCGATTTTGTGTAATTTTTTTATATCCAAAATACAGAGGGCTKTAGCATAGATGAAGAAAAGCTGCATATCTGAGTTTAAGATAAAATAAGATGATCCCTGTGACAGAGACAGCAGAAATGATGTGATACGACAGTTGCTGTAGCAACACCACCTACTTCATGAAAATCAGAGTTAACAGGAGTGTAAAAGGTAAAGCCCACATAATTTTCCAAGCCTGTGAATTGCTGCTGCCCTCAGCTTGCAGTGCTTTCCAGCTCCCCAGTGCTGCTACTTCCATGTGGGCACAGATGCACCTTTTTCCACATGGCCARCTCCTGCTGGCCCCATCCTGTGTTGAGCAGGGGCACACGGTGGGAATTCTGCAGGTGACCTGGGAATAAGAGGGAAAGAACATGGAGGATTCTGTCCTGTCCTGTTCTGTCCTCCCCCCAAATCCTGTCAAAAGCTCTGGAGAGTACAAAATACTGTAAGGCCTGTGCTGTCTCTACAGAGAATGGGACAACCACAAGTGTAAAAAGGAAGCCAAGCAGTCAATTTACTTCCATGGGAAGTAGTAAAGCACTGGYGTGTTTAATATGAGTTAAGTGGTTTAGAGACTGAAGGTCTCAGGRATAAGAGACCTTTCCCCTCTCTCAGATAAACCCCAAATAGTGATGCTCCATACCTCTGTGTTTCTGTACCTTTATAAAATGCAGACACTCAGGTTTAAAAGCTCCCATATGCAGTGAACTGATCAATGATTTGCCAGTGCATGTTGGCCTCAAGGTTACACTAAAATATATTATTTCTAATATATTAGTATTTTAAAAATATATTGACTTAATGTTTTTTATCATTAGTTGGCAGTGGAGAGCCATGCTACGTGTGATAGCAGAAGTGAAATCTCTATTACTTGTGGATCGGGGGAAAATTATTTAARAGAAAGGACAGTCTCATGGTAGTTGAGTTTTTCCAATCCCTTTTGCTGAGATGCCTCCTGCAGGCATCGCAGTAAATGTACTGCTCAGTCAATGGAGGCAGGTTTGATTTTTGTGTCTTGGGGCATTTTAATTTCATTTCTGACATAGTTCACAATCTTCACAGGTTCAGCATGCCTGTTGCATTCGGAGCACGCATAGTAGTGTGTGCAGAGACTCAGTTCAGGGCTGTGGGCAGTTTGCACAGGAGGTCACAATAAAGAAAATAAGCATTAGAATTCCAGGATTTCTTYAAGAGGTATTCCATCACCATCCTTYTTCACTGCCTCTATTTTTAAAAGATAAACCCAAAGATTTTGGTGCATGCTGCTTTTTCTGGTCCATGTGAGTGCTGGTGTGAGGCACAGAAATCTCTGCAGGCATCAATTTGGGTTTGGAGATTTCTCAGCAAAGCAGTTTCTTGCCATTTTCTGGTGCTCAATGACTCCCTCACCTTTACAAGGGAATTTATCAGACAGTGTCTTGMCCAGTGTTCAGTGTTGCAATTTCTTTTAATTAGACTTGCTTTTCGAAGTTACCTGATTTTGTCTGTGTCTGACGTGTCACCAAACCCTGTTTTATGCAGCAGCTGTAAAGAAGTAGTTACAGACACAGGGGTGACATCCATATTCAACAGCCTGTTCTCCTGGAATTTTCCCTAAGTGGTGACGTGTTCCCTTCCTTCCTCTGACYCCCTTTTTCAGGCTACTCAGGCCTGATGCATCTGTAGACTTTATAAATGGGGATAAATTTATCAATAGAGAAAAAGCTACAACCACACACCTTTTGTGTCTGCTCCTTGAGAACAAAACCAGTRTATAAAAGCAAGTTAGACCTCTGCAGTTATCGGGCTGTAACAACCCAAATACAATTTTTCGGGTTTCGCTGTTTGTTTGGGGGTATTTTTCCAAAACATATTAGAGGATCCTAATTTAAGGCAGAGAGAAAATAAAATGTACTCAGCCTTACTTAGAAGGTTATGGGAACAGTGTGTTCCCATTCTGGCATCTCTAATTCTTAAAACGTGATTATTTCATACAAATCTATAAATCTATATATCTCTATAGATTGTCACATAAAAAGTGTGCTTTGCTTTAGTGAAACGTAAAATGAAAAAAAAATGTAAAAAAAGACTAAAAATAAAAAGTGACTGCAACAGATAGTTCAGATTTGTGTKCAGAGAGCAGATCAAAAGAGGAGAGAAGATTTGCAAGTTCCTGTGACTCTGCCCAGTGACCTCTTTTCCTTCAGGGATGTGTTCCGAGTGCTGCTGATAGCATCTGCTGTCTGTCTCTGGGGCTCCCCATCGGCTGCTGATTGGGAGGCAGAGGAAATGCACCTGTTTCACGTGGCTTTTCCATGCCATTTGAAATCTCCCTTGGCTGTGTTTTGATAACACACCCAGGCGAGCAGGGCTTGGGTACCAGAACTGGGTGATAGATCCRTGACTCACGGGTGGCATATGCTGCCAGCATTACATGGTGGCTCCGTGCAAGACCTGTTTACCGAGAGCGTTGCTGTCCTGGATGGACAAACAAACACAACAATGGGAGAGGGACTTGCTGGGTCTGGAGCGTTGCAAAGCGCAGTGGCAGTGGCACAGACACATCTTGGGGAGAGGTGTTGTCTTTGTTTTGAGCACAGTTCCACGTGAGGGCACGTTTATGGATGGTGAGGTTGTAGCAGGGTGAGGGCCTCCCAGGGAACAAGGCACGGGACAAGAGGAAACGGCCTCAAGCTGCACCAGGGAGGTCCAGGTTGGATATAAAGAAGAATTACATCATTGAAAGGATGGTCAGGCATTGGCAGGGGCTGCTCGGGGAGGTGGTGGTGTGCCCGTCCCTGGAGGTGTCCGAGGAATGCCTGGACATGGCACTCTGGGCTGGGTGACAAGGTGGAGATCGGGCACAGGTGGGACTTGATGATCTTGGAGGCCTTTTCCAACCTCAGTGGTTCTGTGCCATATGAGGCTGTTGCCTAAACCAGGGGCTCTCTCTAAAATGTGCTGGTTTATTAAAGCTGGGGATGTGATTGTCCAGGGAAAGGAAAATGGATGTTTTTCTCTCCTTCAGAGCAGGTTGACAATTCTGACGTTTCTCTGGAACCTTCCCTTTAGGAAAAGAATTATTGTACTTTTTGAGGAACCTCACTATATGTGAATTTTCACTTAATGAAAATATGCCAAAGGATGTCAAGAAGCTCCAATGCACCAGAGGATATCAGCATCCTGAACTGAGATATTCTTCTAAGCCAAGTGTAAATTAAAATTAAATACCAGTGTGAATGTTCTTCCCTGCAGCTCCTCTTCAGGCCCTGTCCCCACTGAATTCCCTCCTGGCTAATCTTTGTAAGGAAAGCAGCATCCTACAAAAAAATCAGTCAGGCAGTTAGGAATGCTGTGGATTTCATGCTTCTCAAGAACTTTAAAATCCCTGTGCAGTGTCCTGGGAGCAGGATCAAACCCTCTGTTTCTGTGTGTAGCACTTCTGTAAGGGAATTGTTCAGAACTGGAACAGTCAGGTGTCTTGCAGGGGTAGTTTGGGAGGGATTAAAAGTTGGATTTCCTGGTTGTTTTCAGAGATGGGGCCTTGTTGAGCTAGTAAGTGCTCCCTTCACATGGGCTAAAGTCAAGGTAGGGCTTTCAGAGTATGGATCTTACAGAAGAGTCTTAAGTCCAGGAGATGTAGTGGAAAATTTTACCTGCTGGTGCCTCATATTTGTTTGTTTATTGCTTTTGAAGGGCAGAACGTTACTGTCCCAGCAGGCAGAGGGTATTCCTTGCACTCCATGTTAGCCACAGGCAGGAGTTGCAAGTCAAGCCCTCCAAGATCTGCAGACACACCACCCAAGGCCACGTGTGCAGCCCCAGACACAAACCCTGTCCCTTGGAGAAGAGGCTTTAATTACATTATATCCTCTCTTTTCGCTTTTCCCATTTTGCCTGGGGAGCTCAGACCAGCTCTGGGCTGAATCAGGGCCGTTTCAGGAAGGAAGTGGTTGTCTGTAGGATCTTGGATCTTGACCTCATTTACTGCAGATGTGAGAGGATGCAGGGAACGGCAGGAGGAGAACGGAAAATCTGGCAGGAAGGACACAAGGATTTTGTCTGGAGAGACTGGACTTTGCATAAAGCTTCAGCAGAATTCTGAGCAATTAATTTGATTATGTGGACSTGTCACACCACGTGTTTGCTTCCCTTTCTGTGAGGAGCCCAGTGTCACACCTTGGGTGGCACCCATTTGTGTCCCACACATACAGAAGTCCATGAGAGTAGATTAGAAATGCAGCCTGTGCCTACAACATTTGCTAACCTGAGAAGATGGTGCTTTAATTTGAAATGTCTGTACTWCTTCATCTACAAAGAGAAGTGTTATCCCTTCTTTCATGGGAGTCTTGTCGGGAAAAAGCTGTTTCTGAAGCACGTAGATGCAGTAGTTGTCAGTGCTGGAGGGAACTCCTGAAATTGTTTCTCTGCAGGAGGTTGGAATAATGTGTGGCAAATAGTATATGGGTTTATTTGGATAAATCAAAATGGGTGAAACAAGTGTCTCCTTAAGGAGGAAGGAATCTGGGTAAGACAGTATGTGATTGGAGCTTTAAAGATTGTTGCAACTGTGACTGTGCTTCTTAGACAGCTCTTGCCCTTAACTTTAAAAACAAATTGAAAAGACAACCTAGACTTTCTCATGTGGCACTCTTAGAACAGGCAYATTGGAAATGAGTAGGAATGGACCTGAGATCACCCCAGTGTCCCCGCTGCTGGGACTGAGTAAAGGATGCCAACTCACCCTCTCTGTAAGGAGCTGAAGGAGGACAGGGAGCTTTGCCAGTGTTTTGTGTGTTGAAGAGGATCCGTGGGACTCGGGAATCTGGAGCTGTGTTTGTACCATCAGCACAGGCACTGTCCTGCCCTGTTCCCTTCAGCAGTGCTCTCCTACTGAATGCATTCATCCCAGCCTTTGCTGGAACAGCCTTCCTCTTGCAGGCTCTCCCTCTCATCTTCGGCCACCAGTCTCTGTCATCCTCGCCTTCCTCACCTCCTCGCCACCTCCTCAGCTTTGAGTCCTAACCACTTACTGAAACTGTCCCRTTCTTCCCCAGCCTGAGCATTCCCACCACACTGCCCAGGGAAGTGGTTGCGTCACAGCTCTGGAGATATTTAAAAAACATGTAGAGGTGGCACTTAAAACGTGGTTTAGTGGTGGGTTAATGGTTGGACTCGATGATCTTAGAGGGCTTTTCCCATCCAAACGATTCTGTGGTTCTCTGAAGTAACACTGACCCCGGAGCTGCCCTCTCTTCCAGGGCACAGGCCACTAGCACACTCCAGTGAAAAGTCTGCCAGAAATTCTTAACAGGTTCAAAACAAAGTATTCTTTGCGGAACCTTTTTCGGGAAACTGTAGAACCATTTTGGCAGAGAC